>OX465243.1:19267155-19867155 GCA_949987775.1 Aproaerema taeniolella | reverse complement strand
TTGGGGTGATTTTCTTTGCGAGCTTTTGAAATATTTTATTTAGCCACTTAGTTTTTGGTTATCAATTCGTTTTTCTAGAGAATATTTTGCACACAGTTAGCTGAGAATATTTCATAAAATAATAATTGTTCTACAGACAAATGGGAGTGGGCAGGTCATGTGTACCGGCTACATTCTGATAGTGGGCAAGGGTCGCCACCAAGTAGGCACTGAATGGGCGTCGAGGCTGTGGATTTTTGAGGAAACGCTGGCAGGACGCCTTTGAAAAAATAGTAGGCAAACTCCGCACAGCACCCTGAAGCCTGGAGGAAACGAAAGGACGCCTTTGCTAAGTAGTGGGACAGCACTGGTTAACTATTAAAAAACTTCGACAGACTCATATTTTTTTTACTCGTTTCTTTGTTTTATCAACGACTGGTTTGGTTCAGTGTCTACCGTTACTTCTGAAGCGGCGATTCTCGCGTTCGGTTCTCAGTCAGTGCAAACATTTGAGTAAAAAGCAGATGTTTATTCTCGCGTCTAGGTGTTTGTGTATGTCTTTATTTGTTACAGAAGGGACACTTTATAATGAGCCCTTGCATGTGTTAAAACCATGTTTTTTTCCAAAATGCAAATCATTTACAAATAACTGTACAAAGCCATACCCAACCACAACTAAATACCGGTGACAAGATTTATTAGCCCCGCCAATCAGATAACAGGAGCGCTTATCGGGTTGTCCAGGAAGACCTTAGCAGGCTTAATTCTTGATGAATTCTCTCTCAGTCTAATCCTGTAATCTTGCTCCTGCAATGCAACTAGGCGGGGATTACAGAATCGGGGCAGAAAATTTGCTTAGTCGTGCCCGTTTAATGCAGTTTTGCTTGGTGTTTTATATGCTGATGGGGATGGCTTTGTAGTATGATGTTTATGTAATGTTTTAAACTAAAACAACAAAGTAAGAAGCCGTCTTAAAATAATTATTATATCAATCAGCATTATTTAAGTTTCCATATATTTAAAAATAATATATTTTATTTTTTCCAAAATTGGAATTTAGGAGATTTTCCGTTTATTTGACCTTTATTTAGGTAAACTGACCGTTTTGGTTAATTGTCAATTATATTGTACATAATCCCTAACGGGGTAGGCAGAGCATCAGGGGTTCTAGAACCACTAGATGCCACGTTTGACACTAATTATGAGGGTTATCAGATGGAACAAGTTGCAAAATGGTGAGAGATGGTCAGCGTTTTGCCCATTATACAGCAAAACCCTCGTATCCGTCTTACAGTCTTTTACTGTATACCTGGGAAGAGTAGGTAGCTGGCACATTCTAAGTTTTTCTTTCACTCCCAGTCCAGCATAGAAAGAATTGTATGTAGTAATCAGATATTTTTTCTCAGGTCTAGGTTTCATGTGTGTTTAAGGGAGTTAGAAATATTTTTTGACCCTGACAAACCGGCGTTATTAGAATAGAAGGTCACAGCAACTACACAAAATGTAAATACTCGTATTAACTGTTGAAGCAATAAATAGAAAATACTTTATTAAATTGGACGTGACAACACAAAACATACAAAAGGTTAGAAACAGACAGGAAGCCAAAACAAAATAAACTACTAGAAATAATTACTAAGTACAGACGCAGCATCTTAGGTTACCTATTTGCATTTAGTGCTCTCTGCAAACTGTTAATCCTTTCTAAAAATCTCACAAACTCTAGTATCACAAGAAATCAAATCAAAACTCAACGTAGAGTTAAAACCTATATTGCAGCTTGAAGCGTTACAATCAACCAAGTTTAAATTCTATCGTAAACGGACAAATACAGCTAATTTAGTGAGTTTCAATATAAATTGAGGGACTTGCCAACCTGGCTGCAGAGTTGGGCATTAATTGAATTGATACGACCGTTCCTCGCCTCAATCCAACCTTAATCGCACTTGAAAAGGCCTGATAGAGCGACCTCCGAGATGGATGCGGAGTTAGGAGAACGTGGCCCCAGAGAAACTTGAGAGAAATTTACTCCAATGAGAGTGACTTATTGTGAGTGAGTGTTGATATTTAGAATACAATATAGAGAAGAAATATTTATTTGCTTAAGACACAGTAAATATATATAGAGCAGAATTGATAACTAGTGTAAGTACATGCATGTCTTGCCAATGTTACATTAGCGTGCAAAAAAAAATTACTACTGACAGTCCAACATGATACAGATTTTGTTAAAGGATAAATGAATGTGATTCGAAAATTACTAAACTTTTTGCGGATCTTTCGGCTTGAATTGGTAGAAAGTTTTATTTTCTAGGATTACACATAAGGACGCCTGATCCTATTAATTAGTTTAAAAAAAAAATAAAAGTTATTCATAATCGGAGGAAACGTGGACCCGTGAAACGTGTGCTCTTTGGGACACGTTTTACGGGTCCAGAGAATCAAAAATCATTCAGAACCTAAAGCAAAAATTTGGTTGTAACACAAATTTTTCATGTTTTCTAAAAGCTATAACTTTCAAAATTAAATGTATCTGATAAAAATGACCACTTTTGGGCTAGTCAATATAAACGAGCAACATAGCAATGCATTCCTACTCTTTACAGCTACCCCTAAAGTTATAAATTTTACAAGTCATGATCACCTAATTTTACTCCCTTCTGCGATTATAAAACAGGGCCTAGCTATATTTGGACCTGACTACGTCTCTGTACATCTTCTCAAGCCAGCTAATACGAACACCGTACGGCACTCGCAGCTTGATCTTGTTAGTTCTGCTGTGAGTCTTGAGATCACGTCACTCTTCATATACTGCTGGAAAAATCGGTTACGGATTCAGTTTTTCTTGGTTTTCCTCTAGAGAATCTTCAATTACAACAGCCTACATGCGAATTTAAGGCCCGTTTTACAGAAAAAGACTCAAGTTTAGATCGATACGTAAATTTTGACTGTCTCTTTTTCCCACTACCACAATGACAAAGGCGACCGCTACTCAAGTATAGATCAGAGTCTGAGTGGCGTTCTGTAATACCGACCTAAGTATTTTAAGCCTACTTAGGTGGCAATTACGGAATTTCTTTGCAAGTTATTTAATTTTAAAAATTCAGGTTTAGCACTTACTAATCTGAAAATATTTCGCTCTATGTGTCTCGAGTATGCTTTTATATCTTCTCAAACATACCATTTTTGTAAGAAAATCGTACAATATTCATAACTTTACCTCACCTAATGATTACGATATCCGGTGATATATTTTGGTCTATTATTATAGGTTATTGGAACTAAGTAGTTAGTTTATTTAGAAGGTAGAGTTGCGAAGTGATAAAAAATGGCGTCACTTTCGAGTTTAGGTTAAAGTAATATGAACATTTTCTCAAACTTAATAAAAAAATAAAAGCGAAATCTAAGCAAGTCTTAAAAATATCCGCCAGCGAAATCAACATTAGTGGGAAACGCAGATGTGGCTGGGCTCAGTATTAAAATATTTTAAGCAGCCTATGAATATGCAAAGACACGACCCACGGGCCACAGCCGGGGGTGGTTAACGATTTGCACGTTTTTGGACAACTTGCTAATTGCAAATGTGAACGAACACTTACGGCAAATGTAATTGCTTTAGCTGATTCGAGATAGGTTGTGGTGCCAATTTGATTCCGCCGTGTACTTGTTTTACAGAATTATGAAGCGGGAAATTAAATTTAAAGGCTTTCCGTTTTATGTAAATACTGCTGTGAAGGTGTGGTACGTATTGCGAATAGATTCATCCATCCATAAATCAATACACATACATACTGCAGCATTTCTGCTTGCGATCTTTTTTATGTTTTCTTATTCTTTCCGGTCTAGTTTTCTTTTTAAATCTATAGATTTCAAAATTTTAGAACTTGCTCCATTTTTGGCTTTTTGTTCGTTTTTGTTTGGAATTGGACGTCATAAAGACGGACGTCATCTCGAATTAAAAATTCCTATTTTTTATTTAAGTATTTTGCTAAATTAAACACATAACGTGAGGTTGAAGAGTATTTTCTATTACCTGAAGGTTAAATTAAATATTAATGTATATTTATTATTCATGAACATTGGTTAATAACGGACATCAAAATTTTCAGTGTGATCATTATACGACATCAAAAGTTTGGACAGCAATTTACCGCTGAGAGTTCAGACAGACGTGTACCCAATGTGGGTAACCCGATCCACCTGATCCTGCCACCATTCCGTAGCGGTTTGACAAGCGGCCTCTGGAAGACCAGTAGCTAAGTTTTTTATCCATTACTTTAAATTCACTTAATTTATTTTTGTCAGAATGTGCCAATTGTATCAGTTTTAGTTTTATCTATCAAGTAGGTGGGGTATTTATTCAACGTTGAATTTATTTTACCTATTTGCAGCAGATAATAATTTATTATTTGGCCATGTGTTTAAATTTTTGTATGTGTTAAATTTATGTATGGTATTGTAACTGTTCAAAGTTATCCTACACTTCATTTCCAAACAAAATATCCATACGTTGAAAATTGTTTTACGTGTTAGGTTATCCTGTATGTAACACCTTAAAATTTAATTTAAATGTTCAATTTTCTATAATCAATATTTTTCTTGGACAACGTCGAATTTTTGTAATAAATTTTGTTTAATTAAATACTTTCATTCATTTTTTTTTAATCTCATCTCCTTTATTTTTTGTGTTTCGGCGGTATCTTTATTCTAAATTTATCGCTGAAATACATACATACGTCAGCTCACGCCTTTGTCCCATTGGGGTAGGCAGAGACCACAGATTGCCACTTGCTACGATCCAAACACACCTCTTTCGCTACCTCTACATTCATAATTCGCATGCTCTTCGGATTCGGGTACTCCTAACGTAGCCTTTTCTCAGTACATCACCAATTAATGCACTCACGCATTTAAGCCCTGACAGCGTAAACAGAGCATTATGTGGTTCTACAACTTGAAATTTTAATGGTTGTTCTCCCATCGCGAGGGGGTTCAGTAGCGTTATTCGAGCAGCTTTTACTATGGGAACACTGATAAAATTTTGAAAAAAACAATCGACTTCCCATACAAAGCTTACTAGCTGGGCGGGACAATTTGTACGGAGAGTCGAATTTTTTTTTCAAAATTTCACTTAAAATTAAAATTTCAACTTTTCGTCACATTTGATATACAGTTTGAGGGTTATTAGATGGAATATGAGCATTATGTAGTCGCTCCCGATACACCAAAACCCTCGCGTCCAGATTACATTTTTTTCTTTAAAATTTCAGTCAACTTTTCTATAAAAATCTTTGTTTAATTTAAGTAAGATTTTCGGTTTTTCTTGTCAAAAAATATTTCCCTTTGAACCGCGACCTCGCAAATAATAGGAAAATATAACGGAAGTTATAAATGCCGACATCGAATATCGAGAGGTTATTAAAACCCTCTTCAGAGGTAAGCATATAACATTTTATAATTTTCCCTCCCTGAACATCGGGAATTTCTTCCGCTCCTTCCCGTTTCCTTCCGATCCACTTTAAGGTATAAGGGATCCTTAATTGGCACAGGAATACATTTATACTGCGAATTTTAGAAGTCAAATTTATTCTGAAAATCTCTGACTTGGCGAAACTTGGCCATTTTGTTAAAAATATGTACGAACTATAAGATAAGAACGCTTTCGGTAAATTTAGTAAGAAAAATTTGAGATTGCTGTGTACAATTTTACATTTCATGATTATTCAGACACAGACTTATATAGATAGACATCTATTCACTCACGCGGTTTACATGACCCCACGTTTGAAATGATATGAAATTAACTATGTAGTAACATAACCGTATACAGGGCTTTAGGTATCTCTATTTGAACCTCTCGGGTGGTCAATCAGTCCATGAAACTGAACGACTACCCTAGGAATCAATCCATCAACCATCAACCATCAAGTCATCAGTCCATGAAACTGAAAAACTTCCCATAAGAACATAGGTCAAACTACGAAAAAAAAACTTTGATCTCCCATACAAAATGCGCTATATGCTGAAGTTTGAGTGGGAACTCAAATTTTCTTTTTCGTATTTTGACTTTTGTTCCTTGGGAAAGTTGTTCAGTTTCATGGACTGATTAACCACCCGAGAGGTTGAAAGAGAGATACCTAAAGCCCTGCATAATTTACTTATGTCTCAGTACACAATTCTTCGACATGAATTCTTATGGTTATTATATGAAACATGGGTACGGTGGTGATAGATTGTCAGCCTTTCGCCTACGGTACAGCAAAACCCTCGCGTCCCACTTACTGACTTCTACCGTATGGGAAGAGTTGGCAGCTGGCGTATTCTAAGTTTTTTTTTTCACTCCCAATCCAACGTCTTACTATTATATTTAAACCTTTTCAACAATGGCTGAACCTGGTGTAGGTGTATAAAGAAATGTATTGTGTTTCTTTCTGTCTTTTTTCTAATTAATTAAAAAAGAAAGAGGGCGACTAGCACAAATCAGAGGTTTTATAAAAATTATTTTCTGTATGTTTGTTTATTAGCGCACATCTCTGAAACTACTGGGAATAAACTATTCAGCTCTAGAGTTATTACAGATTTAGTTAAAGAAGAAAATAAATAAATTTGTAATAATTTTTTGAAAAGAACACCCCTCGGAGTTTCTTGCCTATTCTACTCTGGGGAAGACTGCTACTTTGCAAATAGGCGTAGAGTAAGTAGCGTCAAAAGAACAAATGTGTTGTATGCAATCCTTCAATGTAACATCTTGAATTAACGAATATGTATGTATATGTTTAATTGTTTACATCCTTTAATGTAAATTTGACTTATTATAAGTAACATCCTAAATGTTCTATGAAGTAAGTAAAACAATTTTGACTTTGATTTTGGTTGACCGAATTTTCATGTAGTTTCCACAGAGTATGATTGGAATCAGAATACCTTTAGGCTTTATTTCCTTAAAATTAGATTTCCGAAAATATAAACCAGTGTGATATAAGCAAATTCACACACACACGCACACACCTCACACACACACATGCACACACACACACACACGCACACACATACACACACACACACACACACACTCACAAACACACACCCACACACATTCCTACTCACTCTCAAACACACACTATAGTCTTCCAAACACATTAATTTTAATTAATAGTTAAGATACAAATGTTTTTACTTTATTTTTTTTTATTTTTTGTAATTGTGTGTGTAATGTGTCAATTAAATAAAGGTTTTATCTATCTATCTATCTATCTAATTTTCCACGTAAACGAACTAACAGGCTCAAAGTTACTATCAAAATAAATTTTCACAGCTGTGAGGGACCACATTACAATTGGTTTAATCTATCGATAGAGATTTAAATGAGTCTGAGTAGAATTTTCAATTAGTGGTGACACTGAGCGATCGGTACAATTGTCGGGGCTCCCGTGACGTCATCTGTCTACATTTGAGTAACCAAGTGAAAAAGCAATGAAACGGACTATTACCTCTCTTCACGCATAAATAATTCCAAAATGGATTCCAGCTAGTGTTGTCAGAACAAATCAAACTATCGATAGTTTGGTGCCTTGTGATATTGATGATATCGAAATGCTAAATCGTAAGTGGTGTTGTTTTATTAATTTGTTAAAATTGCAGTTCCTGATTCATTGACTCATCAACGCCCAGCCCAAACCCTTGGCCTTGGAAAGCTGAAATTTGGCCCAAATTTTTATTTTATAACATTAAGCAATGTATAAGGAAGGATTGCGTTGTGGTAGGCTTTGTGAAGGGCCGTCTGGTTTGCGACCACCCTCCTACCGAAGTCCGACGCTAAACAGCTTGCTGTGTTCCGTTGGTGCGTAGGAGTACCAGTGCCTTACAGGCATTTTCTGGGTTAACTCGCTCCGTCATCGTTAAGATTGAGGTAAAGCGTTAACCCATCTTATAATAAAATAAAAATAAAATCACGAAATTTTCAAGGGAAAATTTCCTCTAGTTTATAACAAAAGTAAGAATAATCGATGTTGTTGATAATTGTGAAGACATTGATAGTTTATGGAGTGGATTTTTTTTAATGCCACCTTGAAGGAAAGTCTCTAAATACTGGAGATAGAAAATGTTCTTCAAAGAAAATACATCCTTTATTTTTATGAGAAACAAAACTGCATTTAAGGATTTTCGATAATTCACTTGTCATTCTCAAGAATCGAACCACCAAAAATACCAACCCTGTAATTTACCGGACTTCAAAAAAGGAGGAGGTTCTATGTTCGACTGTATGTATTTTTTTATGTATGTTCACCGATTTCTCCGCCAGTTATGGACCGATTTTCAAAATTCTTTTCGAAAAAGTATACTCTAGCGGTGGTTCCATATAAATTTTATCGAAAATGATTCAGCGCTTTTAAAAAAAACACCAAAAAAATACTACAAACCAGAACATCATCTAAATAAATGAGTGACATTTTGAATGGTTGTTGGGATTGAAGTCGTTGACTCATACGTTTTCATAACGTAGAAAATTATTGTATGGCATCAATTGATAGGGTCATTCGTAAAGATAAAGTCTTTATAACCAAAATGGTAAATATAGTGAAAGGAAGCAGATGGAATGTTCTTTGTTTTCATGTCGCTTTCAGTACATCGTGCCCTTTAACTCGACAGTCGAAATATCGATAGTGTTACAACACTATCTCTGGCCGCCTTTGGATCTCTCAAAACATATTGAATACTAAGTTTCCGCTCATCAGTTTGTCCACTTCGATGAGTTTTCGAGAAGAAAATATGTCCTTCGATATCTTTTAAGAAATGTATTGGCGAAATTTTGGGGAATTGGTTTTGAGGATTAGTTGTCAAGCGGCTTTTGCGAAAGGTTCTTGGGTTATTCAGGGTTGAAAGTAACTTGTGGCTCTGTAAGGTTTTGAAATGGCTGAAATATATTATTTTTTCTCATTTTGATTTCCAATACCTAAAATAAAAATATTGTAGCACACCCAAACTTTTAAACGGTTAAACCAGTTTTGATAAAATATAGCTTAGAACCATCGCGATCACGTCAACTTTCAAATTAAGATCGGTACATTCGTTTTGGAGCTACGATGCCACAGACAGACACACGGATATACAGATAGATACACACTATTTGCCCTGGATTGCGACAATATAATTAATTTTCATTTATATACCCGCTATTTGATAATACATAGGTAGCTATCCTGATATCAATGTCAGACACACTAATTCACTAATGTGGCAATTCAAGTGGATGAGCACCCACCAGATATTCATATACAGCTTTTATAGAGCTGATATACCGCCAAACAGGCTGTTTTCCCGTCTGCCCCAGCTAATTCCCCCTCTGACACGTATCATAGCTCTTTTTATGTCATGTTTGGAATATAATGACGTGCGACTATGGACAATTGCCTCCTCATGAAAGAAATTGGTCATATAACTGTGTTAGTGGGAGCCAGTAATGAAAATGGTGTGCGTTTGGGTTGTGTTTGCTCAAATAATGTTTGCTGTTTGTCGCAAAATAGTAATCTACTAAGTAGCATTTCATTTTTATCTATATTTCGTTACCTACCAGCGACCATTTTTTTACCAGTCTATATGCGTCCCCACCGAGGGGCACGGGCATCCCTTCGAAACACGAAGGAGATTTAGGCCATAGTCCACCACGCTGGCCCAATACGGGTTGGTAGACCGCTCGTCTTTCAAAAATGTTTTTTTTTGGACGGATGGGTTTCATCACGATGTTTTCCTTCAACGTTAAGTAACTGATAATTAGAAATCCGTACATAAATCCGAAAAAAACGAATTTAGTGGTACAGGCCCGCACCAGGATTTGAACCCGCGACCTTCCGATTACAAGTCTGGCTCATTACCAACTGGGCTATAACCGTTTTGCCTATCTTTTCATCATACTTCGCCTAAATCAACCCACTGCTGCCTATACCCTCTTCTCTGCAACGCCAATCGTCAATGGTCCTGTGCTAACCTCATTCATAGAGATATTGTCAAATTGACAATTGTATGACATTGTTTGACCATCGGGCTGGTGCTCTGCATACTGGCCTTGTCGCTCCCCTTGGCCACCATTTCGTGACTGCCTTGGTCCACCTTTTCTTGTCCCTCCTGGCCAACTGTCAACTGTCCTACCTATCTCCATCGTAATCCTGTTATCCGCTTTCTTACGTCTTCGACCCTAGCTTTCCGTCGAATTTCCACGTTTGATACAAGGTCAACGAGAGAGATACCTAACATATAACTCTCCATTCCCCTGACTTTGTGCCACCTTTGTCTTATGCATAGTATGCTTAGTGAGCCTTCATGTTTGGATACCATAGGTGAAGATAGGCAATATTTCAACATATAATTCAGTTTTTGTAAAAATTTTTGATAAAATATAACTAAGAACCATCTTGTTTACGTCAGCTTTCAAACGAAGAACAGCATTGAAACAGTTTAAAGCTACGATGTCACAGACAGACACACAAATACACAGATACTCACGTCAAACTTATAACACCCTCTTTTTTGTCGAAGACTAAAGACCCAAGAGAAAATTGAAATTATAAGATGTCATAAAATATTTAAAACCTACGCAACTCAAAATTTTTTGTCAAACAGTTCTTTGATGTCTTAAAAGTTTTGTGCACTAATCCATTTAAATAATCGAAAAAACATTAACATTAACCTAATACTGCCAGCATTCTAAATTCTTTCACCGCCCCCTCGCCCCTCGGCTGGGCTTAATTTCATGGCTGTCACACGTCAAGGCACATCACACACCATATCCACGCCATTACCATACACACAAAGTGGACCGGACGCCCTTTGCAACTCATAAATAGGCGACACGACAGCCGAGGCGTGGTCAGTGTTGATTAAAATGTTACCAGGAAACGAAGCCGGGACAGCTTTTACTTTGGTCGGATTGGCGTTAGATTATGGAACATAATAATAGCACTGTTAAATTTTTGATCTAAAATCAAGCTAATGTCTTTGTATCCTATTCTGACTTCCTAATTTAATCACACTTCACACTAATATTATAAAGGCGAAAATTAGTGAGCGTGTGTGTGTGTTTTTATGTTTGTTACATCTTCACGCTCAAACGGCTTGACTAATTTTGATAAAATTGTGTATGAAAGTAGCTAATACCCTGGATTTATACAATGCCTACATAATTTTCCCAAATTTCCATAAAAATGAAGAACCGGGCGGAAAACTAGTAACATTACAAATGCTAAAGTTTGTAAAGATGATTCTTTTGCCCAGTTACACATTTTTTTATATGTACCCTTTATAATTCGAAAACGGCACGGAAAAATTATATTAGCATTGCCTCCTATGTAATAGTAATACTGGAAGCTGAGAACATAGGGGGCACTGGTAATTCAAATTTCGTAGTGCCGTGCCGTGCCGTTCGAATTATTGCAAGGCCCAATAAGAGTCCTTTGAAATTACAGGAATTTTACAAACAAAACACACTTTTGGAATTACAGGAATTTTACAAACAAACCGTTACACAATCTCCCTTATTGTTTCTAAGACTAAATAAAGTGCAAGAATTTGTTGTACTTTCCCAATAAACAAACTTTAGAACAAGAAGATAATGGTTGCTGTTTACACAGCGATTAAAGTCAATGTTTCGCCAAAGTTAAAGTTTGTAATGAGTTGGAATAGGCCATTCATTTCCTTGGCTTCGAATCGATAAACAGTTAAACGTATACCTCTAAAAGCAAAAGATATTTTGACGATATCGTAAGACAGGAAAGGTAAATTTGTTTGTGTGAGCTAGTCTAGTGCTAGTTTAGCCAAGTTAATGATGATTTGATTTATTTTATTTGTACTTCCGCGTGGTGATCGGTTAAGAATAATACCACCCCATCTCTTTCCGTGGGTGTCGTAAGAAAACCAACTTTTACTTTTACTAAACACTGACCTAAAATTGTTCCTGTGTTTAGTAAAAAGTACACCTTTCGGGGTAGTCAATAACAGCGATTTACAAAGCTCGTCAAAATAATTGTGAACTTTACTATCCCCAAAGTTATACCTTTCAATTTTCATATTCACATGACCTGAGAAATATGCAGAGGCCCCTGGATCGGCTTCAGTTGCGTGATGACGAGGTGGTGGAAACAGCAATTAAACTCCAATGTATCTTGATGTATTTATGTATTCTAATTATATACTTGAGATAATACACGTTCCTATGGTCATCTTGCAAAATATGGATGGACGGCCAGTACGGAAAACAGGAAGAGAATGAACGTTGACTGACGGACCATAGGTTGTCTTACCTAACTTTTTATTAAAAACTGGCCTTCCGCCCGGGACTCCGTTCCCGTGGGAATTCGGGAAAATTATGTAGCCTATATCCATCGGGGATAGTGTAGCTTTCTAATGGTAAAAGAATTTTTCAAATTGGTCCAATAGTTTCGGAGCCTATATTCAATGCAAACAAACAATCAAATCTTTCCTCTTTATAACATTAGTACTTATATAAGTAATGAAAAGACAATCTACTCGTATACAGCCATGTTTCATGTTTCATGTCATAGTGTACGGTGTACCAAAATATTATTTCAACAAGAAAAACATCTACTTTTTACACAAACATTTGCTCCGACTGAGATTCGAGCCCAGGGCCCGTCGATCAAGAGGCAGGAACAAACTGGCCGTTAATTATTACATTTGACTAAAATATGTCTTCCTTACCTGATATAATATCATTGAATTTATCTAAAACTCAATGTTTGAAGCCAGATAAGTGCCCATGTACAAGTTCGATGAGTTCAACCACAAATTGGAAAGAGATGCCATACAAAAGTCTAACTACACGTAACACAATTATGACTTTACATATGGGAGTTATTTCAAAGGGAGCTTGCATTGTTACATTAATATGGTTTCAACTGTAGACGCTTTGTTCAAAATCAATTGTTGTGATTTCCTTAGGATATATTTTGATTTTTTCCTCAAGAAAAGAGCTATTATTACTAAATTATGTCATCTAATATAATCAATCAACAACATGGCCTTCAAAACACTCGTAACAAATTGCCATTACGGTCACCTATCAGGGTCCCTACCCTTGTTTATATCGCTTTACTCCACTGAACATGAACAGTTCGAAACAGCGAACACTACTGTAACCCAGTGCTCTGCTGCAATATTACATTCATTTTAATTTAAAATCCAAAAGCACACAAGAAAAGCATGCTTATTATACACATAGGCTTAGCCACAGTTCAGTCTGTTTGTTCAACATGAATATGTAACGATACAGATTTCAATTTATTCAACGCATACTGAGCTTAATGATGTTTACTTTACTCCACACATAAATTATTTTGCGAAAGGGAGTGATTCCATTTCTTTTCGCTAAGATTTTTCCCATTCAAATCAGTGAAGGAATTTTAGCATGGATAAGATTAATATCGTTTTATGTTAGAGTGGATGGAAAATTGTTTTAAAAAGTTCATCATATTTCCCATTCATGTTTAATTTTCAAATTATGTTTTGTATAATTTAAACCAGTGTTTTTCAAACTGTGGGTCGCGACCCCCAGTGGGATCGTGAAGCCTTACTCGGGGGGTCGCAGGTAAAAGAAAAAAACAATAATTTTTAAATCTTACACTAAAATTAGACAACTTCAGTGTAAAAGGCTGTGTCTGTATAATGATGCCTCCCGTCCCCTTCCGCGTCTACTCCGCGGCAATCTCTTTTATTATGTTTTAAAATCTCCGAAGTAGTACATAGTTTTAGCCTAAAAGGATCTTAGGGACCTTAGGGGGTCGCCAGAACTTTATATGATCCAAAGGGGTCGCGAATTCAAAAAGATTGAAAAACACTGATTTAAACGTTACTTTTAAATTTACAAAATTGTCTGCCTATGTTTAATAGGGATGTTGACTAATATTTTTTTATTGTTTATCTTAAAAAGAAACTGAATCCAAAAACGAAATAATTTTTGAAAACTATTGAGAAATAAAAAAGTTACAAGCTATTAAATTTCAAATAGAGCCCCCTCTAACTGTCAAACAACGAAAAAGAGATGCACTTACAGGCATATGACGTCACCGCTATTTGTTTGCATAGGTAAAAACGAGATAGCTAGCTCTCCCCACAAAACGAGATAGCTGGTCCTTACGATAATATAAAAATGCTAATAACTTGTTCATTTATAAACCAACTAGCTTTCCGTCCGCGGCTACACCCGCGTGGACTACAGGTTATATCGTGCCCAATTTTGAGATAAAATGTAGTCTATGTCCTTTTCTAGGCTCTAATCTATCTCTGTACCAAATTTCATCAAAATTGGTTCAGTAGTTTAGGCGTGAAAAACGGACAGACAGACAGACAGACAGAGTTACTTTCGCATTTATAATATTAGTATGGATTTTAAAGCTGTTTTCGGATATTAATATATTTCTAGCATTATTTTTTGTTTCACATACAATAATTCATAAAATCAAACATTGTCAACATCCCTATTGTCACCACCCTGACCTTCGAGATTCTTCATCCTTCTTTTTTTTTTTGTACGGTTACTCTTCATCTTATATTGCGCCTGCATTATCTGCCTGCGTCTGTATTTTTAACCCACAACGCAAAAAGAGAGGGGTGTTATAAGTTTAACGTGTCTGTCTGTGTATCTGTGTATTTGTGTATCTGTCTGTGGTATCGTAGCTCCCAAACAGATAAACCGATTTTCGTTTAGTTTTTGTGTCATAGATAACTTTATCCCGAGTGTTGTTGCCATGTTTCATGAAAATCTGTTCAGCCGTTTAGAAGTTTTATGCAAGAGAATGTCGGGGGTTAAAAATATTTTAATTTTAGTGTTATATGTATTATCGATTCTAATACTTATAACCCGAATCGCCCCTGTGCTAGATTTTGATCAATAGCAAACCATTGTGATCTAATTATACAGGGCTTTAGGTATCTCTCTTTCAACCTCTCGGGTGGTTAATCAGTCCATGAAACTGAACAACTTTCCCAAGGAACATAAGTCAAAATACGAAAAAAATATTTTGAGTTCCCATACAAACTTCATCAGCACATTTTGTATGGGAGATCAAATTTTTTTTCGTATTGTTACCTATATTCTTTGGGAAAGTTGTTCAGTTTTATGGACTGATTAACCACCTGAGAGGTTGAAAGAGAGATACCTAAAGCCCTGTATATACAAAAACGGCGAAGGTTATTGTGGGATGCATGACCTAAGGTGCTGGAAAATCCTGTTAAATTTACTTCTGTGTTACATTGGTGATCTACCTTCCCCGGTAAGAAATGTAGATGTGAAGTTGTATGTTAAGTCCATATTTTTCCTTCGTCGTCGATTCAAAAGTAATACTTTGACTTCTTTTGAAGAGAGAGGCTGGCAATAAGAAGTCTTATAAAAGCCGACCTGTTGCTACGTAACGACATTGGAAATTGTCCGCAGAAAGAGACTTTGGATAATTGTGTAGTTATTTTGGATTTTATATAAGGTTACACGTGTTTCGAAAGGAGGCCCGTGTCACTCGGTGGGGAATTATTGACTGATAAAAAAATATTTATTTAACATTGGGCCTTTTTGTAACGGAATGAAACGGCATGGCAAAATTATGTAACCATATATATAATTATATAACCATTATATCCTCCCAGTGATACTAGTGACATTGGGCGTTTGTGAGATTAGCATCTTACAAAATTTCGTATTTTTTTATTGTTCAAGGGACATTTATTATTATATACGTCTAATTTACGGCATCTCACTTTCAAACCTTATACCAAATGTAATCAGGTGTTGGAAATTTAATGAAATTTTTGTGTAACTTAATCTATCTATCTATACATATTATAAAGAGGAAAGATTTGATTTTTTGTTTGTTTGCATTGAATAGGCTCCAAAATTACTGGACCGGTTTAAAAAATTCTTTCATCATTAGAAAGCTACATTATCCCCGTCCCCGATAAACATAGTCTACATAATTTTCCCGAATTCCTACGGGATCGAAATTCCGTGCGGAATGCTAGTATTTCATAAAAGTATCCGGAATAGTTAGACTAAAATCTACTTCTCAAGCATTTTGTATTGCGTTTAAAAATGGCAGTCTTTTTATTTATAAATAAATAAGGGTTTTAATGTGCATCATGTGCTTTCCAAATAAGTACTGTTTTGATTTCGTGTTTTTAGGTTGCCTGACATATAAGTGTATTGTATTTGTATTTGTTTAGGAATAAGTTTTTTCTAGATTTGTCAATTTAATAAAGTGTTTTCCTTCTTGTTCTTCTTCTTCAAATAATAAGGTAGCTTGGTTAAAATATAATAATAAGGTATTCTTCTTAAAGAATGTCTTGGTTTCCATTTGAATGTAAAAATAAACTCCTCCAATCTAATTGGTAATTCCAAGAACCCACAAAGCGCTTAGAAAACCAAACCCACACAAGTTTCAGTGTTCGGCAAAATTTTCTATAAATAAAGTGGAGTATGAACAGAACATGGTGGTATTATTAACCATGGCAACCGCCAGGGGGCGCCCCCTTCGACCAACTTTTTCAAAACCCGACTCAATTGATGACGTCTGATCACCTATAGAGCACGGGCTATAATCTTCCGCTTCTGACGGGTTTTTGGGGTCACCATATCTTAGATTCATTTTGAGACTGGTGTTTGGTTAGCAGAGAGATTAGAGAATTAGGTAAAATAGTCCCTGAAATTAATGCAGTAGAAGTAGACATTTGTCTGTGTACAGCGGGCGTCTCTATATTTCATCTCTCTTTACACTCATGCCTATAATCAATTTCGGGGTAGGAAGAACGTCAAATGGTTCTGGAACTACTTGACGCCAGAACCATTATTAGATTAGATGTGAGTATAGCGATGATGGGTCATCAGCCTTTCGCCCAGCCGCGTCTTACTTACTAGTTCTACAGTACAGACTGGCGGAAAAGCCAAAATGATACGAGTAACATAGTAGGTCATAAGGAGAGATATAACTTTTTGAGTGGAAGTAGAATATATGATATTTCGTTAAGAAACTATTCTTTTTGAATCTTTCAAAAGTCGTACTTATGTTTCTTCCGTACTGTAACCCACGGGATTGGTATGATTGTTTCCCAATCAAAGGATTTAGCTAGCTAGAAAATTATTATTAAGCTATTGCATAGATTCTATCGCGGGTCTTGAGCGCGGGGACCGAATCCAGAAATTCCGTAACGAAAAAACCTAACGCTCCCCACTCCGACGGGCACGGAGGTGTGGCTTGAAGGCCGTGCATCGTCTAACGTCGTTTCAGTTCGGCAGTCTTCGACACGGTGTTTGTGTGCGTGCAACAATAATAATATAATAATAATAATAATAACTTCACACCAGCCTACGACTACTTAACATACATCGCCTCACATACATTCTTTTACAAAAGGCAGTAATATTAAACACGTGTAGAATAGTTAGGAAGTTTCTCTCTCTGAATATGTAAAAAATAAAACAAAAAACTCCCCTATCGTTTTGGCCGCAAGCCCGCGATAGAGGCGAAATCCCCAGAAATGGGAGAAGAAAATGTTTTTTCTCCAATAAAATAATAATAATAAAATGGACGAAAATCGGTTTTGGGGGTCGATGATTCCGAATATCGGGTCACTTTTTCGATTCCACCATTTTCCAAGATGGCCGCCATACAAGGAGTGGTGAGGCGAGGCTGCAGGTCGAGCCGAACCACGACGCCACGCTGCGAGGCGAGGCCGTAGGCCGAGGCGAGCTGCGTAAAAAGCGAGGCCGAAGGCCGAGCTCCGCGTAGGGCGTAGCCCGGAGCGTCCCCCCCCCCCCAAATCCAAGATGACCGCCATACAAGTTTAGATTCTAAAGGTGAGGCGAGGCCGAAGGCCGAGTCGAGCCGCATATAGGGTGAGGCCGAAGGCCGAACTCCGCGTAGGGGGAAGCCCGGAGCGTCCCCCCCCCCTAAGTAAAGATGGCCGCCATACAAATTTAAATTTTTAAGGTGAGGCAAGGTCGCAGACCGAGCCGAACGCGCGAGCCGAGGCCGTAGGCCGAGGCGAGCTGCGTATAGGGCGAGGCCGAAGGCCGAGCTCCGCGTAGGGCGAAGCCCGAAGCGTCACCAAGCATATTACCCGCCGACCGCCATCCGAAAATTTCATATCCGCCATCTTGGATTTTAGTTGGGGGAATCGTGACGCGAAGGGCAAAGCCCGGAGCGTCTCGATTCCCCCCACCAAAAATCCAAGATGGCGGATATGAAATTTTCGGGCATACCGACATGGGTGTCGTTTAATAGGTTTTCGGGGGTTTTGATTCCGAAAATGGCATCCATTTTGAAATCCAAGATGGCGGACATGTATTTTTTGTAAAAAAACGTCATGGGTGTCATTTAATAGGTTTTCGAGGGTGCTGATTGCGAAAATAACATCCATTTTAAAATCCAAGATGGCGGCCGTAAAAAACAAAAAAATGGTAAACTTTTTTGAAATTTTTACATGGCATTTTGTATCAACTTATGCAATTATAATTAAATGTAGAGGGCTACTTTTAATTATAATTGCATAAGTTGATACAAAATGCTATGCAATAGCTTTACCGCGGCAGTCCCCGAGTGCCACACGTCTATTTATATTTACAGTTTATTTTACACAATAGACGTAAAGGAAGAAACACACAAAGAGAGAGACGACACATCAGACACATTATTGACATTTTTTACTAAAAAAATATAACTTATCATCATGTTTAATAATTATCCCAACAATCTCAGAACCCATGGCCACCCTAGCAGCTTTTGCCATCTCACTCACCCCCGAAATTTGCAAGTTGCAGGGGTGCGCACGCCAAATAGATGACAGGATTATTTTTGTGTTTGACATAATCATAGTGACAAATTTATGTTCAGAACTGTCACTTTTGATACGTGTTTTGATGTATGGTTACAAAAGGGATTGTGTCAGCTACAAAACTTGGTAATAGGTTTTGGTATTAATATTAATATTTTTGTTTGTGTTAACCCTATACACATTATGTGAGCAAAATGTTATTCAAAGTATAAAATGGAAAAAAAAATTGCTTCGTAACTCTTAGACGACAAGCTTGACTTTTAAATGTTTTTTTTAGTTCCTACGTTATACTTATAAGCTATTTTAGCTACCTACCTAATCTTTAAGTTACTTCTACTTATAAGAAAATTACTGTATTTTATTCTTAATGTTTTCTGTAAGAGGAAGCAATTTTTATTTATTTATGTTGTGATTGACATTAAATTATAACTAGGCAATTAGGTCTTTTGATATCATGTCTTACTATATATAATAAAATTCGTACACTGAAAGATTGAGTGACAGGGATATTAGTCTTATGTTATTACTGTTATTAGTTATTAGAAAAAAAAAACATTTCATTTCTTGGCAAAAATAGATGTTTATTTCAAGTTTGGATATTTATTTAAAACATACATATTTAGGCACGGGCTTGATATGATGTGATATGATATGATTGATATGATATTGACGCAAAAACTCTTTATATTTTTAGAATTACGTCTCACAACATTCTGATAATGCCAGTTATATTTTTGTTTTAACCGCAGGTACGCGCGAGAAAAATCAAATCTCTTGGCACAGCTGAAAATCAGTTTGTTGTCTATTATGGACAGCAAGAATGCTGAGTTCTGTGTCCTATTTGCTTTTGCATCACATATTTCGTTAACTTTTAAATTGTATAAGTACATTGTAAAATGTTACATATTGTTAAGAAGGAATAAAGTTTATCTATCTATTTATCTTTTGTTGAATCTAGGTGAAGACTGACGGCATTGGCATGTCTGTTAAAGACAAAAATCCCTGAAATCCCTATTACTTTAATAACTTTAATATTAAAAATGCAAAAGTAACTGTGTCTGTCTGTCTGTCCGTCTTTCACGCCTAAACTACTGAACCGATTTTGATGATATTTGGTACAGAGATAGATTAGAGCCTAGGAAAGAACATACATTTTATCCTACAGTTGGCCGTCGTATTTTATCCACACGGGCGGAGCCGCTAGCGGAAAACTAGTAAAAAAATATATTTAAAAAAAAAACTATTTTTCTACTAACAATGACAATATTTTAACAAAATATATTAAAAAAAAATACCCTCACGATATCAAGAGCAACAGATGTACCAGATTATGGATTTACAAGAGAGAATGTGAAGAGGTATAGACGTGTATGAGGGTTAGTGCGTATGGGTTTGTATGGGCCGACTGGATGGGTTCCGTACATGAGGGGTCGAGAGATTATCGCTTCCAAGGCTTTCGTTGACAATAACAATCGACAAACGGGGAAAAAATGAAAATAAAAATGTTTAGTACACCGGGGAGGTTAAAAATAAGCAGGTGTAAAAATGTTATGATTCTAAGATCCGTATCACAGAAAGCGACTCAGACTCTGATGTCTTTGTCAATTTGATAGTGAAAGAAAGAGATAATCAATACTTAAGTATAGATCAAGACTTGAGTCTCCTTCTGTAATACGGGCCTAAGTACTTTTGCTGTCATAATTTTTTATATAAACTAGGTTCTGTCTTGACCACTGTTTTAACCATGTTCTGTTATAACCGTGTGGTGATCGGTTGAGAATAACACCACCCCATCTCTTTCCGTGGGTGTCGTAAGAGGCGACTAAGGAAACACAAATTTGACCTGCCTCCTAGTAATCCATCCCAGGCAACGACACTTCATTTTTTTCTGAATCTGAGGTGTCGTAATGGTTTCTTGCGGTGTGGTTAGGCTCTGTAAGGGGCCGTCTGGTTCGCGACCACCCTCCTACCGAAGTCCGACGCTAAACAGCTTAATGTGTTCCGTCAGTGCGTAGGAGTACCAGTGCCTTTATAGGCATTTTCTGGGTTAACTTGCTCCATCGTCGACCTCATCTTTGACCTTATGGTCAAGATTGAGGTCAAGAGTTAACCCATCTTATAATAAAAAAAAAACACAATGTAGAGCAGATTTGATCGATTGAACTCACTAAAAATAATCCTATTTGAAATATTAACTCGAATTTTATAAAGAGAAATAAACCCGAGGCTCTATAACATGATATTTTATTAACAGACAATTTCAAAAAATATTTGTTTTTATAATCCGATTGTGTAAGTTAGTTGATTTATATTTATTCAGAAAATAAGTAGGAAATTGTGTGAACAATAGGTATGATATTTGTCATTTCTTAGCAAAACCCTTTTAAAGAAAGAAAGAAAAAAAATATTTGTCTACCAATGTATGATACATTGGTATATAAAATTCAAAGTAATTCTATTCTAGTTATGATATAATGACGCCAATGGGCCTCCAACTCAGCATAGCTGTGGTTTCGGAAGAATCCACAGCACTGGTCTTCCGTTTATAATATAAATTTTTTTTTAAATTATCTCATTGCGTATTTTAAATTTCTAAAAAGCAATATCTTATAGAACATAAAAGTAACAAGGCTTAGGTCCAGTTGCAAAAACCTCAATTAAATTTAATGCCACTAAAATATTATAGTGTCACTTTTTGTCTAAACAATTGAATAAATGTTTCTGCAATTACTGGGTTTTATAAATATGGACACAAATACCTCCAGACACGTTAAAAAAACCTTAAAACTCAAATTAGAACCATCAATGAAAAGGCACTGCGTCATAATCGTAGATAAAAGAGTAAAAACAATTTTAATGGAGTTACTAAAGATACAAATACATTTCCTCGTCCACCATTAATTGGCTCAACAGATATTTCCAATATACGATCGTCCGTCCCGTCAATCTAACTTTTGAAATTGGAGGCTGTAAGGTCGCCGAATTTAGTCACCACTGACATAAAAGTTAATTTTGACTGGCATCAAAAGTTAATTTGAGGACATGGCAATGGCAGGTAGGTACACACCGCGGAGGCAGGGCCGGAGCTGGAAAAAAAGCAAAGTCAAAAGTCAAAAAAATTCTTTATTTTCATAGAACATATAAAATGTTTCTTGAAAACGTCATAATAAATACATTATCAAAATAGTGAATTACATTAGCATTTTTGTCTTTGCATCTGCTTCGCAAAGAAGCAGTCTTCATGAGGAGAAGAATAAGTAAGAACTCCGAGGGTCGCTCTTTTTAAATCAATCATATAAAAGATGATGGGCACATTAGTATAGAACTTGGTACCGGCACCAATTGAAATAAGTCAATTTTCTGTAGAAAAAGAATAACTAAAGCGCTAGTCCTGATTCATTGTCCAATTAGAGTAATCCTGTTTTAAAAGTTATTTATTTTTCATAATTTATTCATTTTTTCTGTGACATTATTCTTCACTGTGGCATAGTATTTTTATTTAATTATAAATAATCATAATTTCTTCTTCTGATTCTGATTCCTCTTCTACAAAAAATATATTTTTAACGATGTATCATTTATTTCAATTGAAGCCGGTACCAAGTTCCATACTAATACCGATATCAAAATGCCCATCATCCTTTCCTTATTTCTAATTTTAATTGACTTAATATCTGAATAACTCTGGAGTTGAGCAATTTATTCTCATGTTTGCTTGTCTAACAGATAATCAGAAACACAAATTTTTACAAAGTTTTGTTTAATTATTGCCTTAAATTTTCTAAAGGTAAGTTTTGAATAAATTGGCCCTGACGGCGTTAGATCCGTATTAAAGAACGCGCCTCAGGCTCTGATTTATACTTAAGTAGCAGTCGTCTTTCTAATTTTAATAGTGAGAGAAAAAGACAGTCAATAATTAAATATAGATCAAGTCTTGAGTCTCCTACTGTAGTACGGGCCTTCGCTAGCATTCGTTAAGGGCCTATGGACTTGAACACGGTGGGACCACGAGCCCTCAATCCTAGTACTCAATACTTGGTGAAATTGAGTGATAAATAGACTAAATGTCTATTTTTGTAGTATTTTTCACATTTTCATGACCCAAATTACTATGTAACTTGAAAAGACTGTTTGTCCTTTTAATCGCGATTCATCAATTCAGTAGATACGTAAAAAATAGATCGATCCTTATTTTTACTTATAAGTGGAAACATTTCTTCCGAAGGGCCCTACCTTAATCCGTGCCTGTAAGGGGAAAATTTGAGAATTATCTCGTCTTTATCTTCAAAGAGATGTCATCCCCAACCAAGGCATCCCAATTTCAAAGTTGTTTGCGGCCCCGCTGGATATCGTTCTTATTAACATGCTGATGTTATCCTGATCCACCTGAGTCAGAATTACCTTCTTAATTTAGAAGAATAAAGGAATGGGACTGCGGGTTTTGTCGTATCTTTTTTTTTCTGGTAAAAAATCAAAACTAAAGTGGCCCTGGACTGGGCTTACCCGGATGCACGAGGATCAGTGGGCAAGATATCGTTATAGACTAGGTGGCTCTAGACGGCCATAGACGCCATGGCAGACTCAGAAAAAGGTAGCATGATAATATTGATGCAGTCAAACCTGCATCAATAGCGTCTACCAAACTGGACGCAATTTGCACCGGACCGGGAGAAATTGAGAAACGTGGGGGAGGGAGGTCTTTGTTCATCAGTAGGATCTGATCTTCAAATAATGGTGGTTTTCGTAGGGAATGTGATTTTATCTTTCAATGTTTTAGGGGCCCGTTTTATGAAAATTTAATTTCGAACAAAGTGTACTTTTGACATGATTTTGAGTGTCTAAGTTGGTCCCGTTCATTTTAATTTTCTTTATTTGCAAAAATGGGTCAAAGAATATAAGAAAAACATGTTATAAAGCAGTTTTACAAATGGTCTTACATATTACAAGTCAACCATAGAGGTATGCAACTTTTCACCTACTTATTTGCACCTACAAAAACCTAACTTGTTTATTAGGTACTGCTGTATTTTTTTAAATATTGCTACGTTATCCTCCTACTTTATTTCGTTTTAGTTCTAGTTAGAGGGAAGTTAAATTGAAAATAGTTCCAATTTTGTGGTTGTTTTGACCCTTAGCGGGTATTCGAACAATTTCACGAGCGGGCACCCCGTGGTCACATGTCAAAAACATAAACCACCAAAAATAATAGAGAAAACTAAAGCTCGGGTTCAAAATAAGTCAACCTGCCATGTTTTCAGTATAATGTTGCGGTTCTTGATTCTGAAGTCGAAACATTTCGACACGAAAGTTGATTTTATGAATAAAACAAGTAGATGTTTAGTTTAGTAAATACTTTTTAAATTTATTTATTTTGTAGTATTCATTCATTGGTGGAGGTAATTCCTCACGTAAAATTTAATTTTACCTAAAGACCTAAGGAAAGACATGGACTGAAGTATTATTAATAAATTACGTATTAGGAAAGACTTATTTCTTGGCTTTTAGTTTATTAGAGACACCTAAACAATTAATATGCTTACTATTTCATAGATAAAGAAACAAAACTGGAGAATACTACTATAAATATGTTTCGATAAACGATTTCGAAAATCTACAGTTGACAGATGTTATTAAAAGAGAAATTGTCAAAATTCGCTCAAATAATGTCTAAAAATAGATTTCGTAAGTACTCAATCGAAGAACGCTCGAAAAATCTTTTAAAGTTATCTATTTTGAAGAGATTTTTAGGGTTCCGTACCTCAAAAGGAAAAAACGGAACCCTTATAGGATCACTTTGTTGTCCGTCTGTCCGTCCGTCCGTCCGTCTGTCAAGACCCTTTTTCTCAGGAACGCGTGGAGGTATGAAGCTGAAATTTATATCAATTACTCAGGTCTACTGTTCCTTGAAGCTGTGAAAAAATCAAACTTCTAAGCCAACGCAATCAAAAGATACAGCCGTTTATGCCGCAAATTTCCGCAAATTTTCGACACTCGCAAAGGAATCAAAACCTACAGGGTACTTCCCGTGAACACAGAATCTTGAAATTTGGTACGAAGCAACGTCTTATAGCACAGATAAAGGAAAAATTGCGAAAACCATAAATTTTTAATTACATCATATCATAAAAATATTTTTAATATTTTTAAACTTACTACCCCTTTCCTCATGAACGCGTTGAGGTATTAAATTGAAATTCATATCAAATACTCAGGTCTACAATACCTTTAAGCTAGGTTTGTACGGAACCCTCGGTGCGCGAGTCCGACTCGCACTTGGCCGGTTTTTTTTTATACGGAATAGGTTCGCTCGTCACCACAATCTAGCTCATAGGCAAAGATGTGGTTGAGGATGTATCAAGCTCACCCAGAAGATGCCTATCACTCAAACTTTAATAAGATTCGGGTTATGTTGAGCCCAGAAATACAGAGAAAATTTAAATCTTTTTCTAGCCCTTCAATTTAAATTAAAAAGAAAATCAACGAGTGACTATAATCATCTTTTTGCTTGACCTTACAGAATGTTTAGAAAGTTTGATTTAATAGTTAAAAATATCTGCAAATAAAAAACATAAAGAGTAAAATAACCTTTAAAAAACTGAAAACAAAAGTCTCTATAACATGTTTACTGTATTTTCATATCACTACGTGATATTATTCACCGTCAGCCTCATCACTTTACGTCAGTCGATCGCCTGGCACTATTTACATGTAAATGGATCTGTCTACACAATGGCTTTAATTTGTTTCGTAATACTATACACTAATAAATTAAAACAGAGGTGTATTGGAAATCAGTTGGGAATTTGTGAAATTCGGTATTCACTGTCCTGTGGCTATAAGTACAGGCTAATTATTAATCACTGGGCCTCAATTCTGTTACTTAAGTTGTGTGTCGATGGAATGGTTGCCATTTTATCCGTTCAGGTGGCGAAATTGAGAACTATACAAAATTTCATACATCTAAAATGATTGCTGCTTTGACTGATGGCGCCAATGCTAACTGAATTTTCAGTTTCTAGGTAGTTTGCAACTTTATGTTCGGGTGGCGGTGGCGCTGCTGGTTGGGGTGGTTGTCAGCAAGTAAGAATATGAAAATTAAATATTTCTTAATTTCGCCACCTGAATAAATAAAATGGCCTCCATTCTATCGATACACAACTTAAGTTACAGAAGGCCCTTAAGTAACAGGCCCTGGTCATGTTTTTATGAAGTTATCGGTATCATTAATATACACACATCAACGCTATCTAGGAATATATATATATATATGAATAAGTATAGAATATATACTTATTCATACATAAAAGGCGTGTTTGAGAAACTATAAAAGCATACTCGAGACACATAGGCCCGTGTTATACAGAAGGAGAACCAAGTCTTGATCTATACTTAAGTATTGATTGTATCTGTCTCTCACTATTAAAATGACAAAGACGACTGCTACTCAAGTATAGATCAGAGTCCGAGTCGCGTTATGTAATACGGACCATTCAGGGATAATAATTACGAAATAAAAGAATATGAATATAATTTTTAGATGAGCAAGTGCTGAACCTGAATTTTAAATTCTAATCAGTGAAGTAAAAATAAATTTTATAAAGGATCATGCCTGTAAATTAAAAAAAT
Source organism: Aproaerema taeniolella (assembly GCA_949987775.1). NCBI lineage: Eukaryota > Metazoa > Arthropoda > Insecta > Lepidoptera > Gelechiidae > Aproaerema > Aproaerema taeniolella. The sequence continues at coordinate 19,840,722 of OX465243.1, read as the reverse complement.
CAAGGCAGAACGTCACATGGTTCTATAACCACTTGACAACGCGTTTGACATTCATTCTGAGAGTTATAAAATGACACATTAAGTATAGCGGTCACATAAACCCCGTCCACATACTGTCTTCTATAGTAAGCCTGGGAAAAGTTGGCAGCTGACACATTCTAAGTTCCTCTTTCACTCTTGGTTTAACGCGTAACTCAAAAAAATTAATCAAAAGTAACATCCAACCATCTAATTCCGTTATTAAATTAAATTAGCGCGAGTATTTCCGAGTGATTCCGAAAGTTCCCGAATGCAAATCCAGAGCAGCGCACCTGGGTAGACAGTTTGCGTAATAATGCGGAACCCTGGAACTAATTCACAAAACTCTGACCTGTCTCCCACCGGGTAGTTTTTGACGGCCGTAGTTGGAATGGAACTATCTGTTTGGAGTAGTTAGTTATCTAACTATACTTTTAAAGTACATAGCGTTGGAAGTTTTGGCTGTAAGTCAAAATTGTAGATAAGAAAAATATTGTCAACTTATAGCTGACATATCTCAACGACGTGCTCATTAGGTATTTAATTTTGGAAATCTAAACTCTATGTGTTTCTGTGATTTCAAACCCCCGACAAAAAAGAGTGTTGTAACTTTGACATGTGTACCTGTGTGTCTGTGGCAACGTAATTCCTAAACGAATAAACCGATTTCAATGCGGTATCTTTTGTTTGAAAGCTGACGTAATCGAGATGGTTCTTAGCTATATTAAATCGAAATTGGTTCAGCCGTTTAAAAGTTATAAGCATTCGAATGTCCGGGGTGCTACTATTATTTTTTTAATTACATGTGTTGGTCTTAAATGCATAGTGTACCTGCACTATTGCATGCCTATGTGGTAGCTGATCACAGTCACAGAAAATTTACTATTAATAAAAATAACTAAACCTATCAATGATCAAGCATTAGCTTAGAATTTTAATTTGCAGTCCAATATACGACTGGGACCTTAGAACGGTCCAATCTTTCTGAATGTTTCTATACAAAAAGAACTAAACCTATCAATGATCAAGCAATTAGCTTAGAATTTTAATTTGCAGTCCAATATACGACTGGAACTTTAGAACGGTCCAATCTTTCTGAATGTTTCTATACAAAAAGAACTAAACCTATCAATGATCAAGCAATTAGCTTAGAATTTTAATTTGCAATCCAATATACGACTGGAACTTTAGAACGGTCCAATCTTTCTGACTGTTTTTATACAAAAAGAACTAAACCTATCAATGATCAAGCAATTAGCTTATAATTTTAATTTGCAGTCCAATACACGACTGGAACCTTAGAACGGTCCAATCTTTCTGACTGTGTTTATTAAAAGGTTCAACTTTGGGGTAGTCCATAACAGCTTTTTACAATAGCTCATTACAATAATTGTGAACTTTAACGACTATCCTCGAAGTCATACTTTTCCATTCTCACAGTTATATTTAGCGAAATAAAAAACATTTTATATAAAGTTTAGTGTAATTCAATTTATGAAGAGCGTCGTCGTGGCAAGTTTTTGCCCAATTTATACGAAGTTAAAATGTTTATGTAGGCAAATTGGGTTTCTATTCCACTAATCCATGGCTTGTCAATGGCGGTTGATGTGAATGGTGACAAGTAAACAATATTAAGATATAATTATTTACATATTATGATTACATATTAGAATACATAACATACACAATACATATGCACATTACTTTTAAAACATAATTTCAAATAGCTGATTATGGCGGTATGAATTATTATTTTTTTTAATGTCAAAACTTTTATCATTTTATCATTTAGTTTTGTTTTAGTTTGATATAATTTAATAAAAGCAAGTATTTATTTTATGTATGGAAGAGCGGTACCACCTAACACAGGCTTATTAGCTTAAAAGGAGGTACCAACCACTGTGTACTTTTAGCAATTAAGTATATTGAAAATAAAGTTATTATTATTATTATTTTTTAATTTTACTTGTTTTGGTGGTGAAATTGAGAACTATCGAAACCTCATACATTTGATAATAGCCGACCCGACGCAAACTATTTAGGTCGCCAGTCAAAGCAGCCGTTATAACGTATAAAGGGATGGTTCTCAATTTCGTGACCTGTACGGATAATGGTCACGATTGTCATTCAACCGTTATTAAGACGCCATTAGGCCTTTTTATAATTTGAACGGCACGGCAAAATTTGTATTAACATTGCCCCTTCTGTTCCCAGCTTCAAGTATCACTAGTACATAGGAGGCAATAGTAGAACAATTTTGCCGTGCCGTTTTCAAATTTTAAAAAGGCCCATTGATTAGTAAAATAGCGACCCTGGAGTGTCACACAAACTTTGTCAGTACCACCGAAGACTTTGCTACTCTATCTTGTTTTGTTTGACTTTCTTCGACATAGTTTTGCAACTATACAACGTACTACCTGAAATTAAACTTCCTATCTGACACAGTATGTGAGGAAGATAATCGACTTATGTTTTTTTTTATAATTTATTAGCGTTATCCTATTGTCGTCTCTGCCTATCCCAATGGGACAAAGGCGTGAGCTTATGCAGGGCTTTAGGTAAATCGCTTTCAACCTCTCGGGTGGTTAATCAGTCCATGGAACTGTACAACTTCCCCAAGGAACATAGGTCAAAATACGAAAAAAAATGTTTGATCTCCCATACAAACTTCATCAGCATATAGCGCATTTTGTATGGGAGATCAAATTTTTTTTTTTCGTATTTTGACCTATGTTCCTTGGGGAAATTGTTCAGTTTCATGGACTGATTTACCACCCGAGAGGTTGAAAGCGATTTACCTAAAGCCCTGTATATATATGTATGTATCCCTGACATATTAGCCTAATGTCGTCGTTGACTAAGAACGTTAAAAGCAATTAAATGAAATAGGAGGAAATGTTGCATGCTAATAATAACGTTTGTTTTCTAATACATTTCATGTAGTATGGTGATCGGGTGTGAATAACAACCGTGGGTGTAGTAAGCTGCCTCCTATCAATGCATCCTAGGCAACGATTTGTTCAATTTGTTCAAAATTTGAATTTGTTCAATTCAAATTTGTTCAATTTGTTCTGAATGTGAGAATTTATGATTTTAGGGTGTCATTCTACTCTTAAAACTGAACCAATTTGCCAAAGGAAGTTTTCAAAAATATTTTTTAGTCTGTTTAGTTTAAGGAAATTGGCTGATCGCTCAATTATTTTTACATATTTCGACCTATTCTTTTGGAAAAGTTTTTCAGTTTTATACACTGATTTACAATCTGAATTTAACCTGACGTTCTGCTGTCTGTATGTACAGTGAACTGAATAGTCAAAAAATATTTAAAAGATCGGAGTGAGTGGAAGTTGGAAAACAAGGGTTGCCCACAATTGTAGAAATAATATTTGCGGCGCAAAGCCTATCTAGAGAGTGCTTTTTAACCTAAAACCTCTCAAACCGCAGTTACCAACTAATGTAATAAGGTTTCCCATTGTAGATACAATAGCACAATTCAGAAGGTGTCTAGACGAAAATTTAATATTGACACTGCAAAATATAATATTCAGAGTTAAAGAGAAAATTCAATTGCAGACGATTGTGAGACGACGAAAGAAAATAGTTTCTCGTTTTCGTTGCAATTTGCAAGATCTCTGCTTGGGTTGGCTTAAATGTGATATATTTTTGAATAAAATGTTAAATATAAATCCTGCTGCAAAAGAGCATAGAACTATGAGTTCTAGAACAGAATTTAAACATTTTGAAAAAGAAGATAGCTTCGTTTCTTCCGCGGGAAGATAGACTTCTACGCTTGAAAAGGAGTGATAGAAAGGCTTAGAATGTGCCAACTCTTTCCAAGCATACTTTAGAAGCTAATAAGTGGGATGAGAGGTTCTAGCTGTTACGTGGGTGACATTCTTCATATTTTAACTGTTGATTTAAAATCACATGACGCTATGATTACCCCGATTAGATTATAGGCGTGAGTGTGTAGTTTATTCACGCCTGTAATCCCTACCGGGGTAAGCAGAGGTGTAAGATAGTTTCATAGCGATATGGAACAGTTATTTATTCTTATTTAAGGATTCTAGTGCTACTTGCTATCTTCTATTTTGCCTAAAATTTATGAAATGATAAGTTTTTAGAAGTAAAAGTTTTATAAATTTACTTTATTTATGAACAACTCAGAATCAAGTTTATTTCAACGAAACCGTTAAACCCTCGCGCGATTCTTGCACACCCGTGTGTGCAGGATTTGTATCGCACGCGACGTAAACAAGCGCGCGACCATTTCTACACACTAAAAAGTTTCATACTCAAAGACCCACACTAAGGTTTTCTTTTGTGTCGTGGACGTGGATCCCTTGGAACATAAGTACATAAAGACAGATGGAACAGAGATAAAGACAGACACGAACATCGAGCACAAACATCAGTTTTTTTAAAAAATATTTGCCCCAACTTGGGAATCGAACTCGGGATCCTTCGATCAAGAGGCGGATCACTCGATCAAATCGGCCATCGCTTGTATAATAGTATACGACGTTATTTCAACAGAAGAGACTTGATGTAGGTACTTAAGCTTCTTCTTAAGGTGGCACTTCACTTGGCGTTGCGTGTTCGCGTAGCGTATTCGCCGTTTTTGTCCAAAAATAGCACAAACACGACGACTTCACTTGGGATGCCAACAGCAAATAAGGTCTAATAATCATATTGCGTCCTTTGATGTGTGACCAAAGACCGACAAGCGAACGGATCGGCATATCATCCTATTTGTGTGTTTGTCATATTTGTGCAAATATAGACGAATAAATCCTCCACACCGATGTAAACAAAACAAATAATCACACATTTTCACACTTCTAACATGATTACAAGGATAATGGCGTACAAGGTCCCATACAGGAAATTGTACACTCGATCGCGAAGTTCTATGAACCAAATCGTCAACGGAAAAGGATGTTTACTGATTATCTGCTTATATTTGGTGATTTTCCGCTTATATTTGGCCACCGGATGAGGCCCCTGGGAGTATTCGACGACAATTGTTTATCACAGTTATATTGATTCATCTCGTTTTCTAATCTATCTTCGTGACACACTACTAAGGCCCCCATTACAAAAGAAGACTCAAGTCTTGATCTATACTTATATTGATTGTCTCTTTCTCTCACTATCATAATGACAAAGACAACTGCTACTCAAGTATAGATCAGAGTCTAAATCGCGTTCTATAAAATTCACCTAAGTCTCCTAAATAAATTTTCATTCATTCATACGCGCAAAAAAACTTAGTTTTTGTTTTCATGTAAGCACTAGCTGCACTAGACTCGGTGGATCGCAGAGCCAGGAGGCTCATTGGGGATAAAAAGCTGGTTAAGGATAAGCTCCAAAGCCTAGCTCATAGACGCAAAGTAGCTTGCCTATGTGTTTTTTATAAGATGTACTTCGGGGAGTGTGCTCAGGAGCTGCATGAGCTCATTCCGCCTGCCCCTTTCTTCCATCGGACGTCCAGACGCACTGCGGGGTATCACCCTTATCTTGTCGAGATCCCTCGGATACGTACTGAGCGCTTTTCTTCATCTTTTGTATTGCGCACTGCCAAGGAGTGGAATTCTCTGCCGGCGTCTGTATTTCCGAGCTCATACAACCCGAATATCTTTAAAGTACGAGTGAATAGGCTTCTTCTGGGTGAGCTCGCTATATCCTCGACCGCATCTTTGCCCTGAGCTAGATTGTGGTCAAGAGCGAACCCATTCTTAAAAAAAAAAGCTATTTAGCTACTTATATAAAAATCAAATGAATACCATTAGGGATAAAGGTATACTCACAATTTCTCCCTGCATCCTAGCAAAGCCACGATCCCATTTCTCCTTTTTATCATCTAGTGTGTCCTAGAAATAGCTCTATGGTTAGGTACATACTGCGATCAGCATTTTCACAGATAAGTACTTACTCATGTCAAGTTTTTACGAAAATTAAGGATGTGTATTTACAACTTTCTTCAAGAAACATTTCTTCTCTTCATAAAACTTGAGCTTATTAGTTGGTTGCATTTAGTATGAGAAGTTGTTTTTTTTTTGAGAATTTTATGTGGATTCCTTTGTCATTCAGTTTCATGGGTAAGTAATTTGGCATGCTGGTGACAGCTTGTGCGAAAAAATAATGCAAAATTGGCAACTGTATTAGCCATATTATAGCCAATAATTACAGCCAATATTTTATTTGAAAAGTCCTCCTTGCATGACTGTTACCTACTGACGATAAGTAGCAAGTAAAAAATATACAACATATTGACAGAGACGGATCAAAATCCCGTTGGTTGAGCAAATAATCCTAAAAAAGCCATCAAAACACCCGGCTCCCGACAATCTACTGCGCGCAAAACTGCAAATACAAAATAAAACTAGAATAAAAAGGACTACGCGCCGTGTCCTGTTACCGTTGCCCCATGCGACACCCACCATTAGTTTACATATAAATGGCGCTCGTTTTACATAATCCATCGCATAGGATGGTGGTAATTTGTCGCGAACGGTCTCTGTAAGCAAATTGATCGCCCCGTCATAATGTATATCCGATAGCGCTCCCATAATGGAAAGTTAAGTCTGATAGCCTTTATCAATCTGTTGGCGGTTCGATGGTTCATTTGTTTAGTCGGTTACTGTCATTAATGTGTGGGTAACCTGAAACGAAACTCGAATTTCGGATCCAATTTGCGGCTAGTGGCAAGTGGTTGTCCGATACTGTATTATACTGACAATAACTCTAAAATTTAAAAAAATTGATAGTCCCCAACATTAGGGACTTACCACAGTGGCGGCGTAAGGGGGGGCGTTGGGGGCAGTCCGCCTCGGGTGCCAAGCATCAAGGGGTGACAACGGAATGCCAACTCAGTCGTGCAGATTAGTAGCCACTGGCGCATATGTATCTGCACGACCAGTGCTGCCAACTAGACTGATATGAAATGTGCTAAAGTGCTACTTAAAAAATGCCAAAAATATGCTAGTTTTTTTTATTGAGTTTTGTGGATAAAGTGGTAAAAGCAGGCCGCGAGGCGGTTGTGCCCTTTTTTATGGTCAAAATGGCGTTCATTTAGTTTTTTGTAATTTTTTCGAAAACCCATGTCGGCCATCTTGGATAAGCACCCCCAAAAAACCTATTAAAAGACACCCTTGACGGATTTTTACCAAAAATGCATATCCGCCATCTCGGACTTCCCTTCGCCCTTTGTGTCACGATTCCCCCAACTAAAATCCAAGATGGCGGATATGAAATTTTCGAATGGCAGTCGGCGGGTAAGATGCTTGGTGAGGCTTCGGGCTTCGCCCTACGCTGAGCTCGGCCTTCGGCCTCGCCCTATATCAGTGTTTCCATATTGGTCCATTGGAAAGGACAGAAAAGTAAATTTTGATAATGTCATCGAATATTTTAGCAAAATAAAGTCACGTAAGCATATGTATAATAAAGTTTAGTATCTGTTGTTTTATTTTGAGGGTGCTAAATAGTAAGTAGCCCCGGGTGCCAACCCATGCTACGCCGCCACTGACTTACTACAAAAAAATAAAACTAAAGCTGAGACAATGTTTTTTTTTATTATTTGCCTTTCCCGAAAGGGTAAAGAAATCTAAATCTAAGTCTAAATCATAACATTCATAACTAGCTAGCTTCGTTCTCGTGAGAATTTGGAAAAATTATGTAGCCTATATTACTCAAAGGTAATCTATAAGAATTTTTGAAATCGGTTCAATAGTTTTGTGTTTATTCGTGACAAACTCAAAAAAAATATATCTTTCCTCTTTATAACATTACTAGCTTTCCATTTGCGACTTCGTTCCCGGGGGAAATCGGGAAAATAATGTAGCCTATATCCATCGGCGATAGTGTAGCTTTCTAATGGTGAAAGAATTTACAAATCGGTCCAGTACGGAGCCCATTCAATGCAAACGAACAAACAAACAATCAAATCTTTCCTCTTTATAATATTAGTATAGATTAGTGCAGATTTTCCAACATTCCAAATACCAACTCAACATCGATCTCAGAGTATTTCATAAACCTGCTGTATCACTATAGAACGTACAAAAATGTTGCATTATTTGTGTATTTGCGCAGCATCGATATGCCACTAGTTTTCAAATGTAAATACGTGGATCGGAACGCGAAACAAGCGGCTAACGAACACGAGCTAGCACCGCGATTTGTCTCGACGCCGATAGAACATGCAGCTGCAAAATATGGAGTGGGCATTCAATTACTAATAGGTAATAATAATGTCTTGGCAATGCACACAGCGCCATCTAACCCCAGAGTATACATTTAAACTGCCGTGTATGATTTTCCGACAGTTGATAAACTACATCGAAAGTTGATGAACTTATACGATTCTTATTATTTTCCGGTGACTTAAAGATACAATAACGCGCCAATAGATACGATTCAGTCTAATTATAGAACCTTTCGCTAAAGGCGTTCTAAAAAGATGGTTATTATGGAGGTAGAAAGTCGGAAAATCGGTTTAGTAGTTTAAGTGTGAAAGCACAACAGACATAGTTACTTTCGCATTTATAATATTAGTACGGATTACTTACATATTTACATAAACTTAGAAGCTAAAGTGACAAGTAATTTCTTGTTATAAGCTTTAACAAGAAATTCACTTAGCGTGACACAAAAAATTCCCCAACCAAATGTTTTGTTCGGTTCAATTTCTCATTCGAGTCAAATCTTCGTAGCTCCCAGCCCGCCTAGGTAGCAGCAGTGCAGGCGCCTGCAAGTGGCGATATTTCAGCTTTCAGCGGCGGCTGTTTTGAAACTGGCTGTTTGTGAAAACTTTATTCACGTCAACGCCCGTCCGTCGTCAACTCCGCCTGAATCCCACCGCATTCGAATTACACGTACAAAACTCACGCGAAAATCTAGCGCGGAGACAGAAAAATATATACTTTACTATGTTAGCCGGGAATTTCTATGTTGCTTCTGTTGGGTATTATGTGTCGTTCTTGTATTCAGTGGGACTAGCATACACGCGGGAGACATTTTTATCATTTTGTGGAAATTCTAACTGTTACGTACTAACGCCGTACATCAGAATTACAAGTCAGATCGAGATACGTATATATGACAAAATTATGTTATCGTTGTAGCAACCACTTACATGAAACTGTCTGACTTGCCTTTATCTATTGCCAGAGATTTCAAACCGCCAAAAGACCTCTGACTTGGTTTAACGACTGTGTATAGCCAATCGATAGCGTTTTAAAAAAGCACCTTTCGCTTTATTTATTTATTTTATTTTAGGGATAACAACAGCTTACAAATTTATCTTAAATTCGAAACTTACACACTAATAGCCAATTAAAGTTATCCACAGATTTAAAATAAAAAAATTAAGACACCGAGCAGACCAGTCCAGGGAAGGATTTGTAAATAAATACATTTATTTAAAAGTACAAAAATTAGGATAAACTAAATAGACAACAATAAATATCCATGTAAAATAATAAATAAATATATATTCCACAAATGTAAAGATAGACGTATAATAAAGTGTGAATGTATGTGAGTTTGTGTGTTGAATGGTATGACGAGTATGTAGATCGATCGGGTGAATTATAGTAGTTGTAAGAAAAAGTATGTAAGTGCTATGTGAAATAAAATTATAATAGCTATTCAATCCATCCCACCAGTACCTTGTCGTTCTCGGATTTTCAATTTTATTTTATTTTTGAATGACTCCTTAGATTCGACGAAAATGTCAATGTCTTCAAAGTTTTTATTATAAGCGTCAGTTAATCGCGTAAGTACTGCGTTTTTGCCGTAATTAGTGGAGGAAAATAGTACACTGAATAGGGGAGTGTGTCTGGTTCGTCTAGATGGTACGCAAAAGTTTATATTTGATAAAAGTTCCGGGGAATCAAGACGTCCACGGACCACGTCACACAAGAAGCCCATGTCTCTTCGAGAGTCAAGAGGTCATGTAACCTACAGTTTTCTACATAGTGGGCAGCGGTAGACTTAGTTCTTGGTCGCTTCCTATAAGTTCATATTTTTTAAATACAAATAAATTCTTATCGAACTCAGCAGCTCGAGCACGATGTACTCACGCGCGGAATACGCTGCGGTCCTATGTCAAAATATCAACATTGACAACGCCAGAGGGCGAGCAAGCCTTTGCGCGAAGCCATCGCGCAATCAAAGTGAAGTTTCACCGACAGCGCCACTCGAGCCTGAGCGCGAGTTTGTCGCGCATTATACTCGAGCTGCAGGTGTTTTCAGTACGTCATCAATTTGATTAACTACGTTCGTGTCATACACATACTATAGACGCTTGAAAAATGCTCAATATTCAATCAAAATCCATTAACTACATATATTAAACTGTAGAGTCCTGATTCACTGAATGCCTTATCAACGCCCAGCCCAAAACTTTAGAAAGCTGAATTCCTTTAATAATGTAGGCAAGGAATAAGGAAAGTTGTTACAAAATTTCCAAGAGAACAAAGTCCCGGACAGCTCTAGTATTCGATAAGGTAAACGCACCTTACACCAACCATAAAACAACAAGGCCTTTTCATACGAACAAAAGGCTGAAATCATATACGGGTGATGTCAAAATGGCTTCATTATAGCACCATTATAGCACCATCTTCCGAAGTCCTCGATTGTCAAACATATAGTGTTACATATCAGTAGTCCCTAATGGACACTTGTGGTAGAGCTTTTCACTCTGTTTTGACACCCTTTAGGGTGAAAGCCTTTATTTGAAATCAGATACTCGTGTTACGTCACAATATTATTTTTACCTAGCTATCCCTTTTTACGCATTTTCGTGATTTTTTGTGCACGTTTTTGTAAATATTACCGATTTGAAGCGCTCGTGGTCTAGTACTGTTCACTTTTAGGAACTGGTCAATTAGATTAAGCTAAATATGACACCCCATTTAAATTAGTGAGCGTAGCTTAAGAAAATGCTTCTATCTACACTAAGATTCTCTGTGTCGAAGGTTACCTGGCTCATTTCCTTAATTAAAAATAAGTTTTTAAAAACCCAACACAATAAAGAAGGAATTCACAATCGCTAAGCTCGAAGCAATCGGATCAAAATACTGACTTTATCTAGGTCACAGCGCTTCAAATACTTTACATATCCGGTTTATTAATACTTGTGACCTAATTTTCAAGGATGAATATTTCATTAATAAATTCGAAACAAAATAATTATATTTTAATCCGTATATTAACGCTCTGTAATTCCTCGCTGAAATTTACATAACTTCCTGCCTTATATTATCTGTAATTCGGAAATAGGGTAATAATAATTACGTTACATAATCCGCCTTTGGATGTTTTTAGTAAATTAGTTTTATAAGTGAAAAGTGATAAAATTGTTTGGTCTTCTTTTTTTAACGTTTCATTCGTTTTGTACAACATTTTTTCATTTTTTACAGGTATGTTTCCACCGAAAAGTTCTGTTTTAGTCACTTGGTAAGTTTGAAAATATTAAAAAAATGGTTAAAAACCTTTTTGAGTTGATCTACGATTATTATGAGAGAATCAATTAAATAAATCATCATATCATACTACATTATAAAACTAAGTCCCTTGCCGCTTGTCTGTCTAAACGCGATAAACTCTTTGAACTGCTAAACGGATTTTAATACGGTTTTCACCAATGGACAGAGTGATTCAAGAGGAAGTATAATTTATTCAATTCAGAGGAAAAGTTTATGTGTATAAATTCATTCCCGTAATTCCCACGAAGTCCCGGCGGGAAGCTTGTAACAAATATAAACTTACTTATATAGAAAACTAGCTGTCCGCCCGCGACTTCGTTCCCGAGGGAATTGTCCCGGTGGATTTTCATTTTTTTATATGAAAAATATTGTAGATGTTGGCCGATTCTCAGACAGAATTTTATATATTAGATTATCTCTCAAAATAAAATGGCTTCGTAAGCGCGTCAGATGAAGGTAAGGTGCCCAGGAGGCTGACAGCGTTTGTCCGCTGTACAGCTAAAGAAATCGCTGAAAAGCTGTCGGCTCTCGGGTAGCCCGTTGTTTCGATGACACACATTGCGAGATCCTGATTTCTGATTGTTGATAATTTTGCATCAGGTGCCCATGGGCCCATCGTCTCCACATGTATGTAATATTTAAATATCCAACAGATCGGAGGAGGTATTCATTTTTTTTAGAGCCTTGGCGGACAATGATGCTTGCAGCTCCTGAGCATTACGATGATTTGGCGTTATTACTGACTGTGCTAAAAACATACCACAGATAAAATTATTCACGTTAAAAATGTAAGAGTCAACCGAATTTAATCTTCTTCTTCTTATCGTGTAGGTATAGTCAAGTGTGTGGTGAACTTAGCTAACCCTGATGTCAGAGTTTTCAAACCGCACTCTGACTTGGTTTTAACGACTGAAGTCAATCGACACAGCCGGGGCCGACAGCTTAACGTGCCTTCCGAAACGGTCGTGATAAATTTCCACTTTGGTCACCCATCAGGTTCCCTACCTCTGTGTACGTTGCTTAACCTTACTGATCGGTTGAGATCAGCGAGAGCCACTGGGCTACGAGCGCTTCCACCGAATTTAATCTTAATAATGCTTAACAGCAAATAACCACAAATAAAAATGTCGTCTAAATATGTTTATGTTTTATTGTTTTTAATTTTTTATTTATTTTTTTGAAAGCTCTGAGTCATTAAAATTTATATGGAATTTTAGAAAATCAGTCGACAATTTTTGGAAATTGAGAATCTCCTATTTTTGAAGTCGGTTTACAAAGAGACATCACAAGTATACATTTTCCCAGGCTTCTAGTCTAGAGGTAACTTAGTTTACAATGAGCTTTCACATTTTCCCCGCTTCAGTACTTTCTCTTGTACCTCTCGAAAGTGACTTTTCAGTGTTGATTTAAAATGCGAATCCTATCCCACCTCTTACAATACTTTATACACTTCGTTTTCAACGCCATGACAAAAAAAGAGAGCTGTTATAAGTTTGACGTGTGATTCTATGTATCAGTATGTCTGTTGTATCGTAGCTCTGAAACGAATAGACCGATTTCAATGCGGATTTTTTTTGAAAGCTGACATCATCCAGATGTTTTTTAGGTATATTTGATCAAAATTGGTTAAGTCGTTTAAAAGTTGTAAGCAATCGAATGTAAGGGGTGGTATAATTTTTTACCGACTTCAAAAATAGAGGTGGTTATATGTTCGACTGTAGGTATTTTTGAAGTGAAAACTTCTTTGACGGCGTTGTGCACTTTGAAGTATGGGTAAAAATGTTAAACTCGCGTCAGGGTCACGTGTCTGTCACGTGACCCTGATCGAAAATCGGTAAGGCGGAGGGGTGTTTAATAAATAAAGGAAATTAAAACTACAAAAGTCATGATGTCAACCGGTGTCAGCATAGAAAAAAATAAATTAAATATTAATGCACAACTTAAACGTTCAAGTTTTCACTTCTGCCGGCACTCCCGGAGTGCAATCCGTTGTTTTTTTTTTATTTATGTATATTCACCGATTTCTCCGCCAATTATGGACCGATTTTCCAAATTTTTTTTTGTTCGAAAGACTTATAATCTTGAGGTGGTCCCGTATACATTTTATCGAAAATGATTTAGCGCTTTCAAAAAAAACAATAAAAACAAAAAATACTACAAACCAGAATATCATCTCAATAAATTAGTGACATTTTTGTTTATGATTATGTGCTAATAGGCATTGTAGTCTGCAAAAAATACTTGTTATCTACTTTATGCGAACTGTTGGGATTGAAGTCGGTGACTCGTACGTTTTTATAACGTGGAAAATTATTATAAGAGCGAAAATTTGTTTATAATACCTACTTCATTCGTAGGAAAAGCCCCGCTCACTCAATTAGCCTTGGGACATCTTTAATTGTTTTTGTAATTGTTTATTAGACTCGAATATTAAATTGAATTATCTACCTGCGTTCAGATGCTCTATACATATAACAGTGGCATTTGAGTGTCTAATGCTTGAGACACAGTATTACAATTTGTAATACTGTGCTTGAGAGGATTAGAATAGAAATAGAATAGAATAGAAAATGTTTTATTCAGTAACATTACATGCTTACTATCACTAAACATAAGACATAGTTACATCCAAAGTAATGTACTAAAAGGGGTTGCCAGCTCAGCATACTGCCGTGGTGAACACGGCGCTGATTTTTAGCTAGTCCCGAAAAATAAACCTAGACTTAAAAATACTTAACCTAATTACATACTGTGTGCGTCAAGTTACCATATTTTATCGATATCTCGAGAATTCGTACTGAACGCAATTTTCCATCGATCATTTTGCGTTCTGCCAAGAAATGGAAATATCTCCCTGCGTTTGCATTTCCGAGCTCATAAAACTAGAATATCTTAAAAGGTCGAGTGAATAGGCTTCTTTAGGATGAGCTTGCTACATCCTCGCGCGTCTCTACCCCTAGTTAGATTGTGGTCAAGAGCAAACTCGTTCTTAATTTTTTTAAAACGAGTAACCAAGTAGATTATCGGGGACGACATGGTACGAAGTCCTGACCAAAATAAGGATTAAAAAAAGAACATATTCAAAAAAACCCTCAAAAAAACACCCAGACTCGAAAACAAAAGTCACTTTTTGTTAGCCTTAACAAGGAATCAAACTCGAAACTTCACTCAACTCAAACCACTCGCCAAAGTAAGTCTAAATCGAGCATGTACTTTTCCTTTATATTTTTGAAACATCTGGATCAAAATATGATCTCATCGGATGTGATTGAACATGATTGGCTGCTCTTATTCTCTTCCTTTACACGTTATTGGTTTTCCTCCTTCCGTCTGTTACTTCCTATTGGTCGGTTATATTGACTTAATTTATTGTAAGTGAAGTGATGACTGATAAGTGGTGTGGTCATAACATCTTAAAGTGATCCAAAATCATCATCCTCACCCTGCTGAACAACGGACTATGCTCTGATGTATAATAACCCTTACAGGGTTTCTTATAGGTTTCGTACGTGGCATTTTATTAGGAGCGCTTTCATGCTTCGGAGGGCACTTTAAGATGTCGGTCCCGGCTGATGTCGATTGCATGCAGTCGTTAAACTAAGCCAGATACCATTTGGCGGTTTAAAAACTCTGATAACAAGGTTAGTCAGGTTTTGCCACATATTTGATTAGAAGATAAGCAAGGAAATAGGGTTTTTAATTGATATGCTATTTTTTATTTTTATTTCACTTAAGACGGTTTTTTTTCTAAGAATTAAATTGACTGATGAATGAATTTCATTAAGCCTTTAAAGAAGATGCGTGGATATGCCGAAAATATAAAAAGGGAATCTGAATATTTCGTTGTATCATTTTCAAGGGCACATCGAAAATGAAATTAGAAACTCTGGAGAAACCACTACATGGACCTTTTTCTACAAATCAACTGTACTATCTTATTCTGCCATTTCGTTCTATCGCAAAGCGACAATACCAAACCGATACAAAAATAATAATTCTTCACACGTAACTGGTTACGTAGCATTGGTTTCGTAGGTGGCCATACGTAACTAGTTTCGTAGGAAGAAAAAGTATTCATTATACGTAATTAGTTTCGTAAGAAGACATTTTTTACTTCTCATGTAACTGGTTACGTAGCATTGGTTTCGTAGACGGCCGGAGGGAGGAATGACATCAACATAACATGACAAGTCATATGTTCATGTGAGCTCCGCAGAAGTTGTTGTTTTCAAAACAAAAGAAATACACACTAACTAACTGAATCGTGTTATTATAAATAATCCAGTTTTCTATTTTCGTTGCCGAGCCGTCTCGTGTTTATCATAAAAATGCAGACGACAAATGGAGCGTCACCAAAAAGAGAAGTCATTCTTCTTATTGAAATTTTGTCACGTTTACGCTTTTTGACTCGGCGTAGCACGAACCAATATTAATATCTGCTTTTGTACTTTTTCATCATCACGCTATACGTATCGTAGAGTAAGCAAATAGTGTTCCATAGTTGCCAAAAGGTATATTCTTAGTATTGTCAGAAAATTGTCTCGATTCTATTATGTTTTTTTGACTTTAAAAGTAGCGTCAAGTGGTTCTAGAACTAAGTCAGAGATTTGTGTGTTCTAGAACTAAGTTAGAACTGCATTGCGTTCTGCCTACCCCAAAAGGGATT
Source organism: Aproaerema taeniolella (assembly GCA_949987775.1). Lineage (NCBI taxonomy): Eukaryota > Metazoa > Arthropoda > Insecta > Lepidoptera > Gelechiidae > Aproaerema > Aproaerema taeniolella. Next base: position 19,824,543 of record OX465243.1, on the reverse strand, counting down.
GTAGGCGCGAGTGTATATATTTATGTGTACGTGTAATTACATGATAAAAAGCTGGCCTGTTCATGACCGGTGCCAAAAAGTGCATATCAATTGAACCACCTTACAATGCTCTTTTATTTTATTTATTACAATGGGAAATTTATTACAAATGAGACCTGTCTCCTACTAATCCACCCCAGGCAACGACACCTCAATTTGTTCTGAATCTGAGGTGTTGACCTATGGTCTCATGCGGTGTGGTAGGCTCTGTAAAGGGCCGTCTGGTTCTCGACTACCCACCCTCCTTTCGAAGTCCGATGCCAAACAGCTTGCTGTGTTCCGTCGCGTCGGTGCGTATGAGTACCAGTGCCTTATAGGATTTTTCTGGGTTAACTCGCTCCATCGTTGACCTCATCTATGACCTTGGTCAAGACTGAGGTCACGAGTTAACCGACCTGTAATAAAAATTTAAAAAATACATTGAGTTGTATATAGGCAGGTACAAAATATTAAAAAAATATCTTTACATGTCAACAAGTAAAATAAATCAACTAAATAAATGATGACATTAATTAATTCATGTGATTGTCTTATGTTACTCTTGCTAAACGGCACAAGAGTAAGTATTTAAATAAAATATTTTATACACTCATATGTGCTTAATGTGTGTACTGTGCAAGCTTCAAATTTTATAGAAACGCTTTTAAAATCCCAAAATATATATTTGTAAATACGAATATTGGCAAATGTGCCACATTCCCAAGGATTACTTTCGGGTTGCCAGCCTATAATTTAATATCTTCCATTTTATAATTACCACAAGTTAATATTTACAGAGTCACATGAAATTCAATTACGGTTGAAGACAATGCTTGGAGGTCTATTTTTGATACACTCGCTTTGGTATCAAGCGAAAATTTTACGACTTACGAGTTTTAGGTTCGAATTACAGAACGCGACTCAGACTCTGATCGACATTATATACTTAAGTAGCAGTCGTCTTTATCATTTTGTTAGTGAGAGAAGAGACTTAACTGTAGATCAAATTGACGGCCGGTTTGGTCGAGTGGTAGTGACGCTGCCTCTTGATCGGCGGGTCCTGGGTTCGATCCCCAGTCGGGGCAAACATTTGTGTGAAAAGCAGATGTTTGTTCTCGGGTCATGGGTGTTTGTGTTTGTCTTTATGTGTGTTCCGAGGGACCCACGACACAAGGGAAAACCTTAGTGTGGGCCTTTGAGTGTGTAGCGTTTATTTAAAAAAAAAAAATTTAGTGTCCTTCTGTAATACGGGCCTTGCACTTCGAACGACTTCCGTTGATCAACAGGCTGTACCGCTAGCAAGCGAGGTTGACGATTTTGGAGCACTAAGATGTTACGATCCCTTTTGCGGTGTTACAACTTGAAAACTTCTGTAGTTTAATGATAATCCATCGAATTTTGCACTCAGAGCTATTGATAATGACAATTGGTTTTATTTGTTTTTGTAAGGTTTCACATTCTCAATTTTATAGTAACATCGCAAACGATTGAGTCTAAGATGCATTAATTCAATTTTATTTTACAACTTCGTACGTAAATGTCGACAGAGAATCATACAGAGAATCAATAAAATTAGAAAATAAGAAAATTTGTAATGCGATTAAAAAGAGCACCCTCAGAGTTTCTTGCCTGTTCTTCTCTGGGGAAGACTGCACCTTTGCGAATAGGCGTAGAGTCAGTAGGGTCAATAGAACGAATGCGTATGTATTTATTTAAATCCTTTAATGGTTTGTATGTATTTCATGTAATCTTGACTTGTTTTAAGTGCCATCCTGAATGTCCTATAAAATAAAGATGTTTTTCTATTCTACGAGCGATTCAAAAATTGGGCTCCTCCGTAGCGTGGCGGCGCGATTTCGCGAACATTATAAAATTAATTTTAAACCGAGGGGTGCAAATAAGATAGGATTCCACCCTTACTTATCAGGGTTGCGTAATTCTAAGTAAAAACCTTCCTGTTTGAGGTTTCGTAGCGACTGGGCTATTCTTGTAAGCTTCGTAAAACATGGGTAATAATTCCGATTGAGATAAGTTATTTCTGTTTACAGCCGTTAACTTATTTGTTTCATTTTAAGGACGACGAAGTTAAGTTAAGTGAGATTCTTTTGTACTTTTATGTTTAAGACGATATTCTTGAGGTATCCTATTTATAAAAATGAAGTTTGATCATATGTTGGACTATTATTACTTGTCAAAGTATGAAGTAGATATAATTATAATCCAGGGCATCTAAGTAAAGTCATGGCCCATACCTGTAAGTCCACGACCAAAACTGTGAGTCTACGCTTCGTATTATAGAACGCGACTCAGACTCTGATCTATACTTTAGTAGCAATCGTCTTTGTTATTTGAAAAAGTTTGAAAAAGAGACAATCAATACTTAAGTTTAGATCAAGACTTGAGTCTCCTTCTGTAATACGGACCTACTAACAATACTTTGGAGCCTCAGATGTCGGATCAACTGTACACGGGTGACAATGACAGCTGTTTTAATAAGAAGAGGACAAATTTTCTGCCCGATTCTGGTTTGTATAGATTGCATATGTCAAAATGACACGCAGATACACAGACATACATATAAACAAACACACACTTCAAACTTATAACAGCCCTCTTTTTTGTCGGGGGTTACAAAATAGAATGCGAGTAAAATTCATAGAGCAAAGAAACATAAAACGCTTCAAAAGAGAGACGCACTCTCAAAATACAAAGCCGTAATTATGCGACGCGAAACCTCCGCATGCGAGCTTGTGGGGGAATATTAAGAACATGGGCTCCGATTCTGTAACTTAAGTTGTATGCCGATGGAATGGTCGCCATTTTATCCGTTCAGGTGGTGAAATTGAGAACTATCCAAATTTCATACATCTAACGACGGCTGCTTAGATTGGTTGACGCCACAGATAACGAAATTTTCAGTTGCTAGGTAGTTTACAACTATACGTTCAGTTGGTGGTGACGCTGCTGGTCGGGGTGGTTATCAGCAAGTATATGAAAATTAAATATATCTCAATTTCGCCACCTGAACGGATAAAATAGCCTCCATTCCATCGACACACAACTTAAGTTACAGAATCGGGGCCCTGAACGCAAGTCTTATATAAGTAGCTACATACATAATTACATAAGGTATACGCTACGTGGTCAGATGACCTAAAGATGATAGCGGGTAGTGGCTGGATGAAAACAGCGGAGGATCGTGCAAATTGGCGCCTATGTTCAGCAGTGGACTGCAATAGGCTGATATGATGATGATGATACGCTACATACTCAAATGACCACATTAAGGTTTTCCCCTGTGTCGTGGATCCCACGAACATCAATGTTACAATGTTATTGGTTAAAGTTACGAAGCGCTCGTAGTCCAGTGGCGCTCGCTGATCTCAACCGATCAGTGAGGCTAAGCAACGTACGCAGAGGCAGGGAACCTGATGGGTGACCAAAGTGGCAATTTATTACGAGTTTTTCCGTGCTTTGGAGGGCACGTTAAGCTGGCGGTCCCGGCTGTTGTTGATTGACTACAGTCGTTAAAACTATTGTGCGGTTTGAAAACTCTGACACCAGGGTTAGGCAAGTTTTCCATACACTTGACTATACCTACACGATAAGAAGAAGAAGACCGGTGAATAGAATCCATAATTGATTGCAACGCTTGGTTCAAAATTTAAATTGCCACCTGTAAAAATATTAGTGTTTTTATTTATTAATAACTAGCTTTTCGCCCGGGACTTCGTTCCCGTGGGAATTTCCCCGTCAATTTTCCAATGTTTTTAATAGTTATTCTGCTATTCGGGACGGAGAGAAATACAACAAATCAAAAACCACGGAAATCAATCCAGCCGTTCTCGAGTTATAAGTGTTGTAACAAACACGACTTTCTTTTATATATATAGATAAGTATTGGGTACGCTTTTGACCACAATCTAGCACAAGGGCAAATATATGGTCGAGGATATGGCAATCAGCCAGAAGAAGCCTTTACTGGATCTTTAAAAAAAGTTTGATTTTGGAATTTCAAATTAATGTTGTAATGGCGCGGAATCGCGGATTGCCAGTATCTCGTTACTTGAGGGAAAACAAAAGAATAGCTGGGGTCGCGTGATTCGAATCCCAAAACAGATAAAAATGTTTTACATTGGTTTCGTTCTAATTTTGTTTAATATCAAAATTTCAACTATTTTAGTGAAATATTAACGAACAAAGGTACCTATTCTACTTATATCGAATAGGCAGGGCACTTAGACCATGCGCCCAGATATTAAATTTTTTCATTTACTAAGTATTTAAGAGTTTAAGTTACGAAAACTAATGTAAGAACTCATTAGTATTAGTGACTGAAATCATTTATTTTCTAAAACTTGAAATTGATGTTTTAAAGTTTGCTTTAAGTTTACTTAAATGATTAAGTGGAGAATTTTTTTCAAAACTTTTAGAAAGCTTAGAAAATTGTATCTGAAGGCTGTTTAAAAATTTCTAAAAGCTCGATAGTGAATGATCTTCAATTCTTTTGCCTTACATAGGTAAAAGCTTGCCATCCTTCTTGGAATAGGTAAACTTGAACAGAATGCCATCTCCTGCCGAGCTAGCATACACGCGTGAAATAATGTATCATGTTAAGGTATTTTTTTCTATACCGTACTGACCGTATGCGTTACAACAAGACGTCGTCGGATCGACCTGACATTACAAAATTATGTCGCATGCGTATTATTGCATAGCACGGCCTTGTTAATGGGGTGACTTTAAATTAGTAAAAAAAAAATGGGGTATAATTTGCCGTGTGGTGATCGGTTGAGAATAATACCACCCCATTTATTTCCATGGGTGTCGTAAGATGGGTGTCGTAAGAGGTGACAATGGAAACACAAATGAGACCTGCCTCCTTTTAATCCATCCCAGGCAACGACACCTCAATTTGTTTTGAATCTGAGGTGGCGTCCTATGGTCTCATGCGGTGTGGTAGGCTCTGTAAAGGGCCGTCTGGTTCGCGACCACCCTCCTACCGAAGTCCGACGCCAAACAGCTTGCTGTGTTCCGTCGGTGTGTAGAAGTACCAGTGCCTTAATAGGCATTTTCTGGGTTAACTCGCTCCATCGTCGACCTCATCTATGACCTTGGTCAAGATTGAGGACAAGAGTTAACCCATCTCATAATATAAAAAAAAAACAACTTCCCTTAAAAACCTAAATGATTTTTTTTTAAAGTTTGACTTCCATTCTTAGGCAATCATCTGATCGTACAAGTTGTATAATTTTTTTTTATATATTTCGACCTATGTTCCTTGGTCGTTCAGTTAAGTGGATTCATTCACATCCTCAATTTTAGCTAACTAATGGGCCTTTTTATAATTAGAAAACGGTACGGCAAAATTTTATTACTTACCATTGCCTCCTACGTAACAGTAATACTAAAAGATTAGAACATAGAGGGCAATGGTAATTCAAATTTTGAAGTACCCTGCCGTGCCATTCGAATTTTTTTACATAACCTACATTTCAACATTTAACATTTGTTGCCGGGGCAGTCAAATAATGGTCGCGCAATTAAAAAAGCTAAATGACAAAATGTGTTCTATTGAATGTTTAAACCGATTTGTTGTCCCTTTAGTGTCGAATTAGGCATGAATATCGCGGTCGTCACGCGAACCAGTAAAGGGTTAAGTTTTTAACCCACTTGCTGTGTATAGTTTGTAACCACCGTCAAAACAAAAAAGGAGAGTGTTATAAGTTTGACGTGTGTTTCTTTTAGTTCTTTTAAATCCAAAATTAAAAAGTACGTCTTAACTCTAAAAAAACATCATCCTCTTGCGGTTGTTCTGGGTCAAAACCTGGTTAATAACTCTCAATCTAAAATGTAATGAAAAAAAATTATAACTTGCTTTATTTTTTATGCTTAAAGATGAAACTGTGATAAAAAACCGGCCAAGAGCGTGTCGAGCCACGCGCATTGTAGGGTTCCGTAGCAGCATGGTTCAAATACATTCTTATTAATCCCAACAGTGTTTGGCACTTGGTCGACTATTACTCGCAAACTTGAAGGACCAACTTATGTGTGATAGTTTTCCTTTAAATTTCGCTGTATATTCTACCGACGTGAATTTTTTCACATTTTTAGAAACAATCGTTTAGCGGGTATAGGGGGGTTAGCGGGTATAGTATACTTGTGTTTGACAAAAATTTTCACTTTAAAAATTTATATTTCGCAAACGGAGTGCTGAATCGAAAAACGTTCTTAGTAAACCCCTTCTATCTTTTAAAATGCTATCCTATGACACTCCACTCAATGGTATTGGCGAGAAAAAAAAAAATCATCGCCCTTTCACGTCTATGGGAGACACCCGAAAAAAATTTTTTTTCTAAGGTTTTACTCTACAGTTCTGTCGGCGTGATTAATATGTATAACCATGCCAAATTTCAGCTCTGTAGTACCAAGGGTTTCTTAGAAAACCTGCGGACAGACGGACAGACGGACATGGCGAAACTATAAGGGTTCGTAGATTACTACGGAACCCTAAAAACTGTACCTACTTTAAAAAAACTATGCCATATGCCATAATTTTGTGAGTAACGTAAGTTGAGCACACTTTCATTCCATTCTAGCACACAACACACACACATACACCATACGCGTACACATACGAACACACACATATTTATTCATTGTTCATTAGTATTTTCTGCAAAAATGAACTTATCAATGAATCAAAAGTGCAAATTAAACAGAAAAAAAATGTGCTCAAAGTGTTTTGTCAGACAACAGTCATTATTTCCCATGATATCGGCGAATTAGCTCGTTTTATGTATGCTGTATGTATGCGACATGTATGCTGTATATCATGATTAAATAGATTCCAGAAACATCAACCTAAAAAATAAAAAAGCAGCTACAAATAAATTGATGTACATACCCTTTCGTAGCACAGAGAGGCGAGGGTTAACCTAAATTCTGACATTCATTTCGCCAGTTCAGTCGTAAAATTTTAATGGCTAGAGGAAATGTCGACCTTATAAGGAAACCGAAGGGTTCATTCTTGAATCGCTCCGTACAAAAACCCGGGGGCCTATCAGTTAATACGTAACCTAATTAATCATGTTTTTACGATAGAAGCGGAGCGTTAACTAATGTTTTTCATTCGCAAGTAAATTTTAATTGAGAACCGTGAAATACGATCGGTGTTTGTTTTGATTAAGTAATTGAAATAAGATAGTCGGTGTGTTTTGGTGAATCCTAATGTGTTTTGTTTTGTTTCTTATGTTACAATTTAAACGTGGAAATCGTGTTCTAATAATTGGAACAAGAGCTCAAACGTATATACGTTTGAGAACGATTCAAAAAAGAGAGGTGAGAAGATCAGGTGAACTGAGCCTCTTTTACAAATCTTAATGTATTTTACCTTATATTCACAATAAGTACTAAATTCTTCTTTGAAAAGGTTTCTAAACACAACAAATGAATGGCAATTTACTTGTGGAAAAGTATGTAATGGTACAGCTGCGCTTTTTTTTCTTTTTGCTTGACTTCGCGATAAACTCTGTAGTACTAAGATCTTCCTACATAAATGGTTATCTTCCTAACCCCCGACAAAAAACAAGGGTGTTATAAGTTTGATGTGTGCATCCGTTTGTCTGTTTATCTGTGAACCAATTTCTATGAAGTTTTTTTTTTTTAATCTGACGTAATCGAAATGTTCTTAGCTATATTTAATCAAAATTGGTTTAGCCTTTTACAAATTATAAGCAATCAAATGTCGGGGGTGATAAAACATGTTTTAATTTTAGATTTATATTCATTCAACATGCATGAAATGAAGATTAACCTAAACACTGTAAATTTTATTGAAATACCAAAAAAAATACATTGAAATACAAAATCACAACAACTTCAACCCATCTCAAGGGTAAATTTAGTTTTAAAACATCAAGTATCCCAGTTTAAACCGTTTTATAGCACGTACGTTGATAAAGTATCAAGGAGATCTATTCCTCGTTCATTTCTTAATTGGATTCTTAAGTTTATTTGCACAATGATCCTCCATTTTACGACATTAAATCTTGTTTGTTTGCTCAGCTATTTGTGCCGTGTCCTGAATTCTTAAGGCTATTAATGAATTCTTTTTTTACTTTGTTTGTACATTGTGGTTACTTCTGGCCTTTTATCGTGATCAATAAAATATTTTATTCTAGCTAAGCAATTTGGGAAAATTGTATTATTTACGTGCTATTATGATGTCTAAGCTATATTACTGTAAAGTTTATTAAAATGCGTCCAGTAGTTCTTAAGTAAAGGTGTAACAATCATCCATCTATAAATACCAACAAACTTTTGAATTTATAATAAAAAGTCATAAAATGTTACAATATTTATTTTACTACAAAACTCTAAAATTAAAATTTTTATATCACCCCTGACATTTGATTACTTATCACATTTAAATGACTGAACTAATTATAATTAAATATAGCCAATGTTTCTCGATTACGTCAGCTTTCAAATTAAAAAAACTACGATGCCACAGACACAGACATACAGATACACACGTCAAACTTATACCACCCCTCTTTTTTATCGGGTGTTAAAAACACGAGCTCTATACTCAACTCAACAGTTTCTTTTTAAATCTAAGAGCTTACTTTAGAACCAGTTAATGCTGTCTAACCCAAAAATTTTCTCCTCAAAGATTTTGCAGATCTTAACTAATATTATAACTGTGAAAGTGTGTTTGTTTGATATTCATAGTCGTGATTTTTTGTGTTTAGATAGTTACATGACTGGAAAGTGACATAGGTTACTTATCACGGGCGGAAACCTAATTATCAATACTTTTTACTCAACTGCGAACCAAAAACAAAACTGTGTCCAAGAAATATATACCCAAAAAATAAAAATGTCCAACAACCTCTATAGGTACTTTATGGGACCGTGTTCAAAGCTTCCCATTTTCTATCTGACGTATGCATTTGACGGAAAACTTTTACCGTTCACCATTTATTCCATCCCATACCCTGAAGCTTGTGAGTCTTCGGAAGTGGCTATAAAGTGGGCATTAAAACGACGAGTCTTTTTACACTTTATTATCATTGGATGCGAACGCTCCGCTCAGATTCTATGGCGGTGGCTAAGAGATAAAAATGAGCTGGCTCAGATGTTTTTAACTCTGCATATCTATCGCCCGCGCTTTACTGCGCACGGTTTAGTTTTAGTAATCCTTTGACAGTGCATTTTTGTACTAATTAAGATGCAAAAAATAACAGTTATAATTAAAACAATGATTGAAATATACTAACGCTCTATAGATTGTTTTAAAATAAAAACAGCGCCATCTATGAACACTGATCTGAATTAACTAGATAGGTATATGAAACGATCGAGCAAGTCGTTAGTCTCTTAATTAAGGGGTCAAATCTCGCAAGACAATGACACAAAACTGTGGGGATATTTTGTGTCATTTTGCATATCAAATACTAGCCTGTGTGATAGATTACATTTCCATTTAAAAACAACGAGAGCTAGTAAATGAAAGTAACAGAAACGCGATAATTTTCCATCAATACATTTTGTGTCACAGTAACCTAAACAATTTTATTTCTAATACTTGTATATCTCTCTAAAGCAAACTGTCATTCCCAAACCTAATCTCAATTCACAGCGCACTTGTCACACGTATTTTATAGTAAAATCGATATAACGTATTATGGACCCTAAGTCCGAAACATGGCTCGAAGTGTCAACCCTTATGGACTCTGCTTTATGATGGTCATCATCTTTTCGAATTTGTTATTAAACATTACTGCGTGTTATGAAATTTTAGTTCATATCGGGGGCTTTAAAGTTAGCGTCATTTTAGGGGGCAATTATGGGCCTATGAAACTAAAAAACTGTTTTTCAAGAAACGCAGGTATATTTATATTTCTGAACCTAATAACATTAAAAACGTCTACCTTATTCCCATCTCTAAATTTAAAATAGCCCTTCAACTCTGTTTGGCCGAGATAAGCGGCTTCAATCTATGTCCACGGAGCCAATTACATCAATATGCTAATAACGTATTGTGAGTTACCGCCGGATTGACGCGCCGTCCGCCAAGATCGAATTACCCAAGTTCTCGCTCCAAGTTTTAACACCCGAAGGCCTCCAACTATCTTCCTTAACGCCTTACTTAAGAACCGTCTTATGAGAACTTTGACGCTGAGATTGAGGAAGCTATTACAGGAACCGTTCAGGGCGGCTATTCTGCTAATCAATGGCAGTTTTCTTCTTATCGATATATAATCAAGAGTGCAGCGAACTTGACTAATCCAAATGACATCTTTTATACTGCGCACCGCTAAGGAATGGAATTCTCTGCCTGCGTCTGTATTTCCGGGCTCATATAACCCGAGTCTCTTTAAAGTTCGAGTGAATAGGCATCTTCTGGGTGAGCTTGCTACATCCTCGACCACATCTTCGCCCCTGGGCTAGATTGTGGTCAAGAGCAAACCCATTCGTTATAAAAAAAAACGCAAACCGCCAATTGGCCTCTGACTTGGTTTTACGACTGTAGTCAATCGACAATAGCCGGGACGGACTGCTTAATGTGCCCTCTGAAGCACGGAAACGCTTCCAGTCCTTGTGTACGTCGCTTAACCTAACTGATTGGTTCAGATCAGCTTGCGCCACTGGGCTTCGAGCGCTTCCGTGGCAGTGGAATGACGATTATGGCCATTTTATCCGTACTCTCTGTCACTTAAGAATAGCGCTCTGGTAAAGTAGGTATAGCCATTAATCCATGTAAAAAAAATTGAGAACTATCGCATACATTTGATAATGGCCATTTAATGCGTTCAGATGTCACAGATAGATACACCGATAGATAGATACTCTTGATTGCACACAGTCACAAAAAAAAAAGTTTTACAATGCTTAAATACAGGCGGCCTTATCCCATTGTATCATAGATACAAACGTTAAACTTATAACACCCCTCTTTTTGTTAGGGGTTACAAATGGTCCTCGTCGTCATCTCAAAGCCATTGCCTTTGAATAGCAGAATATCGGTTTAGATAGATATAAGCAGGATGTCATTTCCACTCTCCCGTTTCGCAAGTTGTTTACTTTGATGGTCCAAACTTTCGTCTTAATTTATCTCGAGTGACATCACTGCAGAGTTTAGAATAGATTTTATAATTGAACTTCGATTAATTTAAAACGCTTAACGCGCTATACCAACTTCAACCCTGACGAGTAACTACAACTTTTTTTGCAAATTTCAATTCACTTTTCTATTAATTTATTTGGCTTTCAATTATACCCTGTATTAGGTGTTGCCTATAAGATAAAATAAAATATGAATTTACTGCTATCAAAATCATACATTATTAAACAATATTAACGACGTACAATTCCTCTATAACTCTGCCATAATATTAATAATTAAAAGAACTAGTAAATTAAAGTACTTATTTCATTACATTTTTAAAGCAATTTCATTATTTCGACTCAGTAAAAATAAAATAGTCACTAAATTACTTATCGAATGAATGAGGCAAACCAATGCTTACTGGGTTGGCCTCAAGTGAAACTTAGTTACGTTCTGTTTTGGAAATAAAGTTTTTTTACGTATCTGACAAATTTAACACCAAATAGCTCCAAAACTGAATGAGGTTCTGCCTACCCCGAAAGGGATTGTAAACATGAGCGTATAGATAGAGATCTGTCATAAATCGCATCAAATGTAGGACTTTGGCCATAAACTATTGAGCTAAAACAATTGCAATAAAGATGAAACATTTATGAGACCAATTTTAAGACCAACTTTAAAGAAATTGTTTTAAAACCAGCGAATTTTATTTATACTGAATCGGTTTTTTTAACATACTTTACCAGAAAAATTTAGTTTTTGAAAGCTGTTCACAACCGGAAATTATTAAAGACGTTTTCATACAAAAAACTAACAGTCGAATTACTAAACCTCCTTTTTGAAGTCGGCGGAAAAGAAAACAGAGGGAAAGAAAATAAAGCACACGAGCGCCGAACCGGCCCGCCCCGAAAATGTAGTTGGGAATTACCAACATTAGACAGAAGAAAGAAGATTAAATATTATCTCGGACAATATTTGCGGAGTGCAGTACAGAGGTGGGCACGGGAACGGACAGTGTTGCATCCCGCTCTACCATTACTTCCGCTCACTCTCAACTGGGGCAATCGATATGCGGCGCGAGGGGAGCCCCCCAACCCCTCACCTACCCCTCGAGTCTCCTAAACATCATGGTGAGGTGACATGACAACCGCTCACGCTTGCCTATATCCCCGCTTCGTCATACACGTGGTATCATATTCAAAAACAATGCGTTTGACACTTCGAAACAAACAAACATCGTGATTGTGTTTTGTTTACCAGCAGAACATTTTGTCGGCACACTGCGTGTTGGAAACTTCAAATTGAAAATATTCTGAAGCTCTTTTTTTTAAGGAAATAAAAATACAGTCAGTATCAAAAATATCTTTATTTTAGTGATAATTAAATGTTGCTTATACGTCAATAACATCTGTTTTTTTAAATTACGTATTTTAGCAAAGATGTAGTTTTAGAATTGGGATTCTAAAACTGCATCGTAAAGACCTTTCATAAACACAATAAACAATCACAGTAATTATTTTTAATGAGATATACTTACTTGCCAAACACTGCATTAATGTATTAGTAAAAGTTGAATAAATAAATAAATTATATCAATGACATTTTAAATTAATTATCTCCACACATAGTGATTAGGAGTGATTTAATATGTAATAATAGTTACTTAAAACAATTTTTTCACTTCTTTTTTTAAGTATTGGATTACTCTCAGTCATTTAGAGGTTCCCATTACTTATTTCAACGGAACCCTTATAAATCACTTTGTTGTCCGTCCGTCCGTCCGTCCGTCCGTAGGACGCGTTTTCCAAAATGCCCTCGGAATCGAAATTTTCCAATTTTTCATAGTAATTTATGAAAATGCTTGCATAATACTTTCCACAAATTCAGTATGCGATGCGATACCAAATTTATATGAAAATGTTACTGGCGTAATATTTTCCGAATGGAGCCTTTAAAGTGTGGAAATAAAAGGCATATACAAGCGAGCACCTGATAATTTTCATGACTACGTTCGCTATAAAACTGGGAAATGTTCTCAAGTAAAAGCGGATTCGGGGAGTTTTAAAAATGGCCTGTAAAATAAAAAATAAAAAACCGGCCAAGTGGGAGTTGAACTCGCGCACAAAGGGTTCCGTACCATTATCTATAAAAACGAGCAAAAATATTATGTTTGTTGTATGGGAGCCCTCTTAATATTTTTTTTATTCTGTTTTTTAGAATTTGTTGTTAAAGCGGCAACCGAAATACATCATATGTGAAAATGTCATCTGTCTAACTATCACGGTTCATGAGATACAGCCTGGTGACAAACAGACGGACAGACGGATGGACAGCGGAGTCTTAATAATTGGGGTCCCGTTTTTACCCTTTGGGTACGGAACCCTAAAAAAGGGAGATATACATATATATTCTATCGCCTCGAGCGTAGACGGCCGACTCACAATCACTGCACCTGTTATAATATTTATTAGGTGTGAATATCATATGCCAGTTCCTTCCCTACTGCTATATGGCTTCACGTGAACATATGACGGGCTTCCGGTATTGTTTTATTTATTTATTTTCTCCTTCATCAGATTTGTATCAATGGATATATGTGTCATAGAGGGTGACTTAAAATTGGTTAGACAAACTTTCGGGGGCAGCACTCTTTATAAAACTGAACATCCCAAGGAACTCTAAAAAATGTTACATTAAAAAAGTTCTCATAAATAAATAAATATTAAATTGATTACGACTGTTGGGCGTATGAGTGATAGATAACAGTCACTCGTCAAACGCAATTGTAGTGATACACTGGGCGTCAAAAATAAGTAGTACACTTTTCAAATTGCAATTACTCCTAAACTATAGTAGTTACACTTATGAAATAAAAAGCAGTTTATAGTAAACTTAACGAAGTTTATTAAAGTTATATTTTATTTGGCATGAATAAAGTTTCAAACTTAAAATTAAGATAAATACTAAAAAGTATCAATTTTTAACGATATGTCAACCACTTAATTTTCACGTTTTGGAACTTTTTCACAATTTAATAACTTGTGTTGCCGCCTCGGGCTCTAATTACAGCTTGGATCCGGTTTGGCATGCTGAACACTAAGTTTCGGAGGCGGTGTTGGGGAATATTTTCCCATTCTTCTATCAGCGCATGTTTTAGAGCCCTGAGTGTGGCAGGAGGTGGACTGCGCCTTCTGACTAGCCTCCCAAGCTCATCCCAGGCGTGTTCAATCGGGTTGAGATCTGGGCTTCTCGATGGCCAAGCCATCAAGTTGATTCCAACCTCCTGAATGTACTCTTGTACGTGGTGAGCAGTGTGTGGCCGGGCGTTATCATGCATTAGGATGGCTCCATCACCCATATTTATTAAATATGGCCCTGCATACTCGTTGAGGATCTCCGAGGCATATCTTTCACCAGTCAAAGTCCCATTTTCTATTACCACAAGCTCTGTGCGACTCTCTGAAGAGATACCAGCCCATACGTGTACAGAGCCCCCGCCATATTGGACTCTTTCCGAGATACAAGCTTGAATGTATCGCTCACCGGGTCGTCTGTAGACTCTCCGCCGTCCATCTGAAGTGTATAAAGAGAATCGAGACTCATCTGTGAATAAAACTCTAGCCCATTCTTCTTCGCCCCATTGTACGTGTTGACGGGCGTAGCGTAGTCTTGCTACGCGATGCTCTGTCTCAAGTTTGGGGCCATTTGCTGGTCTTAGAGGCTTCAGGTTAGCTTCAGCAAGTCTTCTTCTCACTGTACTCTCACTGATGTAGTCTGTTCGGGTCCGAAGAAGCTGTTGCTGAACCTCAACTGCATTAAGGTGTCGATTTCTTAACACAGTGGAAACAATAAAGCGATCTTCTCGGGTACTTGTGCACCTGGGTCTGCCATTACCTCGTCTCCTTAGATGGTTTCCAGTCTCTTCGTACCTTTGCTTTACTCGCTGAACCGTTCTTAAAGTTACACCCACCCTCCTTGCAGTACGACGCATACTGATGCCCACTTCGAGAAAAGCTAAGATTCTTGCACATTCTTCTGGTGAAAGAGGCATGATTAGTCAAATTTACTCTCTGAAGATACCTATGCTTTTCAATTACAATTGCTTTATCAGCAGCGAATGTGTCAAACACAAAAATCCTAAGTAAGACAACACCTTTCAACAGTTTAAAAAAAGTGTTTTTATTTATTCGTTTTTTTTAAAGTCAAGCATTATAAGTTCTTATAATGCATGAAGTTTTTATTGAATAAGATTAAATTTTCTTTTTAACCTTTTTTGTTTCAAAGGTCTAAGTTTTATAGTTTGGGAGAAATCGCAATTTTAAAACTGTACTACTTATTTTTGACGCCCAGTGTAGTTGAAAAAAAATTAAAGATCGAATTTATTTATGCTTCTTGAGAGAGGTCGTTGTACAGCAGTGAACTGAAACGGCCCATTAACTTAATATTTAATCAAATGTTGCTAAGCAGGCACCAAATTTAAATAAATCATCTTATTTAGGGTTCCGTACCCCGAAAGTAAAAAACGGAACCCTTATAGGATCACTTTGTTGTCCTTTTCTCAGGAACGCGAGGAGGTATGAAGCTGGAATTTATATCAAATACTTAAGTCTACTGTTCCTTGGAGCTGTGAAAAAATCAAACTTCTAAGCCAACGCAATCAAAAGATACAGCCGTTTATGCCGCAAATTTTCGACACTCGCAAGGGAATTAAAACCTACGGGTACTTCCCGTGAACTCAGAATCTCGAAAGGTACAAAGCAACGTCTTATAGCACAGATAAAGGAAAAATTGCGAAAACCGTAAATTTTTAGTTACATCATATAATAAAAATATTTTTTAAAATTTTAAACTTACTACCCTATCCTCATGAACGCGTAGAGGTATTAAATTGAAATTCATATCAAATACTCAGGTCTATAATACCTATAAGCAGGTTTGTACGGAACCCTCGGTGCGCGACTTCGACTTGAACTTGGCCGGTTTATTGTCTTTACAATGAATACACAGAATATTCAAAGATTTTCTTTGAAAAACAGTTTTCACTTTCATAAAGAGCAGTGTAATCTACTTTAGGTCATTTAGGTCACAGTTTTCAATGCGAACCTAGCTTTGTATCGTAGGCTTTGTATCGTAGCCCTTTAAGTAGACAGCCTAAGCCTTTCAGCTCTTTTCACGTGATTGAAGTCGAATAGAAATGTCTAAAGAAAAAATATTTTAAAATGAGGTACAAATCTCCACTGTCAATTCACGAAAATTGTATCAATAAATGAATGATTCGTACAAAAAAATGTTATCAAAATAACTTCTATTTTAAATTACGCTGTATGGGTGACTCAGTATTGGGGACTTAGTTAGCTAATGATTTTCCCCGTGTAACTGATCAATTCCCCAAGGAACCTGAATAAAATTTAAAAAAAAAAGTTTTTGTCTTCTCATACTAAACAGCAGATCGCTAAAGTTTTATGGAGAGGCAATTTTTTTATTTCATTCATTATATTATGTCTCTTGGGGAAAGTTTTTCAGTTTTATGGGCTGATTCACATCTTTAATTTTTGCTAACTAATTTAAAGTCACCCAATACAGGGCTTTAGGTATCTCTCTTTCAACCTCTCGGGTGGATAATCAGTCCATGAAACTGAACAGCTTTCCCATGGAACATAGGTCAAAATACGAAAAAAAAATTTAGATCTCCCATAAAAACTTAATAAAAAGTAATGTTTCAGGATATGAATATGCCTTTGAAACTAATTGACTTCCCACATGAACATACCAAAAAATATTAATTTTAAGTAGGTAAATTTTTTATGGAGATTGAGCGTTGGTTGGATACTGATAGTCTGTCTAAAATATAGAAGGTCTTTACCATCAAACGGGTCGCCCCTAACTAAATTGTAGATTCTTTGTTTAATTCTATGTACAACATTTTCCCTTGGGACACATACAAACGCCCAGAACCGTAATCAAACAAACAAAAATGTTTGATTACGGTTCTGGGCGTTTGTATGTGTCCCAATCAAACAAACAAAAATGTTTGATTACGGTTCTGGGCGTTTGTATGTGTCCCAAGGGACCCACGATGCAAGATAAAACCTCAGTGTGGGCTTTTGAGTGTGTTGCGTTTTTATCTTTATTTTGTATCTTTTTCATCGTTACAGTTGTCTAGAAAGAGCAGATACAAGAAAAAACTTGTTTTTTTATTGCTCATATCACATTCAACCCACTGTACAGCAGAAATAGGTAGTGTTATACATAACCACTCCACATACGCATAAAATTTCACTATAGAACCTCATTACCAACAGGCAAGTCGTAAAACGTCGGCCATAAACCCACAGACACTCGCGTGTCTTGATTTAAATTTAAAACTAGCAATTGACTTAGCATAATTCTGTCTTAAAAAGTTAAGTATAGGAGCTAACGAAGTAGTCGGGTCTAAAAGACCACAAGGCCGTTATTGTTATCTAACCGTTTCCTTTCCTCGTGTGGACGACGGAAGAAGGGTTACACAGACTAACTGTGATGGTTTTTTATTATTATTATTTTTAATTATGAGATGGGTTAACTCTTGACCCCAATCTTGACCAAGGTCATAGATGAGGTCGACGATGGAGCGAATTAACCCACAAAATGCCAATTAAGGTACTGGTACTCCCACGCACCGACGGAACACAGCAAGCAGTTTGGCGTAGGACTTCGGTAGGGGGGTGGTCGCGAACCAGACAGCCCTTTACAAAGCCTACCACACCGCATGTGACCATAAGAATCCATCTTAGGCAATGACACCTCAGTTTGTTTCCAAACTGAGGTGTCATTGCCTAAGATGGATTACTAGAAGGCAGATCTCATTTTTGTTTCCTTAGTCGCCTCTTGCGACACCCACGGAAAGAGATGGGGTAGTGTTATTCTCAACCGATCACCACATGGTGTTAGTTTTTAGAGATAACGAAATAAAATACTAAAAAATAGTAAGTGCTTCACGCTGGCAAAATATCAGTGATCTTGTGCATAGCACTTGCATCGTTTGCTGAGTCAGAGACCCTTCACTGTTGCAATACCTCATGACAATTTTGCCTTTAAGTATGTTTCTTTTATTATTTTGTTTTTATATTTGTGTAATGTGTTGTAATAGTGAATTAAATGATGTTCAAGTCTAAATTGCTACTATTATCGTTATTACGCATCAGGTTCCCTGCCTTTATGTTCCAATTTGAGTAAATGTACTGCCGAAGCAAGTACGTATGTTGCTTAACCTCGCTGATTGGATTATGTCAGCGACCGCCACAGGGCTGTCTTTGTTTCGAGTTATATTTTTAGCTGCATTTCACTATTATTAATTGAAGGACTATTATTGTATTTAGTATTGATTTGGGCACATTTGGTTATGTCACTTACATTATTAAGTCTGTGCATTAAATTTTTTCGTACTTAATATTAATAAATATAGTATACTTGTAGTAATTTCGTATACTTGTAGTAATTTTCGTATACTAGTGCTATTTTAATTAAACATCATTTATCTTACAAATAGAAATTCAACCGCTGTTTAGCGGGGTTTTAAACGCGTTATTTAAAAACTTATGTAAATATTGGATACTAGCTTTTCGCCCGAGGCTTCGTTCCCGTGGAAATTTGAAAAAAAATTATAGCCTATGTGTAGGTATCAGCTAACTCCATATCAAATTTTATCAAAATCGGTCCAGCCGTTCTCGAGTTATAAGTGTTCGAACAAACTCGACTTTGTTTTATATATAAAAAAAACAAACTACTGTATATGTTGTGTGTTAAGACGCCCTTTATGATCTTCTATTTTACTAAGATAGTTAAAAATTTAATTATCCGCGTCCACGCCACATCTAATCTACCACCCCGCCTCGAGCTAGGATGGCAAGAACAAAAGCCTGACGTAATTAGACCGGCCGCAGCAATACATAAATAATTTGCCCACGTACCGCTTTGTTCCTAACAGCTTTTTATTTAACGCTGTTATATCAAGCACAACACTCTGTAAGCTTTTGAAGGTAATCCTCTCTTTTGTCCAAGTTACAGAGGAACCTTTGTTTCCTATCTTTGTGTGGAGCTTGTTTATGTTTATGCCCTGAGCAAACAGCAGGTGTGTTAGGGGTATTAAAAGGTTTTATTTTATGGTTTGCTTACTTACAAAAACCCGGTTTCCTAAAATTTTTATCTTTACCGATCTACGACCGATACTATCAAACTACACGTCAATGTTAGAGTATTTTTATCAGTATTAAAATAGAGAATGGCAAATTTGCTATTATCAAGTAAAGTAAGTCTGATACGTGAGAATTTCGTCCGTTGATCAGCGTGGTGCATCGCTAGTAGGCAAGGATGACAATTTTGGAGCACTAAGATGCTATGGCCCCACACTCCCCTCAGTCCATCTCTCTTCTACGCTATACAGATGACAGGGAGCGACAAGCATCAGTCAGTCATACGTCGGCCGTAGACTTGCAGATATGTCATACTCCTATGCTTGAAACTGTGATGCTAATTATCATCACTATTGAAAGGTATATGCAGAAAGCATAAGAACGTAAAGAGTATTAGACCCAAAACATATAAAAGCTGCTACTTGATCCATCTAAAGATCTCGTCTTCATTGCTTAATCCCGTTTCTCACTGGGGATACGCTTGACCATGATCTAAGATTTGGCAGGTCAAGATATTACTGTGGCGCGACTGCCATATGAGCTCTTGACCCTGGTAACAGGGGAACCTGACCGGATTGGGTCATGGTTACACATTAAGTCTCCTGAATGTGCAGGTTTCCTCACGATGTTTTCTCGCACCGTAGCAGCATCTGTTAGTGTGCAACTAATGTTGTAATCAGAAAACGAGTCATTGGTACATGACGCCATGGAAATCGGAGTCGGTAGCTCTTGCTTGCGAGTCCGACCAGCTAACTAAAGGTAAAAATTCGTAATAGATTACATCATTTCACAGCACAGTAAACGTTTGATGTCCGCTTAAAATAATCCGACAGTGTCGACGCGTCAATTTGAAAACCCTTTGTACTAGAAACGGTAAATGGATAGCCGCGAAAAATTCAACATTAAATTCGGCTGGAATTTTGCTTTGAGAAAAGAAAATTCGGGGTAGTCCGCTTAATGAAACAAATTTTCAGGGCGGCGACATCTAAACCCCGTCCTTTGTAGCGTTCAGTCACCGTTTTGTCCTAAAGCCGCCAGGGGTCCTTTGTGCCCCTTACAAATATTGCTAATTACGATTAAAAAGAGCCCCGCGACGGTGGCAGTTTAATCCTCAGTATAATGACTAAAAACATGCTCTATGACATGTGGGAATTCATAACGCGGCTGATTTTAATTATGGGGAGTATTAAGTATGAATGCTGTGACTTGCCAGAATACGTGTCACCGATAATGACAATGTAATGAACTTGCCTACTGATCTGAAATCGTATAGTATATACGAAAAAAAATAGTATACATAAAAAATTTATATAGAAGTAGTATAAATATCAGTTATCTAAACCTATATACAGTACAGGTCTTAATTAATTTAGGGTTAGATAGCGCTGTGTGAATTACCCAAAAATTTTTGTTCATTTACTTACATACGATTCTCAAGGTATATTTTCTATCAGTGTAAGGAATAACTCTAAGATTAAACACTTTGTATTATTCGCTACATTCATCGCCTATTTATTTGTTTTATTTTATTTAACAATTTATAGAAGAAAAGATAGACGACACAATAGGTATAGCTTATTTCTATTTAGAAATTTCTTCCAGCAAACCCAAGGATAGGAAATGTGAAACATAACCAGATAGTCGTGCGCGTTATTCTAAAACCAATAAAAAAAACATACTGAGCAAAAATATATACATATATAAACATATACAGGGTTCAGCTTATTATAATCTCTAGGAACCGATGAGATGTCAGCTTTCAGATTATGCATAAAAAAAGATTACCATAGGGAATTCTATAAGTTACACAGCTTTTTTTGTCAAAAATCGGCATTTAGCAAAAAAAACATAAAAACGCGATTATCTCAAAAACTAAAAACTATCGGCTAGGAAAGGAATAAGAAAAAAACCGGCCAAGAGCGTGGCGGGCCACGCGCATTGTAGGGTTCCGTAGCAGCATGGTTCAAATATGCAGCTGGTTTCTTAATTCTACGAGCATATTGTCATAGTCGATGTTAAAATCCCCAAATACTATAGTATCAAAAAGAAATGTATTAAAAAGTTCGTAGTTTCAGAAATAATTGTAGTTTTGGTCTAAATACAACAGAATGGAAGTATTTAACGCGAATTTTTTTTTGTTTTTTTTAATAGTTTTTTTAGTTTTTTTTTTGGTTTTTCATTTTTTTTATTTTTTTGCGATAATATTATTGTTAGGGATAATATAATAATATCGAGCTGCTGCTAAAGCAGGTCGCGTGGTTATCTTGTATAAAGATATCATTATCGTATTAAGCACCCTCAAAAACCTATTAAACGACACCTGAAATGTCAATATGTTACAGCTTGGCTATCGGCTCGCCTCACTTTAAGCGTGGAACCTTGTATGGCGGCCATTTTGGATTAGTGTACACTTCGTCGTGAATGCTACTCTCGTAAATTATTCCACATTTTATTTTTATAAAAATTAATGTTTCCCAAACGGATTGCTGAATCGAAAAACTTTCGTAGTAAACCCCATCTATCTTAAAAAAATCTATCCTATGATAACCCACTCGATGATATCGGCGAGAAAAAAAAATCCCTCACGCTTTCACGTGTATGGAAAACACCCGAAAAACAATTTTTTTCCACCATTTTATTTTTTAGATCTGTCGGCGCAATCAATATTACGACCATGCCAAATTTTAGCTCTGTAGTACCAAGGATCTAATATTAGTAAATGTATTCTTATTAATCCCAACAACGTTTGGCACTTGGTCGACTATTACTCACAAGCTTGAAGGGCCAACTTATATGTGATAGTTTTCCTTTTAATTTTGTTGTATATTCTATCACCGTGAATTTTTCCACATTTTTAGAAACAATCGTTTTGCTTGTAGTGGGGGACACTTATTTTTAATAAAAATTTACACTTGAAAAATTAATTTTTCGCAAAGGGAATGCTGAATTGAATGAAATTTT
Source organism: Aproaerema taeniolella (assembly GCA_949987775.1). NCBI lineage: Eukaryota > Metazoa > Arthropoda > Insecta > Lepidoptera > Gelechiidae > Aproaerema > Aproaerema taeniolella. Next base: position 19,802,277 of record OX465243.1, on the reverse strand, counting down.
TTTTGTTTTTTTTAAATGTTTTTTTTTTGTTTTTTTTTTAATTTATTTTTTGCGATAATATTATTGTTAGGCATAATATAATAATATCGAGCTGCTGCTAAAGCAGGTCGCGTGGTGATCGTGTATAATTTTGATGTCATTTTCGTAATTAGCACCCCCAAAAACCTATTAAACGACACCTGAAATGTCAATATGTTATAGCTTGGCTTTCGGCTCGCCTCACTTTTAGTGTGGAACCTTGTATGGCAGCCATTTTGGATTGGGGTACACTTCGTCGTAAATGCTACCCTCGTGAATTATTCCACATTTTTTTCATTATAAAAATTAATGTTTCTCAAACGGATTGCTGAATCGAAAAACGTTCATAGTAAACCCCTTCTATCTTTTAAAAAGCTATCCTATGATAACCTATTCGATGATATCGACGAGAAAAAAAAATCCATCGCCCTTTCACGTGTATGGGAAACACCCGAAAAACAATTTTTTTCCACTATTTTATTTTGTAGATCTGTCAGGGCAATCAATATGTATGACCATGCCAAATTTTAGCTCTGTAGTACCAAGGATCTAATATTAGTGAATATATTCTTATTTATCCCAACAACGTTTAGCATTGGTCGACTATTACTCACAAGCTTGAAGGGCCAATTTATGTGTGATAGTTTTTCTTTTAATTTTGTTGTATATTCTATCACCGTGAATTTTTCCACATTTTAAAAACAATCGTTTTGCTTGTTGTGGGGGAAACTTGTTTTTAATAAAAATTTTCACTTTAAAAATTATTTTTTTGCAAAGGGAATCCTGAATCGAAAAACGTTCTTAGTAAACCCCTTCTATCTTTTAAAAAGCTATCCTATGACATCTCGTTCGATGATATCGGCGAGAAAAAAAAACCATTGCCCTTTCACGTGTATGGGAAACATCCGAAAAATTGTTTTTTCTAAAATTTTATTTTTTCAATCTGTTGGCGCAATCAATACGTATGACCATGCCAAATTTCAGCTCTGTAGTACCAAGGATCTAATATTAGTAAATATATTCTTATTAATCCCAACTAAGTTTGGCACTTGGTCGACTATTACTCGCAAACTTGAAGAGCCATCTTATGTGTGATAGTTTTCCTTATAATTTCATTGTATACACTACCACCATGAATTTTTTCACATTTTTAAAATCAACCGTTTAGCAGGTAGAGGGGGGGGACACTTGTGTTTGACAAAAATTTTCACTTTAAAAATTTATATTAGGCAAACAAAGTGCTGAATCGAAAAACGTTCTTAGTAAACCCCTTCTGTCTTTTAAAAAGCTGTAATATGACACCCCATTTAATGATATTGGCTAGAAAAAAAAATTCATCGCCCTTTCACGTCTATGGGAGACACCCGAAAAAATTGTTTTTTCTAAGATTTCACTCTACAGTTCTGACGGCGTAGTTAATATTTATGACCATGCCAAATTTCAGCTCTGTAGTACCAAGGGTTTCTTAGGAAACCCGCGGACAGACGGACAGACGGACAGACGGACATGGCGAAACTATAAGGGTTCGTAGATTACTACGGAACCCTAAAAATGAAGCAAATGAGCTCTACTTTAACCCCTTGAAGGGAATGTATCGAATTTCCGGTAACCCTGTATATAAATACATATACAATACTTGAAACTAACAGTTATTACAAGAAGAAAGATAATACTCTTAAACTCTTCTCTTAAACACAGCCAGCGATGGCCTGTCTCGGACAGTGTGAGGGAGAGAGTTCCACAGTCTTGCCGCATGCACCGTAAAGGAGTAAGAAAATTCTTAACAGCTTAAATACACGTCAATCTTATAACTCACCTCTTGTTGTTTGGGGTTAAAAATCACGGGGTAAGGTATTTTATAATTTGTGTTCTCAACTCAGATACTATTCGACAAATATAATAAAGTGACATTGATAAATATAGTTTATTTGTTACCTTCAAGATCCGAATATGAATGTGCAAGTTTACTCACTATGTTTCGTCTTACCCTCAGGTAAACGGATGTTTTTTCTACAAAAATACCTACTTCAAACTCAACCCCTCACATCACACGACAACGTGACCTACAGGGTGTAGCGCTAGGGAAAAATCAGAGCAAAATTTCACGTCCTTTGCACATTCCCCCCTCATAATGTCTATTTAAGGGGGACCAAACACAGAGTACACATTTACGGTGCGTTAAATGTGAAAAGCTTTTTTCGTGTTTAGTGTCACAAAAACTGTTATTAGCCTGAGTTGGTTGAAGCGGGTTTGGGGACCGAAAGCCGTTTACAGATTATAGGGTTCACGATTATGACACACCTCATATTTAATACACCCTGTAGAGTGTGATTATAGGCCGTTGTATAGATGTGTCAGTGTGTTTGATTTTTCTGTCACAAAAAATATTTCTACTGAAGAATTTTCTTTATTTATAAATTGCATGTCACATGAGATACAGTGGCGGTATTTGTAATTATAAGAATAAACATGTGACGTCCTGTAAGGACATAAATTGTAGAGGCATACTACATTATAATAAACTAATAACTAGGTCCTATAAAAATTCAAGGTGTTTTACACGTTCTCATTTTTTAATTAAATATATTTTTATTTTTATTGTTATTGCACGTTTTTTTACTGCATGTTCATTGTTAAAACCTTCTACATGGTTTATTGTAGCGGGGTGTCACATAAAAATTGTTTACAAGGTGTTCCAAATTTATTAACCCAATAAAAAGAAAATCCAAATTTAAATTTAAAAATTGTCGCAACTCGTCAAATATTAATTATACTTGACATTAGAAAACATGGCACAAATAAAAAATGAGAACGTGTAAAACACCTTGAATTTTTATAGGACCTAGTTATTAGTTTATTATAATGTAGTATGCCTCTACAATTTACTTCCTTACAGGACGTCACTACTTGAAAAAGAGTTGCACTATTTTGTATTATTAAAATTAATTAAATATTGTTTTAATTAATGTTAATCGGAGGGGCTTAAACTGTCCTTGATGAACATTTATAAATAGATGAATTAAAATAATAAATACTACGCACTCAAAGGCCCACACTAAAGCTTTTCTTGTATCGTGGTTCCCTTGAAACACAAAGATAGACACGAACACCCACGACCCGAGAACAAACATCTACTTTTTATACAAAGTGAATCGAACCAAAGACCCATCGATCAAGGGACAGCGCCACTACCACTCGTAGAAACCGGCTGTCAAAACAAACAAACGCAAAACAGGTCGTGGAGTAGGTAAGACAAAGTATGAAAAAAAAACACGTTAGCTACATTTTACTACGTAATTTGACCCTGAAATCTTTCAAGACCTTAAGGTCTTAACTTTATAAAGGTCCATTCTAAGGAGGACTATCAATCAATCTTGAGACGGACCCATTTTTCTGTAAAAATGCTCATAATTTTCTGAAACGTGATAAATTACAGGCAAAGTAGAACTTAATTGTACAGTTGAAAGCTTGTCTAGCTTTTATAATTACTAGGTTTTAGATGAGATATAGATAAGTCATTGCAGCCCCTAATATGACAATCAATAAGGGGCCATCCATAAATTACGTCACACTAATTTCATGTTTCTTTGACCCTCCTTTTCACAGATGGTCATATTTGTGCGATACCCCCCTCCCTAGTGTGACGTCACATGTTTTGAAATTTTACATCTAGTGATTATTGAATTCAAGCAGCATTTCCGAAATTGGTTTCATTTCCATTTAAAATAATAAAATACAATATTGGTTATATTTTTTTTTAAGTATATAATGTTTTTGAGTTTTTCGTTAAAAGTTTCAAATTTTATGTTTTAACAGTTAGATTATAATGATTTTGAAATGTGACGTCAGGATATTTAGACCCCTCTTACCCCCGTGTCACACAATGTCACACTTCGGCGACCCCCTCCCACCCCCTAACGTGAGACGTAATTTTTAGATGGCCCCTAATGAAAATTATTACATTTCGAATAATGTAAACAATTACAAATAAAGTAAAACAATCTAATATAATAATATTATTAAAACTTAGTCCAGAATACAAAATAAAGCGCCGAAATTGCTGAAAAAAGAAACACACTTCCTTCACAAATAATTATTATCGAAAGTAAAGTTTTTAAGAAACTATAACAAAAAAATGTCTTATCTACATATCATTATGATTATAACAGATACATTAAATTTTATAATTTGCTGTAACTTACACTCTAAATAACTAATTTAAATTGTAAAGCTAGACATATGTTGGACTTCACTAATGGCACTTTAGTAACATTCTACTGTTCACATTGTAACATGAGCAGTGATTGCTTAGTAGGTACCCTGTCCTTAAGCAGGTTAAAAATAGAAGAGTGACAGTAAGGAACTTATATTAACTGTATTAAAATCTACCAGAGATATATTTCGAAAAGATACTTACTAATATATAAAGAGGAAAGATTTAATTGTTTGTTTGTTTGCATTGAATAGGCTCCGAAACTACTGGACCGATTTGAAAAATTCTTTCACCATTAGAATCCTACATTATCCGTGATGAACACATGGTACATGACTTTCCCAAATTCCCACGGGAGCGAAGTCCCGGGCGGAAAGCTAGTATTTTATAAGATTCCCATTTGTATTCAAAATTTATCCTTAGAAAAAATTAAGACTATAATAATTAGTTTCATTATTAAACAAAAACTTTGTAAAAAGGTCTATTATATAATTTTGGGTTGTCTATTACACCATGGGAATAAATCGCTCTGCTCCAGATTTATTCAGATATGAAGTTGTTTTTCCTCAAAATGAATAAGGGGATCTAATAACTATCAGAATGAACGTCAAATGTGTCGTCAAGTGGTTCCAGAACCGCATGACGGTCTGCCTACCCCGAAAGGGATTCAGGCGTGAGTGTAAAGATAGATAGAGATAGAAGTCTTTTTTTTTATTATAAGATGGGTTAACTCTTGACCTCAATCTTGACCATAAAGGTCAAAGATATAAGGTCGACGATGGAGCGAGTTAACCCAGAAAATGCCTATAAAGGCACTGGTACTCCCACGCACCGACGGAACACAGCAAGCTGTTTGGCGTCGGACTTCGGTAGGAGGGTGGTCGCGAACCAGTCAGCCAGACACAGAGCTTACCACACCACATGAGACCATAGGATGACATCTCAGATTCAGAAAAAAATGAAGTGTCGTTGCCTGGGATGGATTACTAGGAGGTAGGTCTCATTCGTGTTTCCTTAGTCGCCTCTTACGACACCCACGGAAAGAGATGGGGTGGTGTTATTCTCAACGGTGAAAGGTGAGTCTACAAACAAGGTGTTCTACAAACGCTTCCACGCTAGAAAACGATGTAACTGTACCATACACCACCATTACGAATGCATTAAGTGCAGACTACTTGACGAACTCCCTTAATGCGCGGCTCGCGTGGTCGGAAATGGACATTTTATATCCTCATACAGCTCTAACTACCCCACAAGACAGTCCTACTGTCCTGGTCATTAATAAAATAACCGGGGAATTATTCATGTACTGAAAGCACCCTTTTGTTCAATAAATAATCAGAGCTTCAGTCGGAATGCCGTTATTATTAAAGTTGCTAACGAATAATGACGAATTTCTACTTTGGTATACATTTTATATTTTACTAGCTTTCCACCCGCAGCTTCGCCCGCGTGGACTACATGTTATATCGTGGCCAGCTGTGAGATAAAATGTAATCTATGTCCTTTCCCAAGGTCTAATTTAGTACCAAAATTCATCAAAACGGTCAACCGCTGTGTCCCTGCATTTTAAATCTGTCATATCTTGGAAAATATTCATTTAAATTACATGCTGTAAAGGGCAATCTTAATCTATATTAAATGCAAAATGTATTTAAATTACTTAATTGGATAAGGATTGTTGCTGTAATACTTAAAATCGCTTCGTAATTAAGTCGTTATTTCTCGTAAAAGTAAAGGATAAAAAGTGATTATTGTAGGTTATCCCTAAGAGATAGACATATACCGTCGCGGACTTTTTTGTAGACCTTTAAAGTGTACAATACTGTAGTACATTATTTTAATCTATCTCGTAGGGTTCAGCCAGCGTTTGCGCAAAAAAATGTGTTTATTTACTACATCACAATAAAAACCTCTAAAATTATCAGTTTTTCTCTTCTATATTATGCATGTATTGTACATAAAAACCTTCCTCTTGAATTACTCTATCTATTAAAAAAAAACCGCATCAAAATCCGTTGCGTAGTTTTAAAGATCTAAGCATACATAGGGACAGACAGACAGCGGGAAGCGACTTTGTTTTATACTATGTAGTGATTTACTGTTGTTCTTAACTTCGTACATTTTCGTGGGATTTTTTCGGATAAAAAGTGGTTTTTTTCACGATACAAGCTAAGTAGTAGTGTATTAAGTGTAAATATAAATAAACATAGATTTTATATTATATGAAATTATATGATGCCATTAGACCTTTTTAGGGTTCCGTAGTAATCTACGAACCCTTATAGTTTCGCCATGTCCGTCTGTCCGTCTGTCCGTCTGTCCGTCTGTCCGTCTGTCCGTCTGTCCGTCTGTCCGTCTGTCCGCGGGTTTCCTAAGAAACCCTTAGTACTATAGAGCTGAAACTTGGCATGATTATACATATGAATCACGCCGACAGAGCTGTGAAGTAAAATCTTAGAAAAAAAAATTTTTTCGGGTGTCTCCCATAGACGTGAAAGGGCGATGAATTTTTTTTTTCTCGCCAATATTTTTGAGTGGGATGTCATAGGATAGAATATTAAAAGATAGAAGGGGTTTACTACGAACGTTTTTCGATTCAGCACTCCGTTTGCGAAATATAAATTTTTAAAGTGAAAATTTTTGTCAAACTCAAGTGTCCCCCCCTCTACCTGCTAAACGGTTGTTTCTAAAAATGTGGAAAATTCACGTTGGTAGAATATATAACGAAATTAAAAGGAAAACTATCACACATAAGTTGGTCCTTCAAGTTTGCGAGTAATAATCGACCAAGTGCCAAACACTGTTGAGATTAATAAGAATATATTTACTAATATAAGATCCTTGGTACTACAGAGCTGAAATTTGGCATGGTCATAGATAAAATATAAAATTTTGGAAAAAACATTTTTTCGGGTGTTTCCCATACACGTGTAAGGGCGATGGATTTTTTTTTCTCGCCGATACCATCGAATTAAATGTCATAGGATAGATTTTTAAAATATAGAAGGGGTTTACTAAGAACGTTTTTCGATTCAGCACTCCGTTTGCGAAATATAAATTTTTTAAAGTGAAAATTTTTGTTAAAAACAAGTTTCCGGGGGGGGACACTACCAGCTAAACGGTTGTTTCTAAATGTGAAAAAATTCACGGTTATAGAATATACAACGAAATTAAAAGAAAAGCTATCACACATAAGTTGGCCCTTCAAGTTTGCGAGTAATAGTCGACCAAACGTTTTTGGGATTAATAAGAATATGTTTACAAGGTTCCACGCTAAAAGTGAGGGGAGGTCGAAAGCCAAACTGTAACATATTAACATTTTAGATGTCGTTAAATAGTTTTTTGGGGGTGTTAATTACGAAAATGACATCAAAATTATTTTAACAGCAGGTTGATATTATTTCTAACAGTAATATTGCCGTAAAAAAACAAAAAAAATTCTTACATTCAGTTTTATACTTACATTCGGTTGTATTTTAACCAAAACAAAAATTATTTCCGAAATTACAAACTCTTTAATAATACATTTGTTTTTAGGGTTCCGTAGTGATCTACGAACCCTTATAGTTTCGCCATGTCCGTCTGTCCGCAGGTTTCCTAAGAAACCCTTGGTAGCACAGAGCTGAAATTTGGCAAGGTCATACATATAAATTACGCCGACAGAACTGTAGATTTTTTTTCGGGTGTCTCCCATAGATGTGACCTTTCACATCTGTGGGTGATGAATTTTTTTTTCTCGCCAATATCATAAAATGAGGTGTCATAGGACAGCTTTTTAAAAGACAGAAGGAGTTTTCTAACAACATTTTTCGATTCAGCACTCCGTTTGCGAAACATAAATTTTTAAAGTAAAAATTTTTGTCAAACACAAGTGTCTACCTCTCTACCAGCTAAACGGTTGTTTCTCAAAATGTAAAACAATTCACGGTGGTAGTATATACAACGAAATTAAAAGAAAAACTATCACACATAAGATGGCCCTTCAAGTTTGCGAGTAATAGTCGACCAAGTGCCAAACTTAGTTGGGATTAATAAGAATATATTTACTAATATTAGATCCTTATTAGTACAGAGCTAAAATTTGGCATGGTCATATAAATCTATTGATTGTGGTGACAAATCTAAAAAATAAAATTGTGGAAAAAATTTTTTTTCGTGTGTTTCCCATTAACGTGAATGGCCGATGGTTTTTTTTTAGCCGATATCATCGAGTGCGTTATCATAGGATAGCTTTTTAAAAGATAGGAGGGGCTTACTACAAACGTTTTTCGATTCAGCAATCCGTTTAGGAAACATTAATTTTTGTAACGAAAAAAAATGTGGAATAATTCACGAGGGTAGCATTTACGACGAAGTGTACCCTAATCCAAAATGATTGACATACAAGGTTCCACGCTAAAAGTGAGGCGAGCCGAAAGCCAAGCTGTAACATATTGACATTTCAGGTGTCGTTTAATAGGTTTTTGTGGGTGCTGTTATTTTATTATTCCTTACAATAAAATTGTCGCAAAAAAAAAAAAAAAAAAAATTCGCGCTCGCTTCGCTCGCGCATTACCCACTTCCATTCTGTTATATTTAGGCCAAACTTTTTAATAGGTACATTTGTTTATGATACTAAGTATAGTATTTGGGGATTTTAACATCAACTATGACAATATGCTTGTAGAATTAAGAAGCCAGCTGCATATTTGAACCATGCTGCTACGGAACCCTACAATGCGCGTGGCCCGACACGCTCTTGGCCGGTTTTTTTATGATTCGAAAACGGCACAGCAAACTTGTTTTACCATTGCTTCCTATGTACTAATAATACTAGAAACTGGGAACATAGGGGACAATGGTAATTCAAATTCTGCCGTGTCATGCCGGGTCGTTTGAATTATAAAAAGGCCCATTGCTTTTGTTTGTTAGTTAATACCTTCTTAATTTTATTTTAAATGAGTGATTTCACATATCTTTGAAAGTAATACAATTTTTTTATTATTATAAGATGGGTTAACTCTTGACCTCAATCTTGACCATAAGGTCAAAAATAAGGTCGACGATGGAGCGAGTTAACCCAGAAAATGCCTATAAAGCCTCTTCGCCATATAACTTGAGCAATCCGCTGAAGTAGAAGTCGTTTTTTTATTTATTTCATATATGTTCTTCGAGAAAAAATGTTTAGTTTCATGGGTATACTCAGCCCGTAAAGTTTAACTTCTTCTTCTTCTTATCGTGTAGGTATAGAAAGGTGTGTGGCGAACTTGGCTAACCCTGGTGTCAGAGTTCGCCTTCGCTAACCAATTTGCATTCACCCCATATACCCCATGTAACTTTATCTCTATACATACACATACACACACGCTCACGCCTATAATCCCTAATGGGGTAGGCAGAGCATCAGTGGTTCTAGAACCACTAGATGTCACTTCATCAGCCCATATACGTCCCCACTGCTGGGGCACGGGCCTCCCTCAATAACATGAGGGGTAAATGCCATACTCACCACGCTTGGCAGACGGGTTGGCGAGGGTTTTGATATAATCGCAGAGTTTTCCTTCTCTGTGTGTAGATGAACTTGCTTGCACGTTTACCTTAGTCGCCTTGTACGACACCTCGGTAAGAAAGAGGGTGGTCCTATTCTACTCTGCCGGGGACTCACACGGCTTACTAGATGTCACGATTGACACAAATAGTGAAGGTTATCAGTTAGAACAAGTTGCGTAATAGTGAGAGGTGGTCAGCCTTTCGCCCATTATACAGCAAAACCCTCGTATCCCACTTATAGACTCTGTACTTTGTTCTATACTGTTGGTTCACATTGAAGTATGTTGTATTGTATTGTATAAATTGGTGCCAAAAGCATCAAAATTCCAGACGCTATAAAGTAAAAGTAGATATTTCAAAGTTATGACCAAAATAAACATTAAACTTAGTATTTGCCATTGTAAGGTTCATTAATAGAGATTAGGTAATAAAATAGGTAATGGCTGTGTTTATTATGTGGTGGTAATATAAGTGACCACTCCCTGTCACACCCAGTTACTGCCAAGTTACTACTTAGGACAATGACAGATGTGATATTGTAAGAAAAAAACGTACATTGTTATCTGTTTACAATATCATCTTCATTAGAACAGGACGGTCGGAAGCAAGTATTAGCTCTTTTCCAGATTCGAAGATTCTGAGTTGAATTCCTAAAAATATAATGTGTGAACCTGTATTTAGATTGACTTTGTTATTATCTACAAGGTGTTTAAAAAAAAACAAAAAAAAGAAATTCCAAAATTTAATTTTAAAAGTGAAATAGTCGCAACTCTAGTAATCAGTTGCACGGTTTGACATTTACAAAATGAAAGTTTCATATAATTAATACTAGCTTTCCGCCCGCGGCTCCGCCCGCGTGGACTACAGGTTATATCGTGCCCAACTGTGGGATAAAATGTAGCCTATGTCCTTTCCCAGGCTCTAATCTATCTCTGTACCAAAATTCATCAAAATCGGTTCAGCGGTTTAGGCGTGAAAAGGTAACAGACAGACAGACAGACAGACAGAGTTACTTTCGCATTTATAATATTAGTAGGGATGTCATAGGTACTTGTCAATTTGTAATATAGCTGTGCAATAAGCTTTTTTAATTTATTTCGATTTATTTATTTTTTTGTTTTTTTTTGAAACACCATGTATATTATAAAGAGGAAAGATTTGATTGTTTGTTTGTTTGTTTGCATTGAATAAGGCTCCGAAACTACTGGACCGATTTGAGAAATTCTTTCACCATTAGAATTCTACATTATCCCAGATGAACATAAGCTACATTATTTTTCCGAATTCCCACGGGAACGAAGTGCCGGGCAGAAAGCTAGTATTAAAATACTATTAAAATACTAGCTTTCCGCCCAGGACATTGCCTGTTTCGTTTTATGCCAGTGGATGGCCCAGACTTTGATCCCGTGGGAAATCCATAAAATCTTGCCTTGTTCCTTGCCTACGTTATAAAAGCAAACTTTTTGCCAAATTTTAGTTTTCTTCGTCTAACGTCTGAAATTTGGTGAATCAGTAATTGAGTCAGGACATTGCAATTCCTTATATCTATATCTATACATATACTAATATTATAAAGAGGAAAGATTTGATTGTTTGTTTGCAAATAGGCTCCTAAACTACTGGACCGATTGTACATGATTTTCCCGAATTCCCACGGGAACGAAGTCCCGGGCAGACAGCTAGTATAAATAAAAATTATTTTTAATGTTATGTTATTGAAATGAATAATGTTACATTTATCTACTTTTCTTTTATAACATCCGCTACAAGTCCACGGGAGTGACAACGTCATTTCACAGTCTGAAATCTGTGACGAAAACAGCACGTGTGCCACAATGCGACCCACAATTGAATGGACGATGATTGGGCACGTTATGGGCATGTTATGGGCATGTTACAAATTAGCCCTCGTAGTGGAACCATAGCCGTCACGACACGCGACGTCCGTGGAGAATCCAATGCTTTTAAGTTACTTTTTTTATTAAAAGAGCGCAATGAGTATCGAAAAATGCTTGCAACTCTACAATACAAAACGATATATTTTATTGCACACCAAAGGTACAGAGTAAAAATTATATTATGGACAGTAATAAAGTTAGGGTACAAAAATCGGCAACCTTTGTGTTTTTTTTTGTTATTATAAGATGGGTTAACTCTTGACCTCAATCTTGACCATAAGGTCAAAGATGAGGTCGACGATGGAGCTAGTTAACCCAGAAAATGCCTATAAAGGGTGTAGAGAAGACGATATTACACAGTAATATGGGTGCAAAAATATGGGATTGAATGAATTATGTTTGTTTTACATCTTCTACTTGTTAATTTTGACTACCTACCTACATTATGAGGAAAAAATTTTGAGAAATCTCAAATCTCAGGGGGGTAAGCTATCTTATCAGGCGAGTGTACTATGTGAATTAGTCAACCGACTTTTACAGTATATCATTTTGGAATTTTCTGTAAGCTTACATTTTATAATGTAACTTTGAAAACAAGTCCTAGGGCTTAGACATAAATAGTTTTGTGACAAATTCGACCACGAAATATATGGCCGCTCCTCCGGGACACTTCGGTTTTTTTTTTCATTTGTCTTGCATAAAAATGTACTTTTGTCTTTTTGCCGCCTTTGCATTTTATTTTATTTGATTCGAAGAAAGAAACTTTGGGAAGCTATTAATTTGTTGGTAAGAAGTTGGAATGTATAAACTTTGTTGATCTTCGATAAACTAAAAATACTTATATAAAAAGTTCTAAGGGCGCTTGATTTTCTGGCTAGCCTACTCCCGTAGACGTGTACGCACATAAGCCATCGCATCAGGTTACTCCATTTTCATTGCAAAACTGCAGCACAGAGTGCACGCGTGTGGTAACCAGCAGCTTGATTATGATGGTGACTGCACGCGTAATGCGCCGCGGTCCTACGTTAAAATGTTAACATTGACAACGCCAGAGGGCGAGCAAGCCTTTGCGCGGGGCCTTCGCGCAATCAAATTGAAGTTTTAGAGTCAGCCGAGTGGCGCGCCGCGCGATTTTACTAAGGCTAAAGCATTAAGAAGGAAACTTCTAAAGATAAAAATGTGGCATGTTAGTTGACGATTAAGGATCCTAAACGAACAACTCGGAAAGTTGAAAATGTTGGGAGATGTACTTTGAGAAGTTTAGCATGCTCAGTAGCAGCTGCATGGTTATTTTGCCCGTCCCTTTCTTCTACCGGACGCAGACACACTGCAATATACTTTAACTCTTGTCGAGATCCCGCGTTTTCATTCAGAGCCTTCATCTTCATATGAAGACATCCGATTGTCTTCATCTTCCGGATTGCCTAAAAAATCGAGTCAAAGGCTTCTGGATGAGCTCGCTACATCCTCGACCACATAACCGACTAGATAAGAAGATCATCAACCACATATTTTCTCCTGAGGTAGATTGTGGTCTGATGCAAACTCATTCTTAAATGGATGTATAAAAATACAAATTGAAATAACACATAGATGAAGAGCGAACAACATTCAACACTCAATACTTTATTTGTTTTTTCACATTACATAGAAGGTAAGGTCTTAAAACATAAAAAAAGTGTTTAATGTGAAATCCTGCAACGGCACAGCAAACTTGGGAATTAGGTGAATGCACATTTACAAATTTTCTTTAAATTTTCTCATTAAAGGAACATTATTATCTTTCGGCTTTGGGTTTGGCTTTTGGCTTCTGGTTTTGGAGCAGCTGTGGGATTCTAAGTGCAAATTAAAAAAAACTCTCTACACGAGGGTTTATCTAAGGAAACAGCCGTAAGGTAAATCACAAAGATGATTGTTACAAATGACTCCTCCTATAAACTAATTACGTTATTACCTGAAGCTTTTGTTTGGGAATTAACGTTTAGAACTTAAAAAGATAGATTGTGATGTCTTATTTAATAAATAGGTACCTATGAAACCTATGAAATTGCCGATTTTTTCTCAATATTTATTTTGTTCATAATTTATTTGATTGAACAGCTATTACTAAAATGTTTTTTTAATTTTAAAACTTAGTCATACAACGGAGATTTTCAGTCAAATTAATAAATGTTTACTTTAGATTTATTTACTGAAAACTAAACTTAAATATATGACCCGTTTCATTGCTTATTTTTGCTGTACCTTTGTTACAATTACAACTTTCAATAAACTAAGTATGATGAAAATTAACTTGATGTTTTCAAAACGTTCCCACAAAATTTTGTTAAATTTGAACTTCGTATTCCCAAAAAAATCCAAAAATATTAGAATAAAAAATTCATTTTTCCAAAAATATTTTATGAAAACGGCAATTTCATAGGTAAAGATCTCATATTATAATAAGTTGTAATAAATAATAATAATAACTTTAGTGAACAATTTACAAAAACTTAATTCCAGGCATCCTGACGTCATGTACAGACATAATTTCAGGATAAAAGTTTGCTTGTATTTTGTATTAAATCGATACTGTGACACAAAATTAAGTACTGACCAGACTTTCTTACATACTTTCTTACATATAGTACTGACCATTAGTCTTTGAACAGGAGGTCCTTCCTTTACATTTCCATAATATAACACCTCTCGCCTTACAATTCTAAGGAGTTTATGAAATTATGCCATTTCTTTTTGTGAACGGAACGATAAATAACAATTACGGAGGTGTTCCAAACAATTACATTTTCCGACTGAATCTTGTGTTATTATAGTCCTTATGACTTAGGATTTAAGAGGCGAAGCTATTTGTTCAAGCCAGATTATTAAGGGCTTTGTTTTTTTAATTTCTTTTTTACTAAGTCAGGAAAACCTAATATCTTAGGTACTTAGAAAATATTACAATTGCGATTTATATTCTCAAGGTCTATTAATTCTTTTATTTTATAAAGAACTTGCTTTCCGCCCGGGTACGAAACCGTGGAAATTCAGCAAAGTTATGTAGCATGAGATACTCATGGATAATATAGCATTTTAATAGTGAAATAATTTTTGAAATCGGTCCAGTATAAATTGTGGGGTAAAGATGTGGTTGAGGATGTAGCAAGCTCACCCAGAAGATGCCAATTCACTGAAACTTTTTATTGTTAAGATAAAATCAATTTTTTGTCTATGAAATCGTTTGCGATCCGATGTTGAAAACGAATCTAGCACTATCTATGTTTTTTTAATAGTTCTTAAAAAAAACACTACAAATATCAAAACAATAAATTGAAAACAACGACTCGGAAACCATAACAAACAACTTTCGATCGCGATATCCTAATACCCTATTTTCGGGGTAACCGACTTGAACATGCATAATTTGTAAATGATTTCCTGATCGCCTCATAAAATATAAGTAGCTTTTTATATGCACGCACGCCTACACAGTGAACAAAAGAAAAACTTATGTTTCTTTCTTTTTTTAAACAATTTTTACTAGCGAATTCACCCACTTGGGAATTTCCAAAAATTACTATTAATTAGCATAGGAGTGTAATATCACTACAAAGCCACCTTACTGTAAAGCTACATCTTTTAAAGCTAAGCCACCTTACTGTAAAGCTACATAAAGACAGTGACAGACAGTGAAAAGTAACAATCGTATATCGTTCGTAGACTTATGATAATAGGTCTTTACCTATGAAATTGCCGTTTTTCATACAATATTTTTGGGAAATTGAATTTTCCATACAAACTTTTTTTTATTTTTCTCGGGAATGCGAAATCTAAATTTAGCAAAATTTTGTGATAAGGTTTAAACAACATTAAGTTAATTTTTATCATACTTAGTTTATTGAAAGTTGTAACTCTACAAGTTGTAATTGAAAGTTGTACAGCAAAAATAAGCAATGAAACGGGCAACGGATAAAACAAGCAATATTTGAGCTTCTTTTTCAGCAAATAAATCTAAAGTGAATATGTATTAATTTGACTCAATATCTCCGTTATATGGCCAAGGTTTTAAATAAAAAAACAATTTTAGTAATAGCTGTTTAATCAAATAAATTATGAATAAAATAAAGCTTGAGAAAAAATCGGTAAGACCTATTATTACTTATAATATGAATTTAAATTATCCATACCCTTGAAACTGGACAACTTTCCCCAAGGATTATAAGTCGAAATATGAAAAAAAAATTTCACCTCTCCATACAACTTGTGAGCGATCAGTTGATAGGAAGGCAATTTTTTTTTTTGAGAATTTCATATATGTTCCTTAGAAAAAGCTGTTAAATTTCATGGAGATAATCCCCCCCTTATAGTTTCTATAACTAAGATCACCCCTTATAGTTTCTATAACTAATTTAACGACACTCCGTAGAATTAGAAGATGCACAGTTTTCTTCTGCATGCCTTATCACATCAGCAATAAAGACTATTATTGTTGAATAACCAAAAACGATGAAAACTGTAGTATAAATATTTAATGTTCAAATGTAACAACACCTTATAAAAAAGCAAAGCGATATTTATATGTATTTTATTTCAGATAGAAAAATTTCAAAATATGATGATCCTAAAATCTCGATGATCCGAAATTTCTATAGGATCCCAACTCGGGGATTTGTGCAGAAAACGCGATATCTCAAACATGCGATTAAGCCGCTTGAGAGGACATTTGAAACGTTCGATATTAATTTCGCCACAATATCGTTCTAGAGAAATACGGCGAAATATCCTAACGCAATAAAACGTATGAAGCGCGTATTACTCGCATGATCTCATCTCCTAATAAGTTGGATCCCACTACGTTTAATGTGGCGAGAACTAGCCCCCCCTGCCTGTTTCACCCTTGTCCCCCCTTTTCCCGTCACTCCCCTGCCCAACCAAGCTTGCTGCTATTATATTTCCACTTTTGTACTCGCTACTTATTATAAAATGAATTTGTGGACTCGCTTTTCGATCTGTCTGCTTTCAATAGACCAGCCGGGGGATGGGTAGAGCTTTATGAGTAATTGACTTGAAATTGGCATTCAATATTTTATTTACTGAAATGAAACTACTCACGAGGTAAGTAAGTACTTTCACTAGCTGGTTTGAAAAATAAAATTTAATATTTTTCTTTATATTCCGTGCTGCCCTTGAAAATAAAGAAAAGTAGAAAGATCTTCGGAAACATTTGGGTTTAAAATCTATTTCATTGTTGGAAATAGGTTGAAATACCGTTTTACTCACTTTTCATCTAATAAGCCCTCAGAATATTGGTTAACTATAAGGACCACCTAATTTTGTTTTCCATACAACATTTTTGGAAAACTGAATTTTTTCATACATAGATTTTTGAATATTTTTCGGGGATGTGAAATCCAACTATAACGGAAATTTGTGTCAATATTCAGCTAATAATAGCCAGATTTCGATTACTGAAAGTGCTAATTAAAAAAGAAGTTAGAGCAGTAATAAGCATTGAAACGGATCTCCAGTGTATTTGAGCCTGGGTACTTACATATTTGCTTATAAAAGTAGATAGATAAAAACTTAATTCACTGCTGTACGTACCATGTATACAGGACTTTAGGTAAATCTCTTTCAATCTCTCGGGTGGTTAATCAGTCCATGAAACTGAACAACTTTCCCCCAATAATATTTTGATCTCCCATACAAAATGCGAACTCAAAAAAATGAAAGTTGTTCAGTTTCATGGACTGATTTAGCACCCAAGAGGTTGAAAGAGATTTACCTAAAGCCCTGTATAGTATAAATATCGTTGTATAACAAACAAAGATGACTGGAATAAACGTATCATAACTTGACCTACTCAAAAGCTTACACTAAGGTTTTCCCTGGTGTCGTGGGTCCCTTGGAATACACATTAAGACAGACACGAACACCAATAACCCAAGAAAAAACATCTGCTTTTTACTCAAATATTTGCCCCGACTAAAAATATTTGCCAAATATTTGTCATCGTGTCTTAATACGTCTGTGTTGTATCAATTAGAAACAAAAAATCTGTTACCTAGTATTTTACATAGAGCCTTTATGCCATGTCTCCACAGCCTTCGCATGAAAAGGACATGTAATACACAACAGTTGGTTTCGTATTTCGCAAACGTCTCTCTGACTCTGATTATGTAGATTCCTTTACAGAGGAGATTTTACGCAAACATACGAATGTAGATCGAATCAGATATGCATGGGATCAGTTTTTATCCTAAGGAATATATGAAACGCGAATATTCCGTAAATAACCTTAAAAGGAATGTGTATTTTGGTGTGCTGCTGTTTTTATTATGCTGTACTTTTCTGTTGCTGTTGCGGTTTTTTCTTGCAATGTATGTGTGTATATAAGTCCGTTTGGTCGGGTCAAATCCTGCAACCAATTGAACCGAAATTTGCATAAACGTTTAGTTTGGAGGACAATGCATAGTTAGCTAAGAGACGTCATTTTAAATCCTATAGTGCGGACTGCCTAAGAAGTTAGACTATTTTTTATTTATTTTGCACGTCCCATTATTTGGGTATGTTAAAGGCTTCGCTGAGAAGAAATCAAAAAGAAAACATTTAAGTGAAAGCTTATTTTTAAAAATGTGTTTTTAACAATTAATTTATTCTGTCTTAAAGAAGGAATCAAAAAAGCTATTGACAACTTTTAAATTTCTTAGAAAATATCTAGAAATACTTTTTAGAGTTTTTACTAAGGCGTTGTTTTATCGTACTTCAATAAATATTATAAAACAAAGTTCCCTACCGCGTCTGTCTGTAAATAATAAACTCAAAAATACCAAACGGATGTTCATGCGGTTTTTGCCAAAGGATGTAGTAAAATAATTATTTTATAAGTATAATTTATTCTCGAAATTCTTACGGGAACGTAGTCCCGGGCGGAAAGCTAGTGATGAATCAATGAAAGCTTTTCACAATAATTTTCCACGTTATAAAATCGTATATAAGTCACCGACTTCAATTCCAACAACAGTTCGCACTAAGTAGATAACTAATATTTTTTGCAGACTATAATGCCTATTAGCAGATTACCACAAACGAAACTGTCACTCATTTATTTAGATGATGTTCTGGTTTGTAGTATTTCTTGTTTTTGTTGATTTTTTAAAAGCTCTGAATCATTTTTGATAAAATTTATATGGGACCACCTCTGGAGAGTATACTCTTTCGAACAAAAAAAGAATTTTGAAAATCAGCCCATAACTGGCGGAAAAATCGGTGAACATACATAAAAAAATACATACAGTCGAACATAGAACCTCCTCCTTTTTTGAAGATTTCATAATTAAAATTTTAAATGTATCAAAGAAAAGTTTCATGAATTCCAAACTGTGGATTGATACATGAAAGCACATAGAAATAGCTGAATAATTGTGTTCTTTCATTTTAATTTTGACAAATATACTATCCAAGTATTAAGGTAGAGTTGTGGTAGATCGCCTGAAATTCAAATTATTTATCTGAAACATTCGGTACGTTTTTACTAGTAAATGGTATAAATAAGTTAAGCTATTCCAAATTCTCTTCTTGGAAAATCTAGATGCTAGTCTGGTTCAAAAGTTTTTCAGTCGTCTGGGCCGTTAGCAAAGCAAAGAGACTCGTTTTGGATTTTAGCATCATTTCTGTCAACTTTGAAGAGTTGAAGTTTTAATGCTAACTTTTAAGCAAGTTAATCCTGTTATTTACCTTTTGAGCAAAGTATGTTATTTAAATTGGAGCTTCGATTACCTCTCTATAAAGTTTTAACGATCTCTCCACAAGTTTCCAACGATAACTTTTCACTTGGATATTGTAACTTGGAAAGAACCCAGTTTTTTAGGGTTCCGTACCTCGAAAAGAAAAAACGGAACCCTTATAGGATCACTTTGTTGTCCATCTCTCCGACTGTCCGTCTGTCAAGACCCTTTTTCTCAGGAACGCGTGGAGGTATCAAGCTGGAATTTATATATCAAACACTCAACTTTACTGTCCCTTGGAGCTGTGAAAAAATCAAACTTCTAAGTCAACGCAATCAAAAGATACAGCTGTTTATGCCGCAAATTTTCGACACTCGCAGGGGAATCGAAACCTACAGGGTACTTTCCGTGAACTCAGTATCTAGAAATTTGATACGAAGCAACGTCTTATAGCACGAATAAAGGATAAATTGCGAAAACCGTAAATTTTTAGTTACATCATATAATAAAAATATTTTTAATAATTTTTAACTAACTACCCCTTTCCTCATAAACGCGTAGAGGTATTAAATTGAACTTTTACTTATATACCTACAGGTATGTACGGAACCCTTGGTGCGCGAGTCTGACTCGCACTTGCCCGGTTTTATTTCATAATATTATTTCTAAATTTATAGAACAGTAAACAGTTTTACTGATTTTTTATTAAACTGAGTTTAAAATATTTGTAAACCATTGCGTTATGTAGTTTACGTGATGACAATAACACTTATAGGCAAGGGCTCGTTCAAAGCCTTTTAGAAATTTTCTACAATTTTATTAATGCGAAAGAATATGGAACTAAATCTTAACGCAAAAACTACTGACTGGAATTTTACTTACTGGGTAATTTAAGTTAGTTAGTGAAAGTTGCTGAAACTGAACAACTTTTCCTAATCAACTTTTTGAAAAATGGAAAAAAAATATTACATGATGACCTTGACGTTGCCCTTTATCTTGCTTTTAACATCGCTGGCATTCATAGTGTAAATGGTTAACCTGTCGTGCTGCTGTCCGTACAAAGAAAGAGGTACATACGGCAGGACATCAGGCTATACATATTGATCTTGACGTCGCCCTTATCTCAGTCACAATAGCGTCGGCTTTCGTAATGCAATTAGGTAATCTGACGTGCTGCTGTTCGTAAAATGGGGCTTAAACCCGTCACTCTACGTTTAAGAGATAGACTTGATGACTACTATGCCGCCAAAGATCATAACTATTACCGATAAGTCATTTAGCCATAGATTTCAAAACTCAAACCAATCACAATATTGTTCGAGATCAATTACTCAATAACACTGCAGAATTGAAGAGTATAGTATTACATTGCCTTAGTTTTCAAGTTGAATCCATCCGAATCCAATCGGGTAAAGTGCATGGCCGAGTCTCCTAGGGGTTATTTAGGTGAAACGTTTTGGTTGTTTGAGGTTATAGTTATAGGTGTATAGGTGTAGGTACTATAGGATATTGACCGACCCCGATACTGTCCCCACAAGTGGCTTTAAAGAAACTATAGACCTGTTCTAGCATACTGTTTAGCTTCTTCTTCTTATCGTGTAGGTATAGTCAAGTGTGTGGCGAACTTGGCTAACCCTGGTGTTAGAGTTTTCAAACCGCACAATGGCCTCTGACTTGTGGTTTTGACGACTGTAGTCGACTGTTTAGCTATACTATAATGATACATACATACATACGCTCAAGCCCATTATACCTAACAGGGTAGGCAGAGCATACAGTGGTTCTAGCGAACAACTAGATGCCACGTTTAACACAAATTGTGAGGGTTATCAGATGGAACAAGTTTTATAATGGTGAGAGGTGGTCGGCCTTTCTCCAATTTTACAGCATACTGATTTTACTTTAAGGATACAGATTTTATATTTTTTTTATCAAGAAGTTATGCATGATACATGTTAGGTTATTGTGAAGGAAACAAGAAAGAACGTTTACACTGCGCATCGCTATGAAATGGATTTATCTGCCTTTGTTTGTATTTCCGGACTCATATAACACGAATCTTGTATAAAGTTCGAGTTGATGGGTCTTATTTCGCTCGTAGTAGCGCCGGCTTTTGTAGTACAAAAGGGTAACTTGACGTGCTGCTCTGTACAGTATATAATTTACTTTTATACTTACAAATAATGTAAGCTTTTATTTTAACTCTGCCTACTTCAACAAGAAATGTCGGTTTAAGAAGTACAATATTAGAGGCAGGTACCTATGCAATGAAAAAGACAACTATACAAAACTAGCTGATGCCCGCAACTTTGTTTGCGTGTTAATTTTTTTTGTACAGAGTACACAGATTGAAAACATCTATCTTACGTGATTTAGATTTTTACATACAAAAGTTTTTTCCCGCTAACTCCCATTCCCGTTGGAATTTTGCAATATCCTGTTGCAACTAAGCTTTAAGTTTACTAAGGTACTTGCATGCCAAATTTCAAGCGTCTAACTTAAGCGGTTCAGATTTTTCATACAAAAGAATTTTCCCGCTAATTCCCGTTCCCGTGGGAATTTCGGGAATTCCTTTCTTTTTGCACCTCTACGGTACCTAAGCTACGTCCCTTCCAAATTTCAAGTGCCTACGTTTAGCCGTTTAGGCTGTGCGTTGATATGTCAGTCAGCCAGTCAGTCAGTTTCACCTTTTATATATTTAGATTAAAGAGAAGTGACAACATTGCCTACTTTAGAAACCTATAGCCTTAAACACACAAGTTTCAGTACTTTCCCTAGCACTATTTGTTTCACCTAACTAAAGAGAAACAAAAGTTAAACTATAATGTGTTCGCACAAGTAACTAATGGGAGCCAAGTTTCCTCAGTTGGTACTTAAGAGGCCAATTCCTGAGCGAGACTACTTTCTGAGCACACATTAGTGGTGGTACTTCCCTTGGCTAAATCTTAACTATCTACTTAAGTCAGTGTCAGGAGGAACTTACGAATTGAATGAGCCCCCTTCCCCTTCTGACAGACTTCCCCCTTGTCTCCTCTATACCAGGGCTGTATAAAGTGGGAGGGGTGATTTTGGTGATGATTGTTTAATGACTCTCCTAAATCTTTGATGACGTTCACTCCCACGCGATGTTTTTATTATAACATGTGATATTTCAAGGAAATGCTACCTTTTTGTTAATGTTCAAAGTGCAATAACTCTAATTTTGAAGATTTATCATCCCTGACACTCATAGAACCACGATTACGTCAGCTTTAAAACAAAAAAAAACACATCGAAATCGGTCCATTCGTTTCAATTTGGAGCTATGATGCCACAGACAGACACACTAGTTAATAAGTAAGTAATAAGTAAGAAAGTTAATGCTATATTTAATTAGTTCATAATATGTTTACACTTAGAGGTAATTCAGTTATTGCTTTTTATGTGAACCAATACGTTCTTAAACTTGCTTTTATTTATTTTGTCTATCACCCTCTTTTTTTAGTGTTTGTTTGCTTGTATTTTGTGTGTTTCTTGTGTTTGTCTGAAAAAACATGTCATTCTATTCTGTAACTACATCTTGGTCTAGTCTAGCCACCTCTCTCCGTCTCTCAGACCTTTATATCGCATTACTAAAGCTTCTACAATTTACCGAATTGACGCGGCATTTTGTCGACTTCCCACGAACTGATTTTACGCGAGGCCGAAATTAAATTATATTCTAGACTTAATTAATCTTTGTCGGTCGCGATTGTTGAAATCATTTATTTACTTTTTGCTTTTAAATCGGATTTAGTACAAATGTTTTTATGCACGTTGAGATGAGGAGATTAATGATTGAAATTATGATCGGATTTTTTAAAATCTTAATTTTAATGTGGCTTGGGATTATTATTATGTTTATCTGCATATCGTGCTACTCGCAAATAATTACAATGTGATAAATAATTTAAAAACCAAACCTCATGTAATAGATTTGCTGATTCTGATGACATACATTTGCAAGAACCAAGGCAGAACACACGATCCAGCAATGACTGTGGGACATTGGTGGATGCATGGTTCAGTTCTTATCAAGTGAAGGCTAGTGTGGACTTCATCTTCTTCTTCTTCCTATATCGTTTATCCCGTTTTTCATTCGGGTTATGCTTGACCATGATTTAGTATTTGGCAGGTCAATTCTTTATAGTGGAGCGACTGCCATCGATTCGCCATTCGATCGTGGTTGTGTAATCATGAATGTGTATTCAGTCTACAGAATGCTCTGGTTTTCTTACGATGTTTTCCCTCACCATCGGTTAGTATGCAACTAATGCACACAACTCAGGAACCGAATCATTGTCATAGCGCCATAGAAACCAATTCTACCGGCGCTACTTTCCTATAATTAAGGTGGTATCAATTTTTATGACGCTGTCTGTGCATGGCAGCACTGAGGATGGAACTCGGTAACTGTCGCTTATACTAGTCCGACCCGCTAGTCGTTACATCACCGACTCTCTCATGATAACACGAATAATAGTCAAAAGAACGAATATGTATGTATGTATTTAAATCTTTCAATGTAACTTTGACTTATTTTATGTAACATCTTGAATGTTCTATGAAATGAAGCTATTTTTAATTTTAATAAACTACATGCAAAGACGCCAACTAAAACCAACCATAATTTGTAGCGATAACAGATTTCTGTCCAAAATGATATTATTAACAAATGATTTCTTTTTAAAAAAGAAACCGTCGACAGCGAAATGGGCAAGGCACAAATGAATAATTAATTTTTGAAACTTCTTTTACCAATAAGAACATTTCGCTAGTTGTTTGCGAAGTGAAGTAACTCAATTAAGCTTGCTACCGTCACTGCCGACGAGAGGAACTTGTTATTTATTTTCTACAAACTAATTGTAAATACTGCATCGACACAAGTTTTTTACAAACGAAACTAATGCCAAGTTTGGACAGAGTTTTTGGTTGACGGTTCATCGCTTTAAGATCTGACTTGTTTTAGGGCCTGTTTTAGGGTTCCGTACCCAAAGGGTAAAAACGGGACCCTATTACTAAGACTCCACTAAGTCTGTCCGTCTATCACCAGGTTGTATCTCATGAACCGTGATAGTTAGACAGTTGAAATTTTCAAATATGATGTATTTCATAAAAAACAGAATAAAATAAACATTTAAGGAAGCTCCCATACAACAAACATGATTTTTTGCCGTTTTTATAGATTATGGTACGGAACTCTTAGTGCGCGAGTCCGACTTACACTTGACCGGTTTTTATAACTTCTATCATTAATAGTTCGATGTTCGTTTTGACATCCTTCTTTGTGATTTTGAATTACGATTTTATACACTATCAAATCTCAAACACTACAAAGGCCCATTTAGAGGTATAGTTTTGCCCTGCTGTGTTATGGGTTCCTTGATTTGTAAACAAAGACAAACAGAGTATCCAGACCAAAAAACAAGAAAAAGATAAAAAGAAGTATTTCTTCGACGAAAATCGAACCTACTATGAGCCGTATTACAAAGCGAACTAAACCAATTGTTTTTCCTAAACGCTAGGTACTAGTTTTCTGAAAACTATGGCTTAACCTCGCTAATCGTTTAAGTTAAGAGAATAGAAACATTCTGTGCCACAACAACAACTTTCATAAAAAAACCATCTTTCCGCCCAGGACTTCATTCCCATAGGAATTCGGGAAAATTATGTACCCTATGTTCATCACGGATAATGTAGAATTCTAATGGTGAAAGAATTTTTCAAATCGGTAGTAGTTTCGGAGCCTATTCAATGCAAACAAACAAACAATCAATGAAATCTTTCGTCTTTATAATATTATTATAGGCTAGCCTTTGCCTAGCAGTAGCACCTGACAGGCTAGAGAAAAAAAAAAGCAAAAACCAGCAACTCCTGGTCCTGGTGGCAGCTATATTCAAGATCATTACCTCAATGAGAAACGGGAAACAAGCGCAAAGAAGAGGCAGCAACTCCTATATCAAATCAACAAAAGAAACCGAACTTAAAAAAATAACACCAAGACTACAAAAACAGCTTGCACGATACTCTCAAGCCATCTAGCAATATTATACCCCGGTGTCCTCATAAAAATATGTTTAATGACGTCATAAACCCGGTATATGTTCTCCGATGCTGAAAGCGCCAAGGAAAGTGTTCGCGGCATGGATCTATAAATCTGTGAGTGATTCTGTTTATTACAGGCACTATCGATACTAATATTAATGTCTCGTTAAATATTAACACAGCTATACTGCTTTCCTTGGTTTATGAACCATCAGTATGAGCATTATGTGACGCCTATCAAAAGGTATAGCTCAATTTCTGAGAGATATCCTGAGAAGACTTTTTTAAAAAGAATATGAGAGGAACAGAACTAGAGCAAGATATATGAAGTTTTCTTATTCATATTTTGTCTCACTTGTTCTTTATTAGCGTCGCGTCGGTTGTATAACGGCTAGCGGGTTGAACCCGTAAGCGAGGTACCGAGTTTGATCCCCAGTGCCACCATGTATCAATAACTTATTTTCTAAGTAATTTACGGAGGCCAGTGCATAACGTTACCCATTTTCAGTGCAGTACCGTTTTGCACAATAACTGAACCGATGTTCTTACGGTGAGAAAAAAATCGTAAGAAAACCTGCATATTCAGGTTACTGAAAGTGTAACCATATAAACCATAATCCAATGCCATCATGTTCCCCTGTTAATAGGTCACGTAAGTTAGATAGCAGCCGCTCTACTGTAATGACTTGACCTGCCGAATTCTCTAGCAAAACAATTGTTAACATAAACATATAGAACAGGAAACATAGACAATACATAAAGATCTCAATAACACGATCTTCTTTCCTTTCTTATCGTGTAGCTATAAATAAGTGTGTGACAAACTTGACTAACCTTGGTGTCATAGTTTTCAAACTGCCGAATGGCCTCTGACTTTCTTTAACGACTTTTGTAGTCAATCCTGGACTGGGAGTGAAAGAAAATCTTAGAATTGACAGCCTCTTGGTCAATATTGAGGTCAATAGTTAACCCATCTTATAATTTTAAAAAAATCTGCTGACTCTTCCAAGGCATTCTGTAGAAACCAGTAAGTGGGATGCGAAGATTTTGCTGTATTTTGGGCGAAAGGCTAACTTGACTATCTATCATCACTATACTCATATTCTATCTGTAACCCATACCATATGTGTCAAACGTGGCATCAAGTGGTTCTTAGAACCACTGATGCTCTGTCTATCCCGTTAGGGTTTATAGACTTGAGCGTATGGATGGATGGATAGTCAATCAAAAACAACCGTAACCAATTAGATAGATAGATAAAAACTTTATTTTTATGGTAATTTTATTACCGACTGTGAATAAAACTACAATTAAATTAACGTGCTCTCCGAATCATGAAAAAGCTAATGATAAATTGCCACTTTGGTCACCAATCAGGTTTCCTGCCCCTGTGTACGTCGCTTAGCCTCCCTGATCTGTTCGCACCGCTGGGCTATGAGCGCTTCGCGGCCTATCAATAATATGACATGTAATACTTCAAATCAAATCAAAAAACCTTTATTCCAGATATCTAAATGTACATGTTTTTTCGCATGAAAAATAAATATGGTTTTAACAAAAACTCTTTTTTTCTTCTTATCTGTGTGCCCCTCGGGATTAATGACCTCCTCCATTAATTTTATTGTTTTTCTATAATGTTTTTCTATATTTATATTATATATACCTAATAGGTATAAAATAATTAGTAACAATTTAAGTCGCTTAGTAAAATTTAATTAACATAAATAGGTATTGTTAAAACTATTTCTTTAAACGCGCCCGCTGCAAAGTCGAGAATCATACAATAGAACTTTCACAAAGGCAGATTTTCCCATTGAATTGTCTTGGAATTTCCCCGGCTCCCCCACCTCTTTCCTGCCCCGTTTCACCCCCTCGCAGCTATTAACCACAAGTTTGGTTATTAGCGACTTTGTTCCAAAGTTGTAAGAGAATCACCTTCGTTCAAGTTGAGATTAAATTTTGCGTCTGACGGAATATCTGAACGGAACTAATATCTTTGTGTCTTGTGTAACCTTCACTAATCAATCATGTACTGAATACAATATCTAATATACCTTAGAGAGAGCTGAAAGCGTGTTTTTTTAGGCGTAATTTTTTGTCTGGCTTACAATTTGTTTTCAGCTCGTTATAAAACTCGTTAATTTTATTTGATTTAAATATATTATAAATGCATTCTTTAAACACTAACCACAGTTTATGTCTATAAACAGTGTTTCTATTTTCTTAATGTCTCTCAGCAAACAGTGTCTTTTCCGTTCTTGTCTTTTGAAACACAATAAAAAAATAGATTAGATTAGATTAGATTCATTTATTTCACATTATCAATTCCAGTTACAATATTATGTCTAAAGCAATGTCAAAGTATAATGTGATCGTCAAAATTCAATAATTAATATAATAAAATAAGTATAATAATAACATTCAATCTACAATAAGTAGATGTTTTCAGTCCAAAATTTGTCAAACATTAATACAAAAATGTCAAAAATAAAAGAAATACCTAAAATATAACAAAATAAAACTATTAAAACTATTAAGACCAAACCTAAGGAAAACTGGAATTTGGAATGAAAATCCCTTTTATTATGTAGGCATTTCACGCAAAACTGCTGTAGCTAACCTTGCTACGAGTCCGTAGCAATACGTTCGTAGCACAGTAAATTTTCCGTAGCACATTTTTGACCCAATTTAATTTACAGAAAAAACTGACAGCTTTGTCATGATAAACAATAAATTAAAGCAAACTTGGAGAAAACTTGGCAGAATCTTCAAAGGTTCGTAAACGAGATCAAGTAATTTAAGCCGAAATAAGCGAAATTACCACAGATTTATAAGGGGAGATGTGGCCGCGATGGCCTTAAAAGACAAACATTTATATGTGTCTCTAAATGTGAACTCTACATCACGTCAGTCTATAAACATTATCTGTCTACGACCGATACTGCGAAACATCGGATTTGAGTTCATCTTTATCTTACGCTAAATAGATTACAGTGACGGACAGTGACAAGTGTCAGTCTTATATATCGGTTGATAGAAGCCCAAAAAATGATTCAAACAAAGATCCTATGATATTCTGCAGTATTGGTCGTATATTTTCTAGACTTTTAAAAAGATTATATCTGTCTCTGTCATATATATAATGCCAGAGAGAGACGAACTGAGCCTTAGAGTATGAAGCCAGATGCTCTGATCAAATGAGAAGACTTTAGCAAGTTATCCGATCGCGTTTTGAATGGAGTTGTCCGTGCCAAGCATAATTAAAAAAAAAATTCAGTACACTTAATTACTAAAAGTTCACAGTAGTTGGTACCTCTTTTTAAGCTAATAAACCTGTCTTCCTTTGCTATTATCGAATTACCTCTATATCTAACTAAAACAAAATAAAACTAAACTAAATGATAACAGTTGTGACTTATTAAAATCAGGTTATACAATAAAATACAATACATAACTCTTTATTTGCACACAACAAATATAAGTCATAATCAACCTCTATCATGCCCTCTATCCCTTTAAATTTCAGTGGAAATTACTGTGACATTGTCGACTTTTCAACAACATTAGGAAGAGCGTTGCCACGAGCGTTCGCAAGGAATTACAATTAAGAAACTAAGATTGTTAGGAAATTTACCTATTAAAATTACATTTCATCATCCCTTAAATTTGTTTCTACTTAAAGATTTTCAACTGGAAGCTACATAAATATATAAAATATTAACTGTCACGTAATCAAAACTATAATCACTATACACGCTCAAAAATCCAACTTTAAGATTTCCACTTTTAAAGTACACCCTATGTTTTGTGTTCCTCGGGAAACATAAAAATATGGGCACAAAAAGACCTATATAAAATGGCTACATAGGGTAGTTAATCTTTCAGAACAGTTATGTAAATTCATTTTTCATTTAAACTTATAGTAAAGACTTCCTTTGTGAAGCAATTGAATAGTGACTTTGTCAGAAAAATATAACATCCAAGTAGATAAAAAAATAATAAAAAAATTCATGAGAGTAATCTGACGAGTGTTAGCAATTTGCATTCCAACAATAATTATATCATAACATCATCAAGCTAATCATATTTCAATTAAAAAAAACTCAGCAGTTTCAGGGCGTGTATGTAATTTGTATGGAAATCGCGTATGGGTTGGTGATGTCCGTTCTTTGGTATTCTGCGCGCGCAGGAAGGAGGAAAATTAAGGTAGGCCGCCCGGACATGTGGACTTTGATTCCGTGCCGATTTTTAGGGATCCGCGAAAACTGGTAAACAATATGTGAAGAATTTGTATCAACAAACTTACTTGCATACCAGTGCGACAGAGAAAGGGCTTAAATTTGTTTTTAAGTTCTGACGCCTAGGTAGAATATAAGATCTTGAGACCTAGACACAGTCACATTCTGTTAGCAATTACTAAGATCGATAGTTCTGAAATGTATGTGATTGACTGATCACGTTACTTTTCTATTACCTCTATGTCTGTAATTTCCATACATTTTACACTTTCGATTTTCTTTATCGCTAAAAAAATGCGACATTATCTAGGAGTCCTATTCGTGATCACCGATGAATCTCAATTCTTGTAGCAAATCCAAATGACGTCTATTACGAAGGATTCTTTCTTATCGTCCAGGCGTAACTGTGGCAATTTTGACTTACTCTAGTGTCACAATTGTTAAAACACTTTGTGGCCTCTGACTGTTTCATTGGATTGGTACTTTAGCATAGCTAATATGGATGTATTGTATCTCGTTCCGCTCTCTCGTGCGATACATAGCCTCAGTACAAAAATGGCAGAACGAGATCGACAAGACAAAATTATGTCACGCGTCCATATTAGCCCGGCAGAATTTACAATCTTCATTAATTAAATGATTTAGGTGTCTGTGTGGTTTGTTTGTACTCAACTAATTTATTTTGATTTTATTTTTAAACTTCAATGCAAATATAGTAAAACAAGGGGTTGGTTCTTTTCCAGGTCTTTGGTATTACTACGCCATCATGTTCACGAAAAGTAGAGAAGAGTTTGTAATACGAGAAAAAAATGATTACAAAGCTATACCACAGATAATATAATACTAGAGTATTGCTATACGGAATCCGTAGCGCAAGGCTGAAACTCATCCTTGTTTCCTTTTTGTATGTAAAAATGGCTATGTCCTCTCATACGGTATTCATAAAGGGTCCCGTACAAGACACTTTGCGAGAAGCATTCCGAAATGCATAATGTGTATTACCCACAATATGGTGATCTTCTTTTGTTTGTTTTATTTGATGCTAATGTTGAGAAGCTTAGTTGCTGCGGGATAAGAAAACTTTGATTACACACTCATGCTCCTGTATTATGTCATATGTCATATGTGCTGTCGAGAGGTTGTAAAACTACATGGAGGCGATTATAGGCGCGATTGTACGGATTCTTGACGCTCTGTCTAAGGCGCTGTTTGTGTTGTGTGGTGATTGGTTGAGAATAACACCACCCCATCTCTTTCCGTGGGTGTCGTAAGAGACGACTAAGAAAACACAAATGAGACCTGCCTCCAAGTAATCCATCCCAGGCAACGACACTTTGCTTTTTTCTGAATCTGAGATGTTGTCCTATGGTCTCATGCGGTGTGGGAGGCTCTGTAAAGGACCGTCTGGTTCGCGACCACCCTCCTACCGAAGTCTGACGCCAAACAGCTTGCTGTGTTCCGTCGTTGCGTACCAGTGCCTTTATAGGCATTTCCATCGTCGACCTCATCTTTGACATTATGGTCCAGATTGAGGTCAAGAGTTAACCCATCTTATAATAAAAAAATGTAAAATGATTCTTAATAGCACCGGAGCAAAGGTTGTTTTGCCGACAATCGAAGCACAAAGAGACAACGGAGCGACGGATGAAAAAAAACTTTGCTTCGTAGCTATTAAGATTCATTTTACATTGCTTTGACTGCCGCTGTTGTGTCTTAGACAGAGCGTCAATGCCATTTTCCATCCATTCATCCGTACAATCTTGCCTATAATCCCCTCCATGTAGTTCTACGACCCCTCGACGCCACATTTGACAATAATTCCAAGGGCTATTAGATGGAACATAAGCATAGTGTGGTGATAGGTTACCAGCCTTCCACCCACGATACAGCAAACCTCTCAGGGTAGGCAGAACGTCATATAGTTCTCGAACCACTTGACGTCACAATTGACATTCATTTTGAGGGGTTATTAGATCGGAACATAATTATAGTGGTGATAAATAAGCGTCTCACTTTTAGCTTCAACAGAATTCCTGGAAAGAATTGGCAGATAGTGTATTCCAGTTATCCTTTGACTCTCATTCCAGCGAAATGCAATTGTAATGGGTTGACAGCCTTGCGTCTTTGGCATTTAGCAAACTGTTGAGTCCTTTATTTAACCTTACATATTGTTTTTTTTTTAATCTCCTAGTAGGAGTATGGAAGGTTCAGCTTAACAAGAGACTAGCTTTCTGCCCGTGATTTCGTTTGCTTGAAAAAGTAACCTGTTACTCCAACTACCCTAGTGTCAAAAAAACACGTCGCGCCGTTGCTTACGACGAAGGAAAGACAAACAAACAGACTTTCACAATTATATTTCATTACTAGCTTTCCGCCCGCGGCTCCGCCCGCATGGACTGCAGGTTATATCGTGTCCAGCTGTGGTATAAAATGTAGCATTTGTCATTTCTCAAGGTCTATATTCTATTTCTATACAAAATTCATCAAAAATGGTTTAGTAGTTTAGGCGTGAAAGCGTAACAAACAAACTTACATTCACATTTATAATATAAGTAAGGATAGGAGGAAATATTTGAGCCTGAGTGATATTTCATGTTTAAGGCTACTTAGCAAGCGAAATAAAAACGTGTAAAACGTGTACAGCACATAAACCACATGAAAACACAAACACGTCGGGGGTTCATTAGTTAACGAGTGACATGACGATGGCGGTCGAAAGAATAACGAGCGAGTGATTAATGCGACCACTCGTTACGTTTCTTGTTTGAACAATAATTAGTTACTCCTTGTACATCAAGGAACAATGGCGGGATTCTTGGTGTGGTCGTTTTCAACTACGTCGAAAGGAAAATTTTAAAAAAATCGGATCGAGAATTGAAAGAACGAGTCGCAATAACAGAATTTAAGCAATTTATCTCATTGGGCCCCTATCCAAACAGAACATGAAAATCAGTTTAGTCAAAAATCTTGTAAAATTTTAAGCAGTTCATTGTTTTTTTTGTGTGTTTAGGTACCTTAAGAAACTAATCGAATGTGTACTAGGGAAGATTTTTTGATTATACAATGCGAATTGTAATCCAAAGCTTGAGTTATCACATTACTGTTAACTTTTGCGACAGAATCTATAAAAATATGCACATTTGACATTTGTCAGCAAAGTTTATGAAATTTCCTGAAAGATTTTCAACGGTAAAGATTTTCAAAAAGCTTTTTCTTCCTAACCAAAGATCTAAAAATAAATAAGGGTTTCTAAAAATCCTAAAACCTCAATAAACGCACTAGAAGGTCCAGATCCTAATATCACAGGACAACGTTTTAAACAAATTAATTTATTATTTTCTCAAAGAAGACATTTTCGATGACTACAAAAATACCCTCAGTTCATTTTTCTCCCCGTCGCAGTTCTCCATCATAACTTCTCCAAGTTATCTTAGTTGCCGTGATCAATTTTCATTCCCAGTCGATTAAACCGGTGGAACTTAAAATGATTGCTACTGTAGTAAGCGATGAGATTAAATCACGTAGTTTTACGTCGCTAATGTAATTTAGAACGTAAAGATTTATGTGGGAAAGTGTGAGACCGTTTTCTTTAGTTAAAGCAGATTTTGAAGCTTTCAAAGTTCAGTGTAACTTCAGGCTGGTAATAATTTGTTGAGAAATGGGTTGGAGCCTCTTTTATGATACTTACTCGTATAAATACATAAGTTACAGTGGTAGCCTGAAAACGGCCTACTTAGCTCCTCATTTTTTTTACAGCCCATATACGTCCCCATCGAGGGGCACGGGCCTTCCTTCCAAACACGAAGGGGATTTAGGCCATAGTCCACCACGCTGGCCCAATGCGGGTTGGTGAACCGCTCGTCTTTCAAAAATTTTTGTTGGGTTTCATCACGATGTTTTCCAAGTTGAGCAAGTGATAATTAGAAATACGTACATAAAT
This sequence comes from Aproaerema taeniolella, assembly GCA_949987775.1. Lineage (NCBI taxonomy): Eukaryota > Metazoa > Arthropoda > Insecta > Lepidoptera > Gelechiidae > Aproaerema > Aproaerema taeniolella. Next base: position 19,768,669 of record OX465243.1, on the reverse strand, counting down.
CCGAAAAAACGAATTAAGTGGTACAGGCCCGCACCAGGATTTGAACCCACGACCTTCGGATTACAAGTCTGGCTCACTACCAACTGGGCTATCACCGCTAGCTCCTCATAAAATACCAAAATCTTGTTCGTTTGGAAGAAATCTTATTCGTTTCGTTATTATCAGTTCATAAACGTCCCCACCAAGAAGCACGGACCTTCTATCGAAACAAGTAGAGGGGTTTAGATCATAGTCCGCCACGTTAGCTTATTGCGGGTAAGTGAACCGAGTATCTTTCAAAACTTAATTTTCTCAGACGTCATCATGTTATTATTAAACTTAAAATTTTAAAAAATTTTCATATTTGAATCATTTTGACAATTAAACTTCTAATTATGAAAATTAAGCAAATATTTTAGCTGCCATTTTTGATAGTTAAATCCTTACTCAATATTATAAATGTGAATGTAAGTTTGACAGACAGACAGACAAATGGTATTGAGATAGATTAGACCTTGAGGAATGACAAAGCTTAATAGCCTCACAGCTAGGCACGATATAACCTGTAGTCCACGTGGGCGGGGCCGCGGGCGGAAAGCTAGTCAATTTTTTTTTCTTCCAATAACAAGTAAAATTCACCCTTATAAGCTTACAAAGTCATGGTACACAGCAGTCCTACTTTTTAGGCTTGTTCTCATTTCTCAAAACATTAACTTTCAGGGGGACGTACTGAATAATTCATTATTCTCTGGCCTTGAGGGTTAGAGGGACCCCGGTTACGCTGATCGGTGTAAAAAATGGTGGCCAATAGAATGTAGTGTGTCGTCGAGGCTGGGAGAGGCCGCCTTCGATTCCACATCCATCATGGTGAGGCCCTCCGCAGATTGATCGTCGGCGCCGACCAACAAAGAAGGATAGCCAGGGCCTCATTTGAAATTTGGGACCTTTAGTGTGGTAAATTACTTCAATACGTTTCGTTTATAACTTACAAAGATTAATTTAAAATCTCACTCTAGGCTGTTTTGTGGAAATTTCAGTAACTTAGTTTTACGCTAAGTCAAATCTTAGATTATTAAAGTTTTTTTTAAAATCTTTATTGAATGTTCTAACTTACTGATTCATCAATGCTCATCTCAACCTAGAAAGCTGAAATTTGGCACAAAGTTTCCTTTTATAATGTAGGTAAGGAAGTGTATATGGAACCTACGTGTGTATTCTAAAGCTATCAAAAGCGTTCATAAGTTACTCACTAGTATTGTAGATCTTGAGTTTTTAAACACAATAAATCACGGGAAATATTTGGAGTACGTAAGATCTGGTAACACTAAAGTCAAGCAGTATTATTTTTTTTTAAGAATCAGGTAACTATTTGAAATTGTTTTTCATTTTTATCATCAACAATAACAAATACAACTTTAGCAGCTCACGTACTTCTAAAATTCCGTCGCAGTGCTTTAGAGCCGACTAAATCAATCGTTTAAAATGCAAATTAAGTCGAGAGTATCTTTCATTCCCACCGCCCGTGTCATCTTTTAGAATGGCCACTCTTGCTCTGATTACATCCCTGTAGGCATAACTACGTCTGAGTATCTTGTATACTATACAGAGTGTTGCATTCAAAAAGTTTGTGTTGATTGTATACTAGCGATCCGCCCCAGCTTTGCACGGGCGTATTTTAATATCTCATTAAGTCTTCAGCATATATTCTATATTTAACTATCTATGACAAAATATCCTATCTGAGACTGTGAAAACCGCATCAATCTGGACTGGAAGTGAAAGAAAGACTTTTAATGTGACATCTACCAAATCTTCCCAGACACACTGCAAAAGCTAGTAAGCCAGTATGAAGGTTTTGTTGCATTAAGATTATAGGCGAAACTGTATGGATATACATTCTTCTTTTTCTTATCTTGTAGGTATGGTCAAGTATCTTAACTTGACCAACCTTGATGTCGGAGTTTTCGAACCGCCAAATTGCGTCCAACTTGGTTTAACGACTGTAGTCAATCGACAACAGCCGGGACCGATACCATAACGTGCTTATTGAATAGGAAATTATTTTTACTTTAAATGTATGTATGTATGTATGTAAACACTTTATTGCACATAATAAATATTACAAAACAAAAGAGATGGATACAAAGAAAATTATGTACAAAGGCGAGCTTTGAGAGATTTCTTCCAGCTAACCCTTGAGAGAAACGAAAGGAGACTAATCGCAGGATCGGCGTACTTGCGCAATAAGGAATTTTAACTAACTAATAGTATCTACTTTAAGGCTACACTAATTATATTGATAGTACATATATATAAAATATATAAATAATAAAAAAATAAAAAAAAATGTCAAGCTATTAACTAAAAAGTTAGGGCTTACAGTTACTTTATTTATTTTACAAGTCCATATACGTCCCCACCCCACCGAGGGGCATGGGCCTCCCTTCGATACATGAAGGGGATTTAGGCCACAGTCCATAGTTACAGTTATTTATGTAAAAAAAATACTTATTTCGGACTGAAACATTTCTCACCCTGTATATATGGTGTAGAGCGGAAAAACAGTGAGACAAAAATGGTGGGAGCGAACAAACAAATGTGACGTCAATACTGACAGAAGGATTGATTGTTGGTGTCAGTCTGTCCGTCCTCCTAACACGCACTCAGTTAAATGGACCCGGCTAATGAGGAGATAGGCTTAGATTCGTGCGACCTACTTACGATAATATTGATAGATAGACTGTAATACCGCAACAACAGAACAAGACCCCGGTTGCCTGGAATAAATTGCTCTACAGCAATAAGGCCGCCGCATTGTACACTAGATGATGAACATTTGTTTTTTTTTATTGTTATGTTTTTATGTACAATAAAGAGTATTGTATTGTAGTAATCATTAATTTCATTCATTCATACGCTCATGCCGATAGTTCCTATTGGGGTAGCAGAGCATCAGTGGTTTTAAAACCTCGTGATGCTACGTTGAACAATAATTAATTTATTTAATAATTATTATTTATTTTATGAATAACGTATTTTACAATGTTTACATTTCACACTGATGCTCACACTAGGATACCCTGTTATGTGATTGAGTCGTCTTAGAGACTTAACAATACAGTCTTTTTAATACTTTACTTCAACATAATATCTAAACAAATGTCTGTATTGTTTCAGAGTTCGTGATGTCCGAAGGTGGTCACGGCAGCAGCGGCGCGTATCCAGCTCGATCCCCGATGTCCAGCTCAACTACGGGACATTCCAGCTCCAGCCATCACAGGTCAGTCTTATACTCTTAAAAAAGGCCAATTTTCCTCTTTTATCTACTTGTTTTTAATGACATCCATCATATGACGACGACGTCTTTTCTGTATGCAGTGTACCTTATTATCTTTCAGGTAAGATATACATATATATCACAGTAAAACCCGTTTTAAGTTGACTTGGTTTAGAGGCGAATCAACAACAACCGCGGGACATGTTCTTTACAATTCATCGCTATGGTCACTCTATCGGGTTTTCTGCCCTGGTGTACTTTGCTTAACCTTAATAATCGATAATCTTAATTCCTTCCTGTATATTCATTTATTTAAGTTTTGTTTATTTTTCACTACTTTTGTGCTACTCCCGGTGTTCTTGTGTTTTCCTGTCGCCTTTGGTTGCCTGATAGAGATTGCTTGTTAGCGATAAAACCACCCACACTTTTGGTAATAAGTTTTTGTTTTTTTATTTTATAAGTATGCAATAAATTATTTGTCTATCCATCTATCGATTCCAGCTGGGCTGCGAGACTTATAATAAGACACAGTACTCGCAAACTTTTCCAACTAGAAAAAATCAATTCTCTTTTCCTATCTACTTGGTTGTCGCGCCGCCTAACTAAACGGAAAGAAAAAGCGACACCTAGCGTGTCCAAGCTAGTTTTTAATCACTTTTCTTATACAACACTCCTGTTTCATTTATATTCCATGAATATTTAATTTTCCTTACACTCCCTAAGAACGAAGCGATTAAATAAAAGTGCTGAAAAGAACTTTTCAATATTTGCCTCTCAAAATCGATTACGACGCAGCAGGATTTGAAAGAAAAAAGGGTTAAGAAGTTTTTAAACGAGAAAATTGTTATCTTATGAAAATGGCGCCTTTGTAATTACAAAGGTTTAGAAGCCTAGGCCACAAAGCGAAAAAGTTGAGAAGTTTTCTTAGTTCACCTCATTAATTAAGTGAGCCTCTAATTCCCCTTGGTTGCGGTTAAAGAAAACGAAGTAAACAAAACTAGGATTAAAAATGTAAATTAGAGTACATTCTCGATTCTAAAGTTTAAAGTATTTTCTCGCGGATAAGTTTAAATTAATGTGGTACGTCACGGCAGTTTTGCTGGGGCCTGGGTCGGCGGCGAGCGGCCTGCGGCATCATCAATTTTTTATTAGCTTCGAGATTCGCTTTGAAAGGAATTAAAGCTGTAATTTAAAAAGTGTGACCTATTAAATTTAATTACCAACCGCACAGACTGCTTCAATGAATGTGACATGAGATAATGAGTTAATACCACTTGAAGTAAAAAAATGACACGGCTTCCAAGTGCTTTACCTTGCTATGACTTATGTTGTGCCATCATTTAGATACTTAATTTAATTTAGGGACAAAATGTTTATATTAACATTAACTTTCTCTGTTCCGCTGTTTAAGCATGTAAGCGTAGCAAATAAACTCACTTTCGCATTTATAATATTAGATATGATAGGATTTTATATCTCCTTTATAGCAATTTAGGTATTTTTTTATATCGGCCATAACTTGGTAACGAACTCGGAAAACCAATTAGTACCCTTAGTAACCTGATCACGAAACTGAAATCTACAATATATTAAAAAATCAAAATTGTCTGGAACCATTTTCTCCTTACTTTAGTTTTAGGATCCTTTGTCTCATTGAAGGCGCAGAATGCAAGGCATTTTCCAATCTGTTGATGAGCATGGAGATTAATTTCAGAGGGCCTCGCTCAAAGGAGTTTTTAGGATATAAGTGCATTAATGAAGGTTTTTCAGCCTCTCGATAGGCACTCTTTTGTCACTTAAACCTCTTTATTAAATTTGTGGGCTTTTACGTGCATATTCGGTGACTTTATTGCTGAATTAATGCCACTCCGCAACGCTTTTTTATTCAAGCGTTTCGTATATTACATTTTTCCTTATAATATATTTTAATAAGAGGACAACTTGTCTTTTGTTTCGTATTTGGCTTGGGGGTAAGTAATTATCCTGCTTTATTAAATTAAAACACGAGAAATTCATAAAAATAGAAGAGACACTTCAATGTAGGAAAGTGGTTTTTGTCAGCATCCGCCAAGAGATTTAATTATGTCACCGTAACGTTGTCAATCCTGTAATATTGTAATTGGACTTAGTAAGATTAGAAACTCTCGGTACTTTGTGAACTGCTCCATTTGTATTCACATTGTCGCGCCTAATCTAACCGTACTTAAAAACAACCTTTTTTTTTTTGTTTTACGTGGAGAAAAACCTGCGATCCAGGTACCCAGCCCCCGGGGGAGGAACTGGGTTATGTGGGATTTCTACCCACTAAAAAACTCCACGGTGACCACCCTCGATGCTCTTCGGCAGGCTCCGGGATCTCTGAAGAACGCACCGGAGCCCGCTTAGCATCACGCCCGAGAGGCTCCTCCCGGAGCAGGAGGTTAATGCGCACTAGCCAGGTGCGCAGTGACATGGTGGCATCCCCGCTGCTGACGCCCGCAACCCCGAGTCCCCCTTTAGTCACCTTTTACGACAGGCGGGGGAGACCGTAGCTATATTCTAATCTGTCGCTTCACGGTGAACCTAAAAAAAAACAACCTAACCTAACGTAACATAACCTAACTTATCCAAATGTCATGCAGACGGCCCTCTCTGCGGCCCTGTCATGCAGGCGGAAGTTTTTTAAATTTATAATTTTACTAGGCAAATTGTAATATCGCGGGAGATTACAATTTTACTAGAGAAATTGTAATATTACCGTTTTTACAACTTTTCAGTGACATTTATATTTTACTCTATGTTGAAACTATCTTTTTCCCGCGGCTTCGATCGCGCAAAGAACTCTTTTAGTCACCCATTTCATTCTTGATCCCTTAGGGGATGATTTTCGAAAAATGACGAAGTACGTATCCGTTATTTGCTACATGGTGTATCTTGACGAAGTTTCGAGTCAAAATGTCCAAAAAAATTGTTATCTTCATACAAACTTTGAACCCCCATTTCACCCCCTTAGGGCTTGAATTTTGAAAAATTCTTTCTTAGTCCTTGCCTACATCATAAAAGACACATTTTTGCCAAATTTCAGCTTTTTAGGTCTAAGGGTTTGGGCTGGGCGTTGATGAGTCAGTGAATCAAAACCTTCAGCTGTTTGGCGTCGGATTTCGGTAGGAGGGTGGTCGCGAATTAGAGGTTATCATAATAGGTCTTGACCTATGAAATTGCCGTTTTTCATACAATATTTTTGGAAAACTAAATTTTCCATACTAACGTTTTTGGATTTTTCTCGGGAATGCGAAATCCAAATTTAGCAAAATTTTGTGGGAAGGTTTGGACAACATTAAGTTAATTTTCATCACACTTACTTTATTGAAAGTTGTAACTGTAACAAAGGTACAGCAAAAATAAGTAATGAAACGGGCAACGGATGAAACGAGCTATATTTGAGCTTCTTTTTCAGCAAATAAATCTAAAGTAAACATGTATTAATTTGACTCAATATCTCCGTTATATGGCCAAGGTTTTAAATAAAAAACAATTTTAGTACTAGCTGTTCAATCAAATAAATTATGAATAAAATAATTCATAGACCTATTATATAAGATAGTAATGTGGAATTAGCTGGCGTGTCTTGAGCACCTAGACTAGATATCAGTCTAGATCTTGATGTTACTGAATGATAACATAAACTTTTCATTTTGAAGAATATTAGAATTCAAGCCTTGACCTCCTGTTTCCCAGAAAATACCCAAGCAACACTAATTGCTTTGCAAATTAATGCAAAAAAAATAAATCTTGTGATAAGCCAAAACCAAGGAGGTGCTTTTTACTTAATTGCCACTGCAGGGCAACTGTAACAAGTACCTCGTAAATACAGTCCAAAGCACATCAAGTTTGACAGCTTCACCCTTATCTCAATGGAAGAAGGTAGCTTTATGTGCTTTGGTCTGTATCTGTAGGAAGGATTAAGAAATAGACCGGCGTTTCTATTTAAATGCTTTTAAATTGCCCCGCTTTGGATTTCTTTCTAAGAATTCATATCGCGAAGATTGGTAGTAGTATTAGTAAGAATTGTGCTGGCTAGATAAAAGATTAAATTGTCTATGGCTAGACGCCGTAAGCTTCAAATGATAGCAGCCAATGATACTTTGTGCACGCCGTTTTATTATTTAACTTGGTGTCCGCCCGCGACTTCGTTCCCGTGGAAATTGTCGCGATGGGTTTTTTTTTTTTTTTTTAGCATTAAACTCTTTTTTTTAGCATTAAACTCTTCCGTGGGCTTTAAGGAACACAACGAAAAAATAATCATCCAAATCGGTCAAGCCGTTCTCGAGTATTGCGCTTTTTTTGTGAATCTAAACCATCCTCGAATCCACTTGAACATACACAAAAAAAATCATTAAAATCGGTCCACTCGTTTAGGAGGAGTTCACTGTCAACACACGTACAGAAGAATTATAGAGGTTTACATATATAGATAAGTAATATAATATATCATATAAGAAGATTAGCTTTCTGCCCGCGACCTATATTTAAGAAAGTTACTTTATATCCAAAATAAAAGGTGAAAAAGAAGAGAGAAAAAAAAGAAATATTTTTTCAGCAGCCTGTCACTTTCGAGACCTTAACTGTCTCTATCCAAATATCTCTAAAATTAAACATATTGTATCACCCCTGACATTCGATCGCTTATGTTTTTTAAACGGCCGAACCAATAATGATGAAATATAACTAAGAACCATCTCGATTACGTCAAATTTCAAAAGAAAAACGGCATCGAAATCGGTTAATTCGTTTAGGACACACAGATACATAGACACACATATACAGGGCTTTAGGTATCTCTCTTTCAATCTCTCGGGTGGTTAATCAGTCCATGAAACTGATCTACTTTCCAAAGGAACATAGTCGAAATAAGAAAAAAAATATTTGATCTCCCTTACAAAATGCGCTATATGCTGATGAAGTTTGTATGGGAACTCAATTTTTTTTTCCTATTTTGACCTATGTTTCTTGGGGAAGTTGTTCAGTTTCATGGACTGATTAACCACCCGAGAGGTTGAAAGAGATTTACCTAAAACCCTGTCTACATATGCATATATACACACGTCAAACTTATAACTTCCCTTTTTTGTCGGGGGTTAGAAAATCATATCGATCCGTTCCTCCATCGTAACGTGAAGAAAGGACATACAAACAAACATATTTTCACATGAGAAACTTTCGTTTTCATGAATCAAACGCAGAATTGGTAAGAATTGTTAAGCAATTTATATGGCTTTGATATTTTTTTCAGGTAAACTTTAATCGATATTGTCTGTTTTTTCTCTTAACTACATTCAACCAAAAAACTACAGAACATACCTAGTTCCTCACATAGTGTCCCGTTTCTTGTTATCTTATTTACCTTCACCATTCACAGTCTAACACACAGTCCAACACAGTCCTACACAGCCTGTGGACCAGGGCTGGCCAGCCGTTACCCACGGCGTACAAGAAAATAATTTCTGCGACTTTCCACTACTAGAAAAATAAAATTATATTTTTTGTGCATTTAATATGAAATTTTGAGTTTTAATCCCCAATAGGCAATCCTAAATACTTTCATTATTACTTCATAGCAAAAATTATAAAATAAAATAAAAAGATACGAAATTTAACAATTTTCCCAAAGGATTACAAACAACAGGTTGAAACAAACAACTAGTCTCCAATATAATTTAATCAAATAGTAATTTTATTTTTAACCACCGATAAAGAAAGAAGAGTGTTATAAGTTTGAAGTGTGTATATGTATGTCTGTGGCATCGTAACTCCTGAACAAGTGGACTGTTTTCGATGAGGTTTTTTTTTAAAGCTGACGTAATCGGAGTGGTTCTTTGGTCAAAGTTGACAGCGTCATTTTGTTGTTTTTTAATTTATCCTTGATGGGAATCCATGTCCATACAATATTTTTTTTGTGGTAAGGCTCTAATTGTCAAGGTAGTGCAAATAAAATATGTAACTTTAGAGTTATTTACGAGTAGTTTATTTTCTAGTAACGCATGTTAATAGTTCGCCAGCCCTACTCCAAAATTATGCTCAACTGCAGTAAATTCTGAAACTGCATACGTAAGTCCACCTATGCAAGGCGAGGGCAGAATCCTCCCTTGTGACGTCACAATTTTATGTAATTAACGGGGTGGTGGCCCAACGTGTGCCGGGTGGGGTAGAATAGTTGCAACTAGTATGGGATCCTATTGTTGCATTTTTCGTCAGCTCTTTTTGACTCCTGACGAAAAAATACTTATTTTTCTGTTCTTCTCTTTGGCATCATCTCTGAAACGAATGGAAAAATGTTGATGCAGGTTTTGTTTAAAAGCTGACATAATCAATCAAAATTGGTTCAGCCATTTGAAGGATTGAAACGATGTCAGTGGTGAAACAATTTTTTTCCTTTTAGACTTATCTGCCTGTTTACAGTGTGATTTTGCTGGTTTTTTTTTATTATAAGATGGGTTAACTCTTGACCTCAATTTTGACCATAACGTCAAAGATGAGGTCAACGATGGACCGAGTTAACCCAGAAAATGCCTATAAAGGCACTGGTCCTCCCACGCACCGACGGAACACAGCAAGCTGTTTGGCATCGGACTTCGGTAGGAGGGTGGTCGCGAACCAGACGGCCCTTTAGAGAGCCTACCACACCGTATAAGACCATAGGACGACACCTCAGATTTAGAAAAAAATGAAGTGTCGTTGCCTGGGATGGATTACTAGGAGGCAGGTCTCATTTGTGTTTCCTTAGTCGCCTCTTACGACAAAAGTTGCAAGAACATTTAATATCCATTCCAAACCAATTGACAAAGCAACGCAACTTAACATTGTTCCGTTTAATTCAAAATTACTTTTTAAAGAAGAATTACATTAGTATTACAGAATTTAACTCAGAGGCAATGGCGAAGATGTGGTCGAGGGTGTAGCGAGCTCACCTTTAGAAGCTTTATAGAAAACTCTCATAGATTTAGGCCTTCAGTAATGTCTACTTAATTAGTCTATTTGCCATTAGAGAAACATATACTAATCATGAATTCAGTAAAGATATAAGAGTAGAGAAAACATATATATAACATTTTTTCAAAGTCGCCCTACTGGTTTGTCTCCATACTACGAAAGTGGGCAATGTGGTACGAACAGGCACTGTTACCCACGTTATACGAATACATTAGGTACGATCTACGTGCTTTGACTGGCGAACATTCGTTCGTTAACTGCTATCCCCAGAGCTTTGTCATCGCATTAACTGGCCCTGTGTGACCCTAGCTTGCTGTTTGTGACCTGATCTAGTATTGTCAGCTCAAAGACAATAAAATCTAGCTGATAGTACTTTAAAATATGAATAAAAATATTTTAGTACGAGTAAATGGAGAAAACTTAGCGTTACTGATACTTATAAGCTTAGTTTACAATCTCAAACTACTAAACTGAATAATTTTCTGTAGGTACATAACATTTTAAAATTAATAAAATTTTCTTGGGAAAGTCAAAAACTCTGTTTTAGAAAGTGACATGCAAGTTTTTTTAAATACTGCATGTTAAATAAAAACTAAACATTTGTTTATCAAAATATCTAACTTGAAATTCTAGACATTTGTACAGTTTCATCCTTTCTGCTTCGTTGGCAACATTATTATGATCCCTAGGCTCTGGGCGATTATTTCGTTGTATCTGTTCTATTACTGACGACTATGGAAATATACAAAGATATTGTTTTCATCAGATAAAAACGGATGGCTTTCTTCGAGACATATTTTGTAAAAAAAATATTAAATCAACATAATAAGTAATATACGTTCTTCGTGCTTCGGAGAGCACGTTAAGCTGTCGGTCCCGGCTGTTGTCGATTGACTACAGTCGTTAGAAGGCAAGTCAGAGGCCATTTGGCGGTTTGAAAACTCTGACACCAGGGTTAGTTAAGCTCGCCACACACTTGACTATACCTTCACTATAAGAAGAAGAAGAACATTTACTCGTACCTATTTAAATAGAAAACTTTCACATTTGTTTTAAAAAATATGATTATGTAGTTAGACAAAGAACTTACTTCATGGAGCGTAGCATAGCCAAAGCTAAAGGAAAATGAGAAATTATATTTAAATGTTTGACAATAAATAAATTACATTTCCCTACTTCCAGCTTAGTATCTAAATAAAGAGACATAGTGATATGAAGTGCCTAGCTCAGTGAAATTACCTGTCATCCTCCAAAGCGCAGCCTCTCACAAAGATATTATAATTTAGACCCTCATTCTGTTAGTGACTGCTCCGTATTTATACAAGGGGTAATTTACTCTTGGTCATAGGTTATGTTATGATTATGGCAAACTTGAGCTTCCTTTAAAGATTGTTTTTTTGTTTGCGGAATAGTTTGATCTTTGCGCGTCTACCGTTTCACCTTCTGTATGATTTTCTTACCCCCCCCCCCCCTCCCGGTTCATCATGTCAGCTCCCCCCGGTTTCCTGAAAGAAATTGCTCTATGGCAATAAGGCCACCACATTGTAAGATGAACATGTTTTTGTTATAAGATTATATTTTGGTGTGCCCCGTAATAATACTCTTTTATTGTGTTTGTAACCAAATGCTTATAAATATTCATTTTATAGCTTAATACATAAAGAGTAACCTTTGCGAATTCACTCATAGAGCATAATAATAAATCCGTCATTTCTGCAACCTCATTCAACACATGCATGATTCTTGTGAGCGGGGTGTTGTCCAGCAGCTTGGTCCGGCCGTGAGGAACTGCGAACAACCGAAAAAATTATAACAATTTTCGCGATTTAAACACATAATTAAATTCTAAAACGGATCTAAATTCGCGTATATACTATTGTAGTGATCAAAGTATAATGCATCAGAACTTAACATAATCTAATTTTTGTTGGCTTACAGGCTTTTTTATGGTTCCGTAAAATCAACTACAAATCCTTATAGTTTTGCCATGTCCGTCTGCTAATTTTTCTTAGAGACTCTTTGTATGAAGCTAAAAGTCATGGTCAAAATTGTCAAACACTGTAATAATTCAAGAAAGTTATAAAAAAAACAGCTAATTTGGCTTTTAAGTGAACAAGTAATCAAGAAGTTAAATGTATTTTGGGATTTATTTTTTTAACAAAACGACGTGAACAAAATTTGAATATTTTCTGCCTTAAAATTAAATAATTAATTTTAATACGCTTCATTTTCAAATTATTTTAATACGCTTTACTATTAATTATTGTAATAAGCGTATTAAAATAATTTATTTTTATACGCTAATAACAATTTATTTTAATAGGTACGCTCCTTAAAACACAAAAACCAGAAATTTTGCCAGCGAATTCTAAACTTTTGCGGTATATTACGTAGCACCACAGTAGGAAAACAACGAAAACTCCTTAACTTGACATTTTCGGGAAAAAAAGTATTGAGTATTAAAAAATAATCACAAGTAGTCGATCATAGGTATAGGGTAGATTCAACTATTTAAGTATTATCTGAGCCGTCATTTACACCTCTTATAGTATCTACCCAGTACCCACATGCACAATACAAGTAAATAAAACCATATAACTATACGGAACCGCCCGTTGCGCTCGCTGCGACACGGAAAATGCTTTACTGAATCTATTACGCCTAAACCACTTAACTACTTTTTGCAGGCGAAAAACGAAAACCGGAAAACTCGATTTGAAATTTTTGGCTGAAAAATCTTATTGTGATCAAATTGGTAAACTGTGGAATTAATCCTCACTAATATTATAAATGCGATAGTTTATAAGTATGGAAAGTTATGTAGCCTATGTGTTAATCTAGAATCTGAGGTACCTCCATACCAACTTTTATCAAAATTGGTCCAGCTGTTTGAGCGTGCTATTTGATGTGAACGAAACGCTCCGCTTTTTCTACATAATAAGATATTTTATGTACATTATTTTTCTTTAATTTTTCACATACATATTTTTTAAAACTTTGTGAGCGACCCACATGTAGAGCGTGTACTGTTTTTAAATATCCACAAAAAAATAATAATAATAAACGTCACACACTCAAAGGCCCACACTAAGGTTTTCCCTTGTGTCGTGGGTCCCTCGGAACATACATAAAGACAAACACAAACATCCATGACCCGAGAACAAACATCTGCTTTTTACACAAATATTTGCCCCGGCTGGGAATCGAACCCAGGACCCGTCAATCAAGAAGCAGCGCCGCTACCACTCGACCAAACCGGCTAGTATTGAAATTGAATCGATTGAAACAAACATTGCAACCTTCACAATATAAGTTAGTTAAATATCAACATTCCAATACCCACAGAAAACACAACTCATACAGATGGTGATGAAGCCGAAATAATAACGAGAAATTCATAATATAATGTCTCGGGTAGGACATGCACGGGTCATTAATATATTATGGGGTCCGACCGGCGCGGCCCTCTTACTCGCACGATTTTGCTTATTCACGATACAAGACCGCTGTTTCCGAACACGTTAGCTTTTAAATTGGACTTAAATAATATATGGACTTACCCTTAAGGACTCTTCTTGTTATTGGTTACCGGCGTTTGTACCTTTTTATTCAGGACTAGCTTTTCGCCCGGGACTTCGTTCCCATGGGAATTTCCCCGTCAATTTTCTAATGTTTTTAATAGTTATTCTGCTATTCGGGACGGAGAGAAATACAACAAATCAAAAACCATGGAAATCGGTCCAGCCGTTCTCGAGTTATAAGTGTTGTAACAAACACGACTTTGTTTTATATATATATAAGATAAGATAAGATAAGATATAAGATAAGATAAGATATAAGATAGATAAGATTTAATTTTGTGTCACAAGTAGCTCTATTGGGAATAATACTTACATGAACATACTGCCTACCTCAACAGGAATTATGTTACGACTATAATTCCTGTTGAGGTAGGCAGACCCGATCATCGGGTCGGGGCCCGTTCGACAGGTAAAGTTCGGCCGGTCACAAAAAATGATATGGTTCGACCTGTATTTTGGTGTCGTTTCGACAGGTGTGCATTTTTTTTCAAGTGGCGAACGGGCACTGGTATTATTTTAATTAATTTGAAGGGGCGTTTCGGCCGGTGTTTTTTTTATATGCAAAATTTAAGTACTGGCGGTACAGTTAAGCTCGCAAGTTGAAAAAGATTTACATATGATCAACATTTGATATTAAGCAGTTCTATGCGTTATAAGCTTTATATTAAATAAAATTTACCCTTGTTTACTTAAATAGCGTTCTCGGGTGACCTTGAAATGGCCAGGTAGTAAAATCAAGTTTGAGGGACGAGCAGAGATAAGGAAGGACAATAGGTGTAAGTAATAAGTTACAAATGAAAGTGTTGTGATTGGTTGTTGGCAATGAGATTTCGCTTGCATATTGTTTTTTTTTATATTGCGTATCTATTGGAAAGGGTTACAGATGGGCAAAAAAGATTAAGTGCAGCAAGCGAGTGTGTATTAATAATTTTGTGCACTACAGGAGATAGAGCCGGAAAAATGTAAGTAAACAACTTCAGATAATATAGATGTTATATTAAGAAATTTAAAATAATTATAATAAGAAAATTCTAAATATCTAACTTTAAATCTTTTTTATATTTTTAATATAAAATTGTATTTTAGTCGAGAGTACTCGAGAGCAATGGTCAGTGGATAGTGAAATCCTTAATATTTTTGTTCTATATAGTGGATAGTTAATTTATTTTATTACAGCAAAATAATGGACCAAGCGTCTTCTAGCACTGGCACCGTTGATGTTTTTTTTTTATAAATATACCTTTAGTTTATAGTTTCTTTTTTAATAAAAAACTTAAATTTGTATATTGAGCTTTTATTTGATACACTGTTACACATTTGCGTGTGACTGTACTAAGGACTAAAACAATTATACCTGTCGAACTGGATATGAAATCGCGTACCTGTCGAAACGACACCACCGGCCGAAACTTACCTGTCGAACGGGTCCCGACCCGATCATCGGGTAGTGGTTCTAAAACCATTGGGCCTTTTTATAATTCGAACGGAATAGAACGGTATGGCAAATTTGTAAATATTACTATTGCCCCCGTTTCTAGTATCACAAGTAACATTGGGAACACCATACTTCTTAAACAGGTGAACCGATTTAAATGCGTTTTTTTTAAATTAGAAGCAGGTTTTCTTGCGGTATTTATTAGTTAGATTCCATCAAAATTGGCTCAGGCGTTTCAGAGATATTCGAGTTTGAAGTTAAAATGTCGGGGGTTTTTAAACTTTTCAAGTTGTTCTTCCACGCGACTGAATAAAAGTATATTTTCCAAATACTATTAAAAAAGTGATCCTCAAATAAAATGCAATAATTAAATGCCCAAAAATATAAAGACATGATGTCAAAGAAGATTAAAATCTCCAATCAAGTGATACCATATAACTAAATTAATTAATAAATAAAATTCAACCGGAGAATTCATAAAAGTGCTTCAAATACTTTCATGAAATTGATTGCATCCTCTTTTCGGTGAAAGAGCCTATTCATAAATTGATTACTTTCTTTCAATATTTTTTTAACAACATATAAATCTAAATATTTCAAAAATATCAAATTAAAGAAAATCCAAAATTAAAGTTTGGATGTTCTTTTTATTACGATTAATGCCCAGCTCTAAGGCCAGTGTTCACCAAAAATATAACCAATGGTTAAACCGCGGCGCGGTTAGAAGCTGATCAGACAAAATGTCAAAAAAATGTATGAAAATGACATTGTCAAATCTCTGGTTAGCTGCTAATCGTTGGTTAAATTTTTGGTGAACACTGGCCTCAGTATTTCAAATATTTCAAGTATGTCATGATAACTATTATTTTAAAACATGTCAAAACGTGCAACTGATTACTGTAATAGAGTTGCGACTATTTCACTTTTGAATATATTTTTGGATTTTCTTTAACCAGATAATCTTTTAGTTTTTTCGTTATAAGTATTATGTGTGTTTAAATGTAGACAAATAAACGGCTTATCTATCATTACTTACATGAATTATATTATAATAATTATTATTTACTATCATTTATTTATTTATTTATATTTTTGACCTCTCCAAATATCTCTTTGAATGATCTCTGTAAAAATAATAATGGACCTGAAAGAAAAAAAAAACAAAACATTACCTACATATTTTCATCTCTCACACCCAACAAATAGCAGCTCACAAGCTTAGCCCGAAATCTCTAAAAGCTCGACCCGTGATACAACTAATTAAAACTTTAACAACATCTACTACCCTCTGCTCTGAGTAATAAAGTTCAATTTGGCATTTCATTTTATTACATCGAATTTGGACAACGATTAAACATAAATTTAATTTTTACTATATCTTCTTAAATGTATAAAAGAAATGAACTGACTGACATATCCGCTGAGTCTAGAGATTTCAAAGGCACGTAGATTTCTTATGAGGTGTAGGGCAGCACTAAGAAAGGATTTTTCGAAATTCAACCCCTAAGGGAGTGAAAGTTTGTATGGAGAAAACGATTTTTTTTGACGTTTTGACTCGAAACTTCATCAAGATATACCTTAAAGCAAATAAACAGACACGTGTTTCGCGATTTTTCAAAAATCATCCCCTTAGAGGTCAAGAATGAAATGGGTGACTTAGAGTTCTTTGCGCGAGCGAAGCCGCGGGAAAAAGCTATTTCTTAATATAAAACAACATTGTAACAAAACAATTTAAAGCTATTACTTAGTACCTTTTATAGTAGATGCTTTTGGTTTGGTTTGTCTTTAAAAATAGAAGATTTTTATACTTTTTTTTGTTAGTTTCGCGAATTGTTATGACATTTTGAGAGAGCCAATCACCCAAACAGCTTGCTGTGTTCCGTTGGTGCGTGGGAGTACCAGTGCTTTTATAGGCATTTTCTGGGTTAACTTGCTCCATCGTCGACCTTATCTTTGACCTTTATAGTCAAGATTGAGGTCAAGAGTTAACCCATCTTATCTATCTTCTTCTATATCTATATCTATATCTATACTTATAATAAAACTGTAGAGGTTGAATTTCTGTACATAGAAAAAAAATGCTAAAAACCGAGTCAGGGGGATGTAAGAAGAGAAATAAAACAAATCCCGATTTTTTTAAAATTTTTTGTTTCTCTGTTTGTCTGTTTGTCTGTTTATCTGTTTGTCTGTTTGTCTGTTTGCACGGGCTAATTTCCGAAACTGTTGGACCGATTTAAATGAAATTTTGCATGGTGGTACCTTATATCCCCGGTCAACATTTAGGCTACATAAAATCTCGAAATTTAGCCAGTAAATAAAAAACCAACAACAAAAACCCCTGAAAAAATTCAAAGCTAGGTGTTTTTCAGTACATTTTACTCATACCATAGAGATCAACGTATTTTTGACATACACGGGCTAACAGCATGGACATGTTGTTTTATAAATGAATCTCTTTCGAGAAAGGCAAAGGTATCTGCGTCCATACAGCCAGGTCTTCAATATATGTATTTCTTAGCTATGTCTTCAATTTATTTCTTCACTCCTCTCATTCTCCGTAAGCCGATAGTGTTTTGTTTGAGACCAAACAAAGCGGATACACTGTATCACTTGAATTACTTTTTAACCGACTTACAAAAAGGAGGTTTTATGTTCGACTGTATATATCTTTATTTTATGTATGTTCACCGATTTCTCCGCCATTTGTGGACCGATTTTCAAAATTTTTTTTTTGTTCGAAAGAGTATATTCCAGAGGTGGTCCTATTGTCACCAAGTCAGGATCTGATGGAATCCCATCGAAATCGAGGGCAACCCTTGAATTAATAATAGGCACTTACAATATTTCTTAAGTTATTTTTATTATTTACACAAAACATTGAAACATATTTATTTTTAGATTAAACTATTTAGAATAAAAATAAAGCCGACTTCAAAAAACTGAAAAAAAGAGGAAATCTGTTTGAAGTCGGTATCTAGCCAAAAAAGCTTGATGGGCCGCCTTCGCACCGACTAAGCAGTAAGCGTGACGTAAGCATTTGATAAAAGGACCAGATTAAGATTTATGAGATATTTTGTATTATAGATTCTTTCTTAATTTTTTGTCGAGAAGTTTGGTTGTGTGTTAGAGTTACAAAGCCTGTGAATCGACGGTTTCTGGGTTCGATTTCCGGTTTGGGCAAACAAACCATACGAGGGAAACTTTAGTGCGGAAAGTTACAGTGTGAAGTGCTCATTAATTGTTTTTATGATGTTACTTATTGAGTTTTCTTTGTAGGTAATAGGTATAATCTTTATCAAACTTCATAAATTCAACTTTTAAAAAGTACTTTATTAAAAGAATCTGAGGG
Organism: Aproaerema taeniolella; assembly: GCA_949987775.1. Classification (NCBI taxonomy): domain Eukaryota; kingdom Metazoa; phylum Arthropoda; class Insecta; order Lepidoptera; family Gelechiidae; genus Aproaerema; species Aproaerema taeniolella. Next base: position 19,750,079 of record OX465243.1, on the reverse strand, counting down.
TGCTGCTCTATAATTAGATATAATTAGAATATAAGTGAGTCGGAAGAAATTAAAATTATAGTAACTGACCCACAAATATAAAAAAAAAAACTTCTGTGCTGAACTGACACTAAACAAAAATTTTCATGAAATGTAAAGTTATTGCTCAGAGGTGTTAGACAGGGGGATGTCATATCCCCGAAACTGTTTAACAATGCTCTAGAGGACGTCTTTAAGATGCTAGATTGGAATGGACTGGGCATCAATGTCAACGGCAAATTTCTATCGCACCTCTGCTTCGCAGACGACATGATAATATTGGCAGATATACCACAAGTCCTGCAAGAAATGCTGCACAGCCTTAACGCTGCCTCAAGACGTGTCGGCCTTGGAATGAATTGGACAAGACCAAGGTCATGTTCAAGGTCATGTTCAAGGTCATGTTCAAGGTCATGTTCAAGGTCATGTGCCCAGGCCGATCTCTGTTGACGGTGTAACGCTCGAAGTTGTTCAGGAATATATATACCTCGGGCAAGCGTTGCAGTTAGGTAGAGACAACTTCGAGCGGGAAATCACCAGAAGAGTGCAGCTTGGCTGGGTAGCATTTGGGAAGCTACGTCATATCTTTTCGTCGCCACTCCCGCAGTGTCTAAAGACCAAGGTCTTTAATCAATGCGTCCTACCAGTCATGACCTACGGAGCCGAAACGTGGAACATGAACGCTCCATGCTCGGGATCTCGCTAAGGGATAGAATCCAAAACGAGGTCATTCGACAGAAAACCGGAGTGATGGATATTATCCAAAAGTGTAGCAAGCTGAAGTGGCAGTGGGCTGGCCATGTCTGTCGCAGAACCGACGAGCGATGGAGTAGACAGGTTCTCGAATGGAGACCACGTCTTGGCAAACGTAGTGTAGGACGCCCCCCAGCCAGATGGTCAGATGACCTAAAGAAGATAGCGGGTAGTGGCTGGATGCAAAAAGCGGTGGATCGTGCGAAGTGGCGCACCTTGGGGGAGGCCTATGTTCAGCAGTGGACTGCAATGGGCTGATATGATGTAAAGTTCCTATGGACTGAAAGGTAATCCGGATAAGACACAGGTTATTGTTGTTGGTAGTCCTTGGTTTGTTGAGAGAGTCGATCTTAAGTCGCTTCCTCCGGTCACTTACGATAATGTTCAGATTCCTTTTAGTAAGCAAGTAAAAAATCTTGGCATTTTGTTTGATACTACATTCTCATGGAAACCTCAGATTGCCGAGGTTAGCAGGAGGGTGTTTGCATCTTTCTACTCACTCAGACGACTCCGTAATCTCTTGCCGACCAGTACGAGGTGTGCATTAGCGCAATCCCTACTTCTACCACTTCTTGATTATGCTGATACTTCCTATCCTGACCTTACGGAGGACATGCTTAACAAACTTGAGCGACTTCAAAATGTGTGCATAAGGTACATATTTGGACTTCGCAAATATGACCACATTAGCGAATATCGCATCAAATTAAAATGGCTTCCCATTCGTCGACGTAGAGATCTTCACATCCTATCACTACTTTACTCTATCCTCTTCAATCCTTCTTCTCCTTCATACCTTAGAGAGAGATTTATTTTCTGCACTGATTCGCACAATCGTTCGCTGCGCTCTACTTCTGACCTGTCTCTTTCTTTCCCTACTTTCTCCACTAATTTCTACTCTAATTCCTTCACTGTCAAAGCTATTCGTTTATGGAATTCCCTCCCTGTGTCCTTAAGATGTTCTCCTTCTATCCATTCTTTCAAATCTAATCTAAAAGCTCATTTTCTATCCCTTCCTGATTAATACCTTCTCCTTAAACTTGCAAGTTGTCATTTACTAGCACCTTTCTTACGTTTTTTTTTTTCACGTGTCTAGATATGTATGTATAATAGATATGTATATATATATATATGTAATATTTAATGTTTTTCATTATTTATTTGTGTGTATGTATATGTTATATATTTAGGTATAGATATGTATAAGTTATATTAATTACTCTTTGCACGTCTACCGCTTCACCTTCTGTATCGGTTCCTTCACCCCCCGGTTGCCTGGAAGAAATTGCTCTATAGCAATAAGGCCGCCGGATTGCACACTACATCATGAACATTTGTTTTTTGTTTAATGTTATGTTTTATGTTTTTTTGTGTGCAATAAAGAGTATTGTATTGTATTGTATTGTATAGTTAAGTGACTATAGAAACATTTAATATCGTGCTTACCCCAACAAGGATTATAGGCGTATAATACCTAAAATATCGAGCCTTTTGTTAGCTTCCCCATTAATAGTTCGGCCATTCTGTGCTTTTTTAACGAGCCAAAACTAAACACTTGATACAGTGTTAATAAGAACGAAATTGATTAAGTAGGTAAATCTTCAAATCTTAATTCGGCCCTTTCGGAGAAACTAAATGACAATATTATATCTTTAGGATGTTACTTTTTCAAAACTATAAAACGGCTTATTTTTATTTTTAAGCAAAGAAATTTATGGCCGTACAGCCGGTGTTTTCAATGCATTTCTTATTTTTAAAGGCGGGAAACTCAATAGAAACTGACATTTGTTTTTATTAAAACCACTATGAATATGGTCTATAGGTTTTGTATGATGGCTTTGATGTTCTGACATGAAATAAGGACTATTTATTGATTTTTGATTTTAGTTTACATCAAGCGTAGTATTGCGTATTTAAGCCATGGATAAATATTATAATATGACTATTCTATAAGTTTCTTGGTTTGGATCAAGCACTGACACCTTTGCTTATTTCTACAAATGTCCATTGAAGGGAAAAGCTTAGTCATTTCTAACTTAAATTTTTATTGAATCATTATCGCAAGGCACATTATAAGAAGCGTGCTAACTGAAATCTCAAATGCACGGGAGTTGTTTTAGATACTGTCATATTTTACCTGTTTTAGAAACTTCTATTACACTGAAAATCAAAAATAAATCCTTAATTAGCACTTAGAAATTCGTGTGTCATTTATTGTACTTACCTAACTAATAGGTCTTTCAACATACAATTTTCGTAAATTTTTTACTCCACATATTTTTATTTTAGGAAAACTGATTTTCTATAATCTTTACGTTTTTTCACAGAAACGCGAAATACAATATTAACCACTTTTTGTAAGATTGTTAAGACAACATAAAACTTTTTAAAGATGTTTTAGAGACTCAAGTGTTAAGTGTTGATTGTCTATTTCTCTCACTATTAAAATAACAGAAACGACTGCTACTTAAGTATAGATCAGAGTCTGAGTCGCGTTCTGTAATACGGACCTTAATGTATCAAAAGCAGCAAGTGTAACAATGGTATAGAAAATATAAGCGTTAAATGAAACAACTATGTTTGAGCTTTGTTTTCAGATCCAAAGTAATGTATTAAGTATTAACCTAATATGACACACTTAGCCAAGTTTTCAAGTAAAAAATATTTTATAAATTGCTGTTCCTTAGTTATGCAATAAACGAAAACATGAACGAAATAGGCTTTAATAAAAAACGGCAATTCATGTATCTGAAGTTGTGTCAATGTAGAAACTCGGTTCTATAAAAATACATACAACACGCAGACGAAGTTGCGGGCATCAGCTAGTACTTAATAATTAAAAAAGAGCTGACAATTTCTGACATATTGCTATTTGTCAATAATTTTCCGACCCCCTTAAATGATGCCATATATGTAAATGAATAAAACAAAAATAAACGCTACACACTCAAATGCCCACACTAAGGTTTTTCCTTGAATCAGGGATCTCTTGTAACACACACAGAGACAGACGCAAACACCCACGACCCGAGAACGAACATCTGTTTTTTACACAAATATTTGCATCAACCGAGAATCGAAATCAGGACCCGGCCGTGTCGATCAAGACACAGCATCACTACCACTCGACCACACGAGCCGTCCTCTAATTAAAAGTAGAGACTGTGTTATCGAAAAATTTAATACATATTCTTTGCAAAACCACCTCATCCAAAAGCTGCCATTTTCAACTGCGGAAGTTTTCCATTTCGTAACAAATTTGTTTTTAGCTTTTATGACAGTTAATTTGTCAAGGGTGCTGCGTGAGAGTCAAAGATAATTTATCTGTCTAAGTTATTTTATTTATTGTCGTTGAGCCTTAAAGTGTCAAACACAAGGCTTAATGGACAATTCTATAAGGACTCAGATGTGATTTTTTTTGGTGTCAAACAGTGTCATTAATGAACAAGAATTTTAAAAGAAAATTCCATAAAAATATTTAAAGAAAGCTTTAAAATAAATTTCAAATGAAATTATAGAAAAAATTATCATCCTTGACATTTTTTTCAAATAAAAAAAATCATCAAAATTGCTCCATTGGCTTAGGAGCTACGATGCCACAAACAGACACACGCATCACACTTATAACACCCTTCTTTTTGCGTCGGCGTTAAAATAAACCATACTTTTGAAAATATTGTTTGTTTTACATAGGATAATGTGTACAGACATGATACGAAAATCAAGATAAAACCGGCCAAGTGCGAGTCGGACCCGCGCACGAAGGGTTCCGTACCATTACCTATAAAATCGGCCAAGTGCGAGTCGGACTCTATAAAAGCGGCAAAAAAATCACGGTAATTGTATGGGAGCCCCCTTAAATATTTTATTTATTCTATTATAGTATTTGTTGTTATAGCAGCAACCGAAATACATCATCTGTGAAAATTTCAACTGTCTAACTATCACGGTTCATGAGATACAGCCTCTGACAGACTTATCTATGAAAACGAGCAAAAATAATCAGGTTTTTGTATGGGAGCCCCCTTAAATATTTATTTTATTCTAGATTTTGTTGTTTGTTGTTATAGGACCAATAGAAATAAATTATCTGTGAAAATTTCAACTGTCTAACTATCACGGTTCATGAAATACAGCCTCGGACAGACTTTCTATAAAAATGAGCAAAAAAAGCACTGTTTTTGTATGGAAGCCCCCTTAAATATTTATTTTATTCTGGTTTTTAGTATTTGTTGATATAGGGCACATAGAAATATATCATCTGCGAAAATTCCAACTGTCTAACTATCACGGTTCATGAGATACAGCCTGGTGACAAACGGACAGACAGCGGAGCCTTAGTAATTCCCGTTTTTTTCCCGTATTTTCCGTTGAACCCTAAAAAAAGATGAGAAGATGGATTACAACAAAATTTAATTATTTATGAAGAAAAACGTTCTTGAATTATAAATATCAGAAGAAGAAAAGCATACATGTACGACAATTAACCCTTGACATTTTGAACGAAACAAAAAACAAACATAATATTCCTGTGTGTCTTATAAACGGGGAAGACAAGGGCACCTATGGCAGTGTAATACTTATTTATGAGGTCCTAATTAAGTAAATATTATGTTAATTTAAATTAGTTAAATCAGTCAAATAAGCCGCTCCATAACACTTGGGGCATTACCACAGTGCATGGCAATGGATAACCTTTGCACCAAGTATGACACGGAGCGGGGGGCCCTTAATACATAAAATAAGTGTATTTCTTACAAATTAAAAAAAAACTATTGTTTTATATATAATTTTAATTATTGACCATACAAAAATTATTGTTTTTGTTACGATACACAAATGCAGCTGTTACTGAGATGAATTTCAAACCTTAAACATACCAAAAACTTAAAAAAAACACACAAAAAGTTCCTTGCATTTCATTCAGAGCCAAACAAAAAACTAACCCAAACAAATTGAATTAGTAAACAGTGGGAATCCTTTTTATGAGAGCTATGATGATTAATGATTGATGATTCGTTTCCACTTAACAAGTCATATAAAAGGGGTTATTTTATTACTCCCTTGTTCTAAGGTCATTGACTAATGAACCCGCTGACTCAGCTGTTTTCGAGCTCGCCGTTTTATCATATTTAAAGAGGGTTATGAATGTTATGATAAGGATTTTAATTAGTGTGGTTATTAAAGTGTAATTGATATTTTGGGGGTAAAGATACTTTGTATTTTTTTAATAAAAAAAATCATAACGCAGCCATCTGGGCAGTGAACTGAGTGGTGGGTCTGAACTTACTTTTATTTCTGTTCCGTTTTGTGCTACGTAGTACTTACTATCTGTTTGGAGTCGGTGCGAAGGCGGCCAAACTTACAAACTTATATCAATTTATTGGCACCGACTTCAAATAGATCAGTAGGTACTACAACTACGTAGCACAATAAATGTTGGTGTCTTTAGTTTTCGCTTTTCGGTTTAAGTATTTTTCCATTTTTGTGTAAATAATAGAAAGTCCATGAGAAACATTGTAAGTGCCTATTAAATTCGAGGGTTGCCCTCAATTTTTCTAGGATCGCATCATCAGATCCCGACTTGGTGACAGTGGGACCACCGCTGGAGTATACCTTTTAAACAACAAAATAATTTGGAAAATTGGTTCACATTTCGCGGAGAAATCGGTGAACATACTTTAAAAAAAAACATGCAGTCGACCACAGAACCTCCTTTTTGAAGTCGGTTAACAATACAAAAAAGCAAATTCATGAAGGTGAACTGTCTGAACATGTTTAAGAAACCGATCTAGAGTAGAACAGAACAATGATAAAAAGGGATAGATAGGTATACAATGAATAGTAGGTATCAATGAATAGTAGCGTATACAAGGCTTTAGGTATCTCTCTTTCAACCTCACGGGTGGTTAATCAGTCCATGAAACTGAAAAACTTTCCCAAGGAACATAGGTCAAAATACGAAAAAAAAATTGAGTTCCCATACAAACTTTATCAGCATATAGCGCATTTTGTATGGGAGATCATTTTTTTTTTTTCGTATTTTGACTTATGTTCCTTGGGGAAGTTGTTTAGTTTCATGGACTGATTAACCACCCGAGAGGTTGAAAGAGAGATACCTAAAGCCCTGTATAGGTATCAGAGCCGCCTTTTGTACCCTAACTTTCTGACTGTCCATGATGTAACTTTTACTCTGTATCATGTTCTGTAATGTTAGTATTCAATACAGTTTATCGTATTGTATTTTATTTTGTTGTCAATGATTTCAATGTATGGGACATCAACACAGACCAGATTGATAAACACACAAACAAAGGTGACCAGACGTCACGTGCATCAATGTGGCTGGCATGTTTCATGTTAATTGGATAGGCAGGGACAATGCGCCGAGTGAGGCGAGCCGCGCGGTTATTACGAGGTATTGTTCGACTAGCATCCCTAATACCGAATCTCTTGATATAAACCTACAGTAGGTAGTCTAATAACTGTAAAATTAAAAAAAAATATAACTCCCGACATTTGATCGCTTTTAACTAGTAAACGGCTGAACCAACTTTGATTAAATATAGCTAAGAACGTGAGCTTTCAAAGAAAAAAAACATCTTCGAAATCAGTTCATTCGTTTAGGAGCTACGATGCCACAGACAGAGACAAAAAGATTCACACGTAAAACTTATGACACCCCTTTTTTTTGTCAGAGTTAAAAATGGTTAAAAAGCTGATAGAAAACAGGAATATGAGGGAATGTGAAAAGGATGTCATTCTGTCCCTAGGCAGAATACACGATCTTGTGATAAAAAAAATTATGTAAGCATTTGTAAGTCTTGAAACTATGGCATTTTTCTTGGAATAAAAAAATAAAACTGGCCAAGTGCGAATCGGACTCGCGCACGAAGGCTTCCGAACCATTACCTATAAAACCGGCCAAGTGCGAGTCAGACTCAATAAAAACCATTATCTCTATAAAAGCGGCAAAAAAATCACGTTTGTTGTATGGGAGCCCCCTTAAATATTTAATCTATTCTACTTTTTAGTGTTTGTTGTTATATCAGTAACCAAAATACATCATTTGTGAAAATCTAAACTGTCTGTCACGCTTCATGAGATACAGCCTCGGAAAGACTTTCTATAAAAACGAGCAAAAAGATCACTTTTTTGTGTATGGGAGCCCCCTTAAAAAATTATTTTATTCTGGTTTTTAGTATTTGTTGTTATAAAACCAATAGAAATATATCATCTACGAAAATTTCAACTATCTAACTGTCACGCTTCATGAGATACAGCCTGGTGACAGACGGACGGACAGCGGAGTCTTAGTAATAGAGTCTCATTTTTTCCCTTTGGGTACGGAACCCTAAAAACAATCGCAAGTTTCAGTGTTATCAAGTAAGTAATTTATTAACTGTGCTGTGTTTAAAGTCTATAAATAAAGATATACAGAAATACATTGTGTTGCCAGCGCGCATTGTATCCGATAAACTTAATTATACCCATACTCTATACTGGTGGTAAAACAGACTACTCAATCCCTACTTCCCTATTCCCTATCCTAAATGCGAAAGTAACTCTGTCTGTCTGTCTGTCTGTCTGTTACCTTTTCACGCCTAAACCGCTGAACCGATTTTGATGAATTTTGGTACAGAGATAGATTAGAGCCTGGGAAAGGACATAGGCTACATTTTATCCCACTGTTGGGCACGATATAACCTGTAGTCCACGCGGGCGGAGCCGCGGGCGGAAAGCTAGTACGATAATAATTTTCAAAGAGATAATATAATCGGTAGGTAGTGTTTTACAATCAATTTATGGCTACTACATTTTTTCAGGTTTTTAAGATAAAAGCCTTTTCAGGCGCCCGATCATCTCCCATTTAGAACTTCGCTGGCTCCCATGAGCCAGCGAAGTTCTAAATGTTTTTTAGCACAGAGCTATATCGAGATATACGAAAAGAACGCTTCAAATTGCATGAGAACCTAGCGTGTCGAATTTTTCGTGCCTAAAATGACGTTACGGATTTAGTGGTGGGAAATCAAGACCGCGCGGAAACGATTCAAATAAATAAATACAATAAAAACTTAAAAAAAAAATAGAACCAACTCCAAAAAAAAGAAAAATAAATACAATATCATTCGATGTGCTATGTAGTACCTACCTACTGATCTGTTTGAAGTCGGTGCGAAGGCGGCCTATCAAACTTAATTTTCTTGGCACCGACTTCAAACAGCTCAGTAGGTAGGTACTACATAGCATACATCGAATGATATTATATTTATTTTTCGTTTTTTTGAAGTTGGTTCTATTTTTTTTTTAGTTTTATTTTTCCATTTTTAGTGCAAATTATAATCTCTTCATATTTTTGAAGTCCGGTTTGGTCGAGTGGTAGTGACGCTGCCTCTTGATCGGCGGGTCCTGGGTTCGATTCCCAGTCGGGGCAAATATTTGTGTAAAAAGCAGATGTTTGTTCTCGGGTCATGGGTGTTTGTGTCTGTCTTTGTGTGTTCCAAGGGACCTACGACACAAGGGAAAACCTTAATGTGGGCTTTTGAGTGTGAGTGTGAAAAAAAAAAATCGAAGTGTTAGCTTTGAATAAGTTTAAGCGAATTTTTTATTTTTATTTTACATACATACAGTTTAAACTGAGAACTCCCTTTTTTTGAAGTCGGTTTAAATACTAAAACCTTCTGCTAAATGTAACAAATACTTTTCTGAAAACCACATCAAAATCGCTTCAGCCAAACGCGAGATAATCGCGGACAAACATACATACATACATACATACATACAGGTCGAACTGAGAACCTCCTTTTTTGAAGTTGGTTAAAAAAGGAGCTTAATTAAGTAATGTAAATCCGATTAAAATCAATTATCAATAACGGCATACGTCTCAAGCGGACTGACTTAAGTCGGACAAAACTGTGACCGTAGATCACACTTTTTACACGCAAGGTAGGTAAACTTTAACCATCTATCTCGATATAGGTCTGGGTTTTTTTGTACTTAATATGATTTATTACCGTAGAATAGGGTAAACAAAATTAAATATTTGAGAAAATGTGACAAAAATATGGAAAAAGTTGGACAAGACAAACATAATTTAGATGAGGCGAGGATATGATAAAAGTTTCCGGAGATAAAAGTTAGTTTGAATTATTTTACGGTAAAAGTCACTTTCACAGACTCTTTGGATGCAGATAGATTGGCCAGCTGGGCTAACATTGACGAGTGAGATAATTTTATCATGGCGACATCGTTTTACCTGTTCCGTAGTAACGTTATATGCGGTAGAAAGAGATAGCGGAACGAGATACATACGACAAAATTATGGCACGCGTCTATGATAGCTATGCTGATAGCGCACTTGATCTTTCCTACTGTTCTGAAGGTTGCGGGTTTGACCAGCAAAAATATTATTTTAGATTCATATTTTCAAGAATTTGTTGGAAGTCTGGCTATTTATTTTTAATATGTATTTACAAAAAAAGTATATCAGTAGTACATCAGTTATTAATAATAGGTCTTTACCTATGAAATTGACGATTTTTTCTCTAGCTTTTTTTATTCATAATTTATTTGATTGAACAACTATTACTAAAATTGTTTTTCTTATTTAAAACCTTTGCCATATAACGGAGATATTGACTACAATTTATACATATTTACTTTAGATTTTTTGCTGAAAAAGAAGCTCAAATATAACTCGTTTCATCCGTTGCCCGTTTCATTGCTTATTTTGGCTGTACCGTTGTTTCAGTTACAACTTTCAATAAAGTAAGTAAGTATGATGAAAATTAACTCAATGTTGTCCAAACCTTCCCACAAAATTCAGTTTTCCCAAAATATTGTATGAAAAACGGCAATTTCATAGGTAAAGACCTATTATTTATGTACTTACAACCGCTCGTCTTTCGAAAATGAATTTCTTGGACGGACGGGTTTCATCACGATGTTTTCCTTCACCGTTGAGCAAGTAAAAATTTGAAATCCGTACATAAATCCGAAAAGACGAATTTAGTGGTACAGGCCCGCACCAGGATTTGAACCTGCGACCTTCGGATTACAGTCTGGCTCATTACCAACTGGGCCATCACTGCATATTTAGATATGCTGGTAATTTTTTGCATCAATCAACAATTATTTTATACCCGTGATATTATAACACGAAAATTTATTTCATTCTTATAATATAATTTCATATTCAATACCCAATTACGGAGATCCCGTGTGTTCCTCCAAGCCCTCTCAGTAATGATCTCCGGAACAAATCATGTATAGCCGATCCTCTTGCGCTAAGCTCAGCGAACGACGACCATAGACTATCAAAGGATAGAACGGCTGAATTACGTACCGTAGACCAGTGTGGAATGACAATAGTGACCACTGTTCAGGGCCTCGATTCTGTAATTTAAGTTTCATGTTGATGGAACGGTCGCCATTTATCCGTTCAGGTGGTGAACTTGAGAACTATCCAAATTTCATACATCTAATGACGGCTGCTTTGACTGGTGGCGCCACCAGTTGCTAGGTAGTTTGCAACTTTACGTTTGGTTAGCGGTGGCGCTGCTGATAAGGGGTGGTTGTCGTCAAGTATACTTATGCGATTTCAATAGTTTTGAATTTTGCCACTTGGACGAATAAAATGGTCACCATTGTCATTCAACCGCCATAGAGATGCTATTGATTAATGGAATAGATGCCCTGATGTAAAAAAAAGTAAAGTGGAAATTGAAGGAGTGATATCAGCCATCAATGTTAACAACTTTTTTAAGCACTTACATTAAAATTAAAGTCCTAGCTGATATTATTCTTGTCTGATGGAAAACATTGATTTTTTTCATTTTTAGAATTTTCAAGATTTTCACATTTTTTTATGAAATCGAATGAGGTGGTTTTGCCATATTTTAGATGAAAGGCGGAAATAAATTACTTATTTATTTATACGAGTACTCTACCTACTTTATCATGGGTTATTTTTGCGAAATTTATGGTTACATTTATGGGATTTCTATTCACTATTATTCTACGGTATCTCCCTCTAAGCCTGGCGTCACCCTCGCAAATAGTACGTGCAATAGAGATATGATAGACGTTATTAATTAGACGTCGTTACGTCTTGCCATTTCATTGTGTGCGGAAAAACTCACCACTCTGAATCTCCCGGACGGATTTAGAGATATAAGGGGCCACAGCTTAAGAACGTACTTAAAAAATTTATTATTTATTAATATTTTTTCACTATCTTATAAATTACAAAGAAAAGATCATTAAAAAGTTAAAAGACAAAGTTATCCTAGTAAATGAGTATATCATTAACCAGGTACATTAGTTTAGACAAGTTAGAGGAAATATTCTAAGAGGTTTATGTGTAAAAGGCAAAGACATTAACACAACTTAAAGCATTTTTCAAAAGAAGATACGTCAAACAATTCACAATCAAACAGACATGAAGTGTGAAGCTCTTTCTTATATTTAATAGTAATTTAATTTAATTATAAAATCATTTATTTCGGACGGAGTCCATAAAGTGTTAGTAAACAGCATAACTTAAAGTTAATGTAAGTAAGGCAAACAAACATAGGCGAGAAATGAAATTAGGTCGTGGAACTCCATCCACCTTTTTAAAAGGGGGGAGTCCCACCCATCCGATAATACCTTCAGAATACTGTTAGGCTGATTCGAGTTCGTTTGAGCAGCGAAGCACAGCGTTTTCGCATGATTGCTGCGGAACCATCCGTAATGTGTGATATATATCTTGAACCTACATGAAAAAAATAAAAAAAAATTACCTATCACGTTATTTCTACAAACTTCCCCTTAAGTTCCTCAAGTTCTACTCAACCTTTCTCTAACCTGAAGCTACTAACGAGTCTTACGTAGATACATATCTACATGGTAATTTGTATTTAAATACCTACGTAAAACGTTAGCCTACGAAACGCGATTTTATTTAACGATTACTTTATTTCATTTTGATATATTGTCAACCCCCTACAAAAAAGAGGGGTGTTATAAATTTTACGTGGATATCTGTGTAGTTATATGTATATATGCTGTTTTTGTTTTTGTATGAAAGTTGAGATGTTCATTAGCTACATTTTATCAAAATTGGTTCAGCCGTTTAAGAGTTATAAGCGATCAATGTCAAGTCAAGTGTGATACACAATTTTTATTTTTATCGATTTAAAACTGTTCATCCTAATAAAATATAGTGAGGAACTGAATTTTGGCACAGCCATTAATAATCTCATACTATTGGTAATAATCCAAAAAAACTATGCCGTCTTGTTCCCAAATCCGCACCCACCAACTATAATTCAATCAAATCCATATTCCCTTAGAGTACAAGCAGTGAGACGATAAAATCTTCCATTACTGTCTCCATGGATATACCCTTATGCTCCCCATAGCGACGCCATACTACGTGCCTTTCTCTTGGTGTTTCATGACGGTCAGTGTTGCCAATTTATTCCATTTTATTTTTTTGATTTCTAACCTTTCGGGATAAACATAATGTCTTGCGGTTCTAGATGAATGTCATCAAGAATGTGTAAATATGTCTTGTAAGTAGACTCTGGCCATCGAAAGATGTCCACTAGAAACTGTGGCAGATTTCAAATTCGTCCTCTGAAAACACTCTCGAAAAAATTTTCTTTTTGGGATTGAAGTCGGTGACTCTTACGTTTTTGACGTGGAAATTTATTTATTATATTGTAAGGTTCATAAAATTATGAATTTATGTGTAGAAAACAGGTTTCGAATGACAAATTTTTAAATCTGCCGCCGTTTCTAGTGGACAGCTTTTGATGGCCAGACTCTAAGTGCGTACTAACGCATACACGTAGCTAGGAACGTGTTACACACACACAAACACAATACATTCTTCATATACACATATGCTTGTTTTTGCACACTTGCGACAGCTAACTACGGCATTTTCAAATACTTTTTTGATTCTAATTTGTGTTTCTGTTTATTTATTTTTTAAATCCAGAGTCCAACCCATGTAATTTTCTGTTTTGTGTTCGTAGCAAAATCCGTATTAATTGGTAATACGTTAAAAACAGAATTTAGATGTAAGCGTTTAGTTCTGTATTGCAATGGATTTTTGTCGATAAGTAAAGTAATTAAATATGTAGCTAGGTATTATGACATTAATTGTACACCTGTATGCAATTTGGATACATGAGATGAAATATTGTTAGCTTACATCTAGACCTTGTAATCATTTTCTGTATTCACGCAAATAAACTAATTTTCTTCTATTTATTATTAAAATGTAGCTTTCCGTCCGCGGCTCTGCCCGCGTGGACTACAGGTTATATCGTGCCCAACTGTAGGATAAAATGTAGCCTATATCCTTTCCTAGGCTCTTATCTATCTCTGTACTAAATTTAATCAAAATCGATTTAGTAATTTAGGCGTGAAAGACGGAAAGACAGACAGACAGAGTTACTTTTGTATTTATAATATTAGTAAGAAAATAAATGAACAAAAAATCTTACAAAAAACATAATTTTCACTTATGGCAACCCCGCTGTCGTTTATTTAGAGCACCATGAAATCCCCCTCTCCAGTAATGGATCCGCGGCAGTTGTCAAAATACCAGAGCAATAACAGAGGGGCAGCGGAAAATTACGACCACTGAGACTTGATTATCGCTTTCCCTCATCCTCGAATTGTTTTCCGCTCTATAATCATACTCTATTTTAAAATAATTATGAAAAATGTGCACCTCCCCTTCAGGGGGTGTTGAAAAGTTTGTAAATAAAACGAAAAAGTTAAAACTGTTAAGGACTTTTGTCGTGTTTTTGAGAAATTGAGAGTGTACATTTCACTGCAACTTTGTATACGAGTAAGTATCTAAAACTCCTGGACATTTTACGATTTTTTATAACTTTACACAACTCATTTTTCCTTTTCAATGCATTTATTCTACTTTCTGTTTATATTACAAAGATTTATGTTAGTCAAGACTATCTTGTATGATATTTAGATATACTCTTTACTCAGGACACAGTGCAACATAAACACAGATTGGATGACAGGTTTACGTAACATTTAAACATGTAACATGTAACGCTGGCCTCTAAGTCGATCCTCAGTTCGATTCCTGTTCGGGTAAATGTTTGAGTGAAAACCAGATGTTTGTTCTTGGGTAAGTGTTCCAAGATACCCACAATTCAAAGGAATAACGTTTGTATAGGTCTTTCAATAGGTAGTGTTTATTTATTTAATTACGTCCGCCCTCGACTACATCAGTGGAAAGACAAGATATAACAAAAATATATTTTTTAATTTTAATATATTTTAAAGAGGGTTTTGTTATTTTCATAAAAAATTTCGTTTTGAAAATTCTTTACAGACTCGTTTACATACAAGCTTGTTTCGCGGAGGTGACATTAAAGATGAAACATCCACATTATTTCAGTGATTCATTTACCCGATAAAAATTTTAATACTGCGCCCATTAAAGCCCTTGCCAGCCCAAACAGAAGGGCCCGGCTTGCACCAATGCACTATCGTAATTGTATCCAAAACTAATTATACGCTTCCGCTAGATTTACTTGCCAATTTGACGTACACCCACATTTGCGTCGTTCATACAGAGAGGTAATTAGGTGCAATGTAGGCTCTTGATGTGGGCAGTGAAGTAAAATAAAGAAATCGTAAACACCCAAGTTTTAGAAACAGTTTCAAAATGACAAGCAGTCCAAAAAAAAGTCATGACATTGTTATGTTGTACCTGTTTGCTCTTTTTCAGTTATTTATTTAACATACCAATAGCATAATGAATACAATTCATGAACAGACTATTTAGTCTTAAAAAAGATTATATATCAGAGGGAAACACATTAATTAAAATATGATTTACCTGTTTTGGTAGAGCTAGCTGCTTTCTGTATTTGTGACTTAGACTTTTACCACACAAAACCTACATAAAAATCTTCGCTAACCAAAATATCCAAGGGCCCACTGCACACTTATTTTAAGAAGCATTCTGTATGTCTTTTTTGACTTTTTTTTTGCGTAGACTGACTCCGCCTCTGCTCATTGAATTAAATTGAGTTTTAAAACCAGGTATCGGCGAGTGTACTGTTGCGCGCCATTTCGTGCGTAATTTGATATTCGATGACAAATTATTAGCGAACGCGAACGGTGCACAGGCTTGTGAAATTACAGGGAACTGCGCCAATGGAGAAGCTTTGGTAGTTGGCAGTGTTTACCCCTGGGGCAAGTTAGAAGAAAAACACATTTGATAGACCAATGCTAAGAGAAATGCTAAAACAAACTAGTTTATATCTCATTAACTTTGCTATAGAAAGATTATAATGAGATTAACATTACAGGGGTTTTATTCCCTCAATCAAAGGGTTATAATTTAATAACTCCTTTTTTAATATATAAAATTGAAGGCCCTGCTCACTATGACTCATCAACGCCAAGCCCAAGCCCTTTGGCCTAGGCTAAACTTGGGCACAAAGGTATCTTTTTAACCGACTTCAAAAAAGGAGGAGGTTCTCAATTCGACTGTATTTTTTTTATTTTTTTTGTATATTTGTTTTTTTACCGATTTGAATAATTCTTTTTTTATTTGGTAGGTCATATGTCAGAGGTGGTCCCATTGTCACCAGGTCAGGATCTGATGATG
This sequence comes from Aproaerema taeniolella, assembly GCA_949987775.1. Taxonomy (NCBI): domain Eukaryota; kingdom Metazoa; phylum Arthropoda; class Insecta; order Lepidoptera; family Gelechiidae; genus Aproaerema; species Aproaerema taeniolella. Next base: position 19,733,662 of record OX465243.1, on the reverse strand, counting down.
GGATCCTGGGGAAATCGAGGGAAACCCTCAAATTTTGTAGGCATATACACTGTTTATCAGAAATTATCTTAATCTATGTAGATTTTTGCATCTAATGGTCACCATCTGATGTTTCTGAGCTGATGATGAAGCTGATGATGAATGGTTTAGGAGTATGGGATCTCTGTAACAAAATTATGTAATACCATCGAATTTGAATGTGTTTGAGTCTAATTAATAAGGACTCCGATCCTATGTGATATTCAGGGTCTGATGATGGAGACGGTAAATAGCCATGGGAACTCTGTAATAAAATAAAGCAATTCCGCCGTGTTTGTGCTCATTTGATTCGTCTCGACTAGGAGCTTCATGCTAGTCGATTTTTAACCGACTTCAAAAAAAGGAGGAGGTTCTCAATTCGACTGTATTTTCAAAATTATTTTTTTGTTCGAAAGAGGTTGTCCCATATAAATTTTATTGTCCATATAAAAAACAAAAAGATACTACAAACCAGAACATCATCAAAATAAATGAGTGACATTTGCGAACTGTTGTTGGGATTGAAGTCGGTGACTCATACGTTTTTATAACGTGGAAAATTATATAATGTAGGCACAGGGAATAAGGAACGATTTTAAGAAATAAGAGATAATTACTTATGAGACCAAAAAAACATGGGATGAGAAAATAAATTTCATGCACTGTTTTCTAAAGACGTGTGTGAATTAATTTCCTAAAAAAATCAAGTCACTCCGTAATAGCCATTCAGGCTAGCACACATTGGCAGTGATTTGGTTTCAAATAAAATGATGTTTTATCATTTGTTTCTTTTGTTTTCAATAGTTTAGCACAGTTTTCTTTTCTCCTACAAATTTTCTGTTTATTATATTTTCTTTTAATACTGCTGCGTCGTCGCGTCAGCTTAAAAATTGCACCAGACAAGTCAACTTGTCTACTCTAATTACGGTTTCCTTTTAACACACCCCACTTTGATTGTACAGCCCCGAAGATTAGAAACATTGCTAATTTCCTGCTTTAAAATGTTTTATAGAGTAGCTCTATCTATGAAAATAGGGATCCATGTCATGGTGTGATTTAAAACGCGGTGCTGACAGTGTTTGATGAGATTGTTCATGTTGTAGCTTTGTGAGGGTAGTGCTTATAATACATTAGCTTGGGTTTTTTGTGTTACTATAATACAAATGGAAGTTCTCACTAATAATCGGAATATTATTAATAAATAAAAGAAAAAGGCAAGAAAATATAATAAAAAATAATACAAGAAAGCATAGTTTCTTTGGAAAACGATTTTTCAGATATAGATTCTAATGCAAACGGAAGATTTGGCAGAATCATACAATAGTATGGTTCAGCCAAATCTTCTTTGTGATGTTGATGAATGAAAAACGAAGAAAAATGTTAAAAAGCCAATATCGGTAGGTAAACAATTACAACACACGATAATCCAAACATATGTATAAAGGTTGACTGTTTTATACACTTGTTTCACTCGGATGGCAACACCGTTTAGTGGGGGCTGAAAATCAGTGTTGCCAGCCTGTTAAACAGTCTGGCAATGTCTACTGTCTTGAAGAAATAAACAGATTATTATTATAACTTATAATTTTGTATGATTTCTTAAATTAATAATAATAATAGTAGGTTGCTCAATCGCTCATGAGCAGCTCAATTTTTTTGATCAGTTTAAACGAAAATTTAAATTAAAAACCAGTGCCAAAGACAAGTAATGATAGCTGTAAATTCTGTTCTATAAGGTAATTAAATGGTGTCCGTCAATTTCTGAATAATACTTTGTTCCTTTAAATCTATGTCCGTCCGTTCATCTTTAAATTATGGCTTCCTAGTCGCAACTAAGTATAAATATTGAAATAAATACTCAAATTAACAATGTACAAAACAAAAGACAGCTTAAAAACCGATCTCACAAAAAGTGAATAAAACATTAAAATAGGAAACAAAGACAATGCGTACCTCCTCTTAAAGGTAATTGGGAGGGCATAATTACTTCTAGCTTATAAAGCCATCGTCTTATCATCTCCGAAAGGGTATTAGAGAAAAACATTGCCTTAGGGGGCACACAGACTGAAATGAAGAAAGAGTAACTTGGTTCATGCCCACTTTACTTTTAAAATACAAAGCAATGTTAAGTAACCTATACAATACAGTAAAAAATGGGTCCACCGCTTCTATAGGGCAAGTTTCAATTATACTCACTTAGTTGGTGAAACTAGGCGGTGATTCGCTGCATGAAAATGAAAAATGGAATTCTAAAAAAAAAACGATTTTCCTATAAAGGCTAATCAGCTGACAGCACAAGTCTGGGGAAAGTTGGTCACTTTCGTGGGCTGAATGATATCCTTAATTTTCGGTTCCTCATTTAAAATCAGCCAATATGCGTTTTTGAAGGCGTCTACTTATTGTACCACTGTAACAGATTAAAAAGTACACAAAACGCGGCCTTATTGCTAAATTTATATGGTATAATAATTATAGATTACAGAAAAAAACACAAAGTCTCATAATCTTGTTCTAGAGAAACAAATATCATCATAATAAGACTTTACAAAGCTACTAAGGCATTTAGGTAGACCTTGGCAGAACCTTAAAAACGCTCACTCCAAGATAAACTCCTGGATAAGATCTCACGATTCATTTAAAAAAGATTCTCAAAGTTTGAATAAACGAGTAGGTAAGTCCTCTACAAAGTTTATAGAGCTACAAAATGAGATAGCAATGAACCTTCTGAAAATTCTCATTTTATGTCACCGACCTCTCTTTCCCTCCGCCCACGCAACACAACCGACGACTAAGATTGTTATTAATATCTTTACAAGGCTCGGGAAATAAGCAAAGACCTCTCAAAGGGTAGACATCAAAACAACGAAATTACAACAGCAAGTAATTTGGTTTATAATCTTCATGCCTCAAAAATGCTTTCGCGGAAAATTGGCCGTAAGCGTATTAACTCTAAGTACAAACGGATATAATTTGCTTTTCAGCAATTAACGCCGCTGAAGAAAGTGTTTGAAACAAACAAAATGACATTTACGAATCGTAATTTGAATTCGCGTATCTTTACAAATTGTGTAGCTGAAGTAAAGCTGGTTTCACACTTTTGATTAGTTACCGAAACTTTTAGGGTTGTTTCTCGCCATGAAACTGAACATTTTTCACAAAAAAATCCCTCATGTAAAAATAATAAAATTACGTCACACGTTAAGGGGAGGGGAGGGGGTCGACAAAGTGTGACATTGTGTGACAAGGGGGTGGGAGGGGTCATAAGTTTCGTGACGCCACATTTCAAAATTTGTTATGAGTATAAACTATTAACGACAAACTTAACCTCTTCAGTCCCAAGCATTCTTTTTACGTTTTTACTTTGGTTGAGACAATGAGTTTTGAGTTCCCAAAAAAAATAACAACTCGTATTAAGTAAGTCTTTTATTAGAAAATTACAAAAAATTCTAAATATGTGACGTCACGCTAGGTAGGGGGGAGTCTTACAAATGTGACCAGCTGTGACAAGGAGGGGGAGGGGGTCAAAAAATCATGAAATTCGTGTGACGTAATTTAAAAAGTGTTTTCATAATTACAATTATTGTACCCAATACCTACTTACAATAAGTTACCAAAATAACAAGTTGTTACGTAACATTTCGCACTATATTTTGTCCTATTATAGCCTCAATTCCCACACTAGGCCAGGCCTGTCTCGTGGGTTATGAAATTTCCTGTCTTATTGATGCGTATTTTTGAGTAAACGTTATGATATTATGATACACTAGCATCCCGCTCGGGTCTTCGTTCCCTTAGGAATTCGGGAAAATTATGTAACCTATGTTACTCAGGTAGCATCCTAATGGTGAAAGAATTTTAGAAATCGGTCGAGTAGTTTCGGAACCTATTCGTTACATACAAAAATACAAACATACAAAAATACGAATCTTTCCTCTTTATAATATACTAACATTCCGCTCGGAACTTCGTTCCCGTGGGAATTCGGGAAAATTATGTAGCTTATGTCCATCGCGAATAATGTAGCTTTCTAACAGTAAAATAATTTTTCAAATAGGTCCAGTAGTTTCAGAGCCTACTCATTGCAAACAAATAAACAAACAATCATCTATATCTATGTCTAGATATAGATATAGATTTGATATATGATATATGAGTATAACATCGCGATGTTGAACTGAGATGTAACACTTCAGTATATAAAACTCCTTGATGGTTAACTTTTCTTTTACAATTTCAAGATACTAATACTACACAGTAGAAGTGCATTTATCTTAAAATAAAAACACGCTATGGTCGGCATCACATCGTGTTTCACATTTAACACTCTATACCATTGTGATAAGATTTTTTTTTGCAACAAAAAGCCCTACAGTAGCAATAAATATCCATGTTACACCAGATATGGAATGAAGCACGTTTTTCATATTTCATGTGTGTTTTGTACAGACAGCTGCACGTCAGGTTACCAATTTGCACTACGAAAGCCGGCTCTGTTACGAGCGAGATAAGAGCGACGTCATAGTCAACTTGTATAACCTAATGTGCTCCCGTGTGTACAATACACATTCGCTCTATCAATGCACCACCAAATCTGTCTATAATCTTATCTGTAAATATTAGTAGTCCATATTGTTGAATGAATTATTCAGACTGGAATATTGAAAGTTTTGGATTGCAATATTCTGTATTTGTTTGTATGCGGGATTAAAATAAAACGAATTGAATTAGCTTTTTTTTAGCTAAACTTACTTCAGTGCTTTAAAGGGCACGTTAAGCTATTGGTCCCGGCTGTCGTCGTTTGACTAGTCGTTAAAACCAAGTCAGATGCCACTAAGCAGCTTAAAAACTCTGACACCAGGAGTAAGCCTAGTTCGCCACACGCTTTTTTTTAATATTATGAGATGGGTTAACTCTTGACCCCAATCTTGACCAAGGTCATAGATGAGGTCGACGATGGAGCGAGTTAACTCAGAAAATGACTATTAAGGCACTGGTACTTCTATTCACCGACGGAACACAGCAAGCTGTTTGTCGTCGGACTTCGGTAGGAGGGTGGTCGCGAACCAGACGGCCCTTAACAGAGCCTACCACACCGCATGAGACCATAAGATGCCACCTCATATACTATAACTATAACGCTTAACTATAGTTATAGATATATCTATACGATACGAAGAAGAAGTGCTTCGAAGGCGGGCCCGTACCCTTGGTAAACCTTGGTACCTTGGGACGTATATTTGGGCTAATAGAAGCGATGACTTTTTTAAAGGTGTCATTATTGTTAAAAAGTTTTTGAGAAAGTTTTTTTTACAAAATCCTAATATCACGTTTTGATTTATCTACAAACCGCGTGCTATCAACCGGATTTAATGTGTCCCTAAAACAACCAGACTCTGAGAAAGTTTCACCAATAACAAAGCTGTGAACACAGCCTAACACTGTCTCAGCGAGTATCCAACGCCGCGCTGCCTTGATGACTTGTCTTCTTGACAGATTTCTGTGTAATCTGATTTTTGATAAATTGTCTCCGAGCTGCTCCCTCTGCGTGTGTTTCACGCGAAAACTCGACTTTAGACGAATATTTTGTCTGAAGGCCAAATATCTTTGTAATTAATGGTCTGAAGTGCTGAGCCCCGTTTCTGTAACTTAAGTTGTGTGACGATGGAATGGAGGCCATTTTATCTGTTCAGGTTGCGAAATTGAGAACTATTTAATTTTCATATACTTGTTGACAACCACCCCGACCAACAGCGCCACCTCCAACCAAACGTAAAGTTGCAATTAAACTATCTAGCAACTGAAAATTTAGTTGGCGGTGGCGCCACCGTCAAAACAGCTGTCATTAGATGTATGAAATTTGTATAGTTCTCTATTTCGCCATCTGAACGGATAAAATGGCAACCATTCCATCAGCAGAATCGGGGCCCATGTACAACTTCAATTTATGCAATGATTTTCGAAAACTTTGCAGTAAATCAAAAAAAAATCAAAGCCTGTGCTAGGGTTGATATTTTTAATAGCTCTACCTTGGTCTATTTCGGGTGTTGTTGCTGTCATTTGAAGTCATGCAATAACCAAGACGTCAGTTTTTTCAATTTCTTCTGGAAGGCTCTTTACGGTGTATTCGGTAATTTTTATTATTTGTGGCAATGTCAAATGTAATAGTACGTGAACTACAAAAATAAATAAGATGTAATAAAATAATATTGACATATCCGTTTTACTCCGTTCTCTTTATTTTGTGTTTTTCAGTGGTTTTGTTTTTAAGTTTACAAAACTCATGTAGCAATTTCTAGCATTCAAATCAGACCTTATCTAGACACACGGTAGCGTGTCAAAGCCAAGTTCAAGAAACTTAGGATAATATATTGAAGCGTAAGGTCTGACTTGGCTAGTTTTCATATACGAATTATATTAGCCTTCGCAAGTTCTAAAGATAGATAGATAGATAAAAAAATATATATTTCCAACACAGTACACTCACTTACAAAAAGACAGTAAAATTTAAGAGCTAGAGAGTTTTGTAAGTTCTTATAGAAACTCTCCCATTTCTGTTTTAGTAGGTACTTAATAATAATTCTTATATGAGAACAAGCCGAGTCAAACCTTAGGCTTCAATATATTATCCTAAGTGATAAGAAGAAATGATATTTAAAGTTTTTATAAAATATTTTATGTTGTTATAAATAAATTTCAGGACTGATCATTGAACTTGGCACCCACTTAGATCTCACTTCTTTTGTCATTGAAGTTAACAACTAAGGCATGAGTTTATCAAAATATTGAACTTGGTTCTCATTTCACATTATGTTTTTGATCGGATACATTTTACATAGTTAATTTTATAAGAAGCAAAGGATATTAGTACGGAACCATTCGGTGGGAATGTGTATGGGCTGGTAAAAAAACTATGTTTTAATTTCATTTTTAGCCGATATTTATTTGGATAGCGTAAAGGCAAATTATTCCAATCGGCTTACTATGCTAAGCTTGACAAAATTTGGAATCACAAAAAACAATTTAACCGTTGCAGTGCGCCGTTGAAAGGCAAAGCGCCCTTTGTCACGCTTTGACTCACTTTCACGCGATAAAAAAGCCCAGTGGAAAAGTGTGCGCACATTTATGAAGGCTAAAAGAACAATTTCGTTAGGTACCGTCGGAAAATTCGCTGACTTCAAAGGGCATTTTAACAACGCCGTGCCCCTTTGTTGACTCTCCAAAAGTATTTATAACGAAAAAAATTTTTTTCACTGCCGCTGCAGTTATACGAGTACCAACCTAATTTTAATGAAAAAAATTTCCTTGTTCGGAATTTTGTGATACGCCGAATAAAAATTTATATTAGACTAACTTTTCCTTGCGACTTGTTTCGATGTGTGCGAGAGTGATGTTCCTACATACAGTGTGTACGTGTGAGAATGATCAATTTAAGATAAATCGAGTCACAATCCAATTTATTTGTTTGGAATAAATACCTCAAATGGCTTTATTTATTCGACATAGATTGAGTAATGTATAGAGGACACAGAATTATCGTGATTTTATTCTAAGTTTCAGTTATTTAATAATAGGTAATCATTTCAAACAGCATACCTTTTAATGATTGAATAGAGCTGTAAATGTCAAGGAAAATTACATCAAAAATCCTTTGGGAAAAGAAACAAGCGAAGAAACTATTACGATGGTTGAGGGAAAACTCGAAGAACGACATTATTCCAAACTATGTACGTATTGGTTTTAATGAATAGCAAATTACTACCCAGGGTGTATGCGTTTTCGTAATCAAAGTCACGTAAACTTTATCCTCCCTCTAAGGGGGCCGGTAAATCACACATTACTTTTTATTTTCTCAAAAGACGAGAAATTCAAAACGTCTTACAACTAGAAAAACAATTTTAAAATTCAAAAGAATAAATCAAGTGAGTTGGACGTATTGAGATTGCTTTCCGTGGTAGAGCTACTCATATTGTTTTCTAGAAACAATCACTAGTTTCGAGTTCGTTTCATTTGTGCTGTCGCGTAGATTCGAAAGCACACGCGCGGATTTTTGACTTTCCGTATTTATTTGGCAAAAACTTTAAATTGCTTCTGACCTAGTTGGGGCCTATTGAACCAATTGGACGATTGCCTCGTTCGATCTAACTCTCGCTCATCTCGTTTACTTGTTTTGTTGTTTAATATCCACTTTTAACTTATTGAAAGATAACTTATTTATTTCATGAAGAATGTTATTTGAAATCTCCTAGCTTTTTCAAGGTTTGCTTACTTACCTATTTAAACGGAAATTGAATAAATACAAACAAACTACAGAAAAAGTTTCATGAAATCTTCTATATTTTAATAAAATTTGTGATTGCTTGAAGGAGTACCTACCCGAATCTGACGAGCGTATATGATGCGAATTATGAAAGCGAAAGGAAGCGAATGGGGTGTGTTTGGATCGTAGCAGGTGGTAATCTTTGGTCTCTGCCTACCCCAATGGGACAAAGGCGTGAGCGGCGTATGTATGTATTTCTTGAATATATGTATTTGAAAACGAGTATCGTCTGATCATGTATGTGCCGGCTCTGATCGAAACCTAGTACATATGAGTACAACAACAATAACATATAACATACATTTACGCGATATTCCTGGTCAGGGTAAGCAGAGGAATAAACTCTTCCAGTATGCCTGTGAACAGATGGCAGCTGTTTTTTCACTCCCAGAAAGAATGCTTAATAGTAGATAAGAAACAACCTCATTTCTTGCATATCTAAGGTATCTCGACCTCCTTCCAGTGATTTCTCTTCTGTATTAAGGCAGTCGAAAGTTAAATAATAACAGTAACTTAGTTGTTTAGGATTTACGTTAAAGGAACGACCAAGTTTGAATAAAATAAACAGATAATTAAATAAAACGCTCGCAGGCTGTTGTTATTACGGTCAATCAAACTGCTACGTTAAAAGGGACTTTCAACTTAGATCTACATTATTTATTTTATTAAAAAGAGTTTTTTATATTAGTATATTTTAAAACAATTTGAAATAAATTACCTTCGATGTTACCTTATTGTCATCTGGCTCGAACAACATAATTAATCTAGGCAAGTCTAAATATTGTCAAGTTTTTTAAACCAAATTAATAAGTTGAAATAAAGATAACTCTTAATTTTATTTAATACTAGCTTTCCGCCCGCGTGGACCACAGGTTATATCGTGCCCAACTGTGGGATAAAATGTCCTATGTCCTTTCCTTGGCTCTAATCTATCTCTGTACCAAATTTCATCAAAATCGGTTCAGTAGTTTAGGCGTGAAAGAATGGCAGACAGACAGATAGACAGACAGACAGACGAGTTACTTTCGCATTTATAATATCAATAAGGATTATTTACAGTTACTTTGGCCCACTGTTTCCTTCACGTGAAGAAGTAGTCACTCTCTAGCCCTTACGAAGGATGGACAAACATACACATATTTACTTTTTTTGACAGCCCATAAAAATCTACACACGAAGGGAAAGACGGCGCTGGCCTATAGTGACATAAAGATTTGCTTATTGCAAAGATTATAATAGATCTTTACCTATGAAATTGCAGATTTTTTCTCAAACTTTACTTTGCTGTTACTAACATGGTTTTTTATCTAAAACCTTGGCCATATAACGGAGATTTCGAGTAAAATAATACATATTTACTTTGGATTTATTTACTGAAAGCGAAGCTCTAATATAGCTCGTTTCATCTGTTACCCGTTACATTGCTTATTTTTGCTGTACCTTTGTTACAATGACAACTTTCAATAAACTAAGTATGATGAAAATTAACGTAGGGCGACTTGCACCAAAACCTTAAATACATTTGGGCCAGTGTTCACCAAATATTTAACCAACGATTAGCAGCTAACCAGAGATTTGACAATGTCATTTTCATACATTTTTTGACATTTTGTCTGATTAGCTTCTAACCGCGGTTTAACCGTTGGTTATATTTTTGGTGAACACGGGCCTTAGTCAATGTCAAAAAAAATTATGAAAATGACAGCGTCAAATCTCTGGTTAGCTGCTAATCGTTGGTTAAATTTTTGGTGAACACTGGCCTTATTAGCTTAAACACATTTAACTTAGTTGTCAAAGCAACAAAATCTGTCAAATCGATCAAAATTCAGTTTTCCAAAAATATTGTATGAAAAACGGCAATTTCATAAGTAAAGACTTAATCTATGTACGCGGATAATTAAACATGAAATTATCCGCGTGTTTCTTCTTCCTAGGGCTTATAATCCCGTTTCCCATTCGGGTTACGCTTAACCAAAATCATCTGCGTGCGAAATCACATTATCATTTGTGAAAGAAACACTATTTTACGTATCATTTTTCCACACGCGCACACAAATAATTTTCTCTTTTTCAGTTTTCCCTGAGCTCAGTAAGTCACAGTATCAGACAGGTACATCAGGTACCTACCTGCTCCACATTGCGAGACAATTTTACTTTATTACCTCCTTGGGGAAGCTTCATCCTGTGTGGATTCCCCAACTTTGGATACGAAAATACAGTCAACTGCTTGTTAAGCTTGACATTTTTGTTCTTTCAGTATATGAATGTTGTTGAGTTTGTTAATCTATTGACTGTACTGGATACATAAAGTGGAAATGTTGTATAATGTGTTCATATTTTGTATCTTTAGGAGTCAGAATTGTTCTAAAACTAAGTATAACAAGCTTAACAAAAACTAATACCCTAAATTCAGACCGTCGTTCAGAATGATTTTCCAGTGGAATGTTCTTCTGGAAAAAACAATAATATCAGCAAAAAACACGAAAACTAGCAATGTACATCGCGTACTGATATTAGCGCAGCGCACGCGTGGCTTAGATTAGCTTTAAATTGACACTTACTACAGTTATCCCTGAACGAATGTAAATTGAAATTAAAACTGTATGAATGTATTAAAAACTATTCAAAGAGATAGATACCTATTTGTGAAATAACTTTATTCTAATTTCATACCCCTTTATGAAGCAGACCGTACTAAGCGATGCAAGTTAAATGCTTAATTTTATCAAGTACTTACTTATTTTTACGGTAAACTATTGAAAATTATCATAAATTGTATAACTGTGGGTTCTTAAAGCGTAGACAGAGAGTCAGAGACCGAGTGATGTCAAGTGAAGACTCAGTGCCTTCAACAACCTTACGAGCAACGACTCACACTTGCTATTACTCAGTCCTATTAAAAAGGGAAAGGATCTCAAACATCACAAATGTTTGCTCCAATCGGGATTCAAACCCTGAACATCGACCTCTCTTCGAAACTGGGAAAGGGATTTAGGCCAAGTCCAACACGCTGGCCCAATGCGGGTCCCCAAAAGTCCCAAAAGATCATTGTCCCCAGAAGATCATTATAATTACAGACTGGAATACTTTTTGCTTATTAGCTTTTGCAAGCGTTAAGAGCAAAGCGCTGAGGGTGTGCTCTTCTCTTGCCCTAAAATCATACTTTTTAGGACACTAAAATATAACCACTGATTTAAAGAAGAATCATCAGTGTTCTATTACAATTTTCCCTTAAAGACTCAGGGGCCCTTTAAACCTATGTGCCCAGGGCGTCCTATAGGTAAAAGACGGCCCTGATTGCTGACAATCAAAATGTGCGATTCTACGTAATCATACAAGTAGGTTTAATAAAACCGAGGTCTTTGCTATTTTGTTTTTCCTTTCTTTCTTTTCATACAAAATGCCGCATCGAATATATCTTTGTTAGCAATTGATAGCCATTGTTTAACTATGGTTATGTTTGTCTGTTCACTACAAGTCTGTGAGCATTGGTATGGTTATCGCGGTTTCCAGACCACAAGTTCAAAGTGTTTGCACTACACATAACGTCTTCGGTACGTACCAGTTTATGTACTTATGGATGTTTGGATTTGTCTAACCACAGAACGTAAAGAAATTGTTGTAAGCAATACTTTTAAAATCTTTATTATTATATGACCAGCTTTCCACCCTGGTTCCCTTGGAAATTTTTGAAAATTATAGAGCCTATGTGTTTTTCTTATGTATCTATATTAATATTATAAAGAGGAAAGATTTGATTGTTTGTTTGTTTGCATTGAATAGGCTCCGAAACTACTGGACCGATTCGAAAAATTCTTTCACCATTAGAAAGCTACATTATCCCCAATGGACATAAGCTACATAATTTTCCCAAATTCTTACGGGAACGAAGTCCAGGATGGAATGCTAGTAAGCTATATTATTGTAACGTTTCATTAAAATCCATTTCGTAGTTTTTGCGTGAAAGAGTAACAAACATCCATAAATCCATAAATAAAAACTTTTGCGTTTATAATATTAGAAAGGGTGTAAATTGTAGAAGAAATCTGCTCCTTCCTTGGCGTATATTAATTAAATTACTTTTAATTAGTTAGTGAAACTTTTGAGGGTGATTCTCGCCATAAAACTGAATAACTTCCAAAAGAACCTCGTACGAAGCAAAAACTAAAAAATGTTCTGCCTACCTCATTAGGCATGACAAGCGTGAGCGTATGTAACCTTCCAATTCCGTGGATTTTTCACGGAGTATTTTCCCAAACGCCAAAACAAAACCCGGTTCTAACCAGACATTTGTGTGCACCACACCGTTTGGAACCACTCGACTGTTGTAAACGCGTCAACGCCTCCTCATTACGCCAGCCCTTGTTATCGATCACCGATACACCCTATATATTATACCTTGGTATGTATAACACCCTGTTTTTATACCTGGGTATGTTTTACCCACGAACAATGCCAGCTGCAAGGTTTATAATTGCTATGGGACGTTCGGAATGACTAAGCGTTATTAGCTTTTGATTTTTAAAACAATAATTAATCAATACTGTAACATCGTAATAGGTTTTTAAATCGACACTTAGCTCGATCCCCAGTAGTACCAATATACATACATATGTACATACATTACACATGCAATTATATACATACGGCCGGTTTGGTCGAGTGGTAGTGGCGCTGCCTCTTGATCAACGGGTCCTAGGTTCGATTCCCAGTCGGGGCAAATATTTGTGTAAAAAGCGGATGTTATTTCTCGGATCATAGGTGTTTGTGTTTGTCTTTATTATTAAAACCTTAAATTAGTAAAACCTTAGTGTTGGCCTTTGAGTGTGTAGCGTTTTATACCTCTATAGTTACTAGTGATTTTATACATATATCTATAGATCGTATCTTTGTCTTAACGATGTCTTTCTCCCTGTTCTGTACTGACGCTATACGACAGAACGAGATACACGACAAAATATTTATAGCTTCTATGTTAGCTATGTTGGTATTCTTTGTTTATCTGTGCGCTAATACGGGAAAAGTCCCTTGTGGAAAGAAAAGTTATGAATGATTATGGTCGTAACATAAGTAGGCAAGAGTTAGGAGGAAATACTAATCATCATATTTTTATCAAAGCAGCAGCTTAAAGTTATGATGAATGTCATAACTGCACGCGACGACCGTACGTTCCATAGTTTTGAATAATTCTCGATTTAATGCTGTCTGGCAATGCTGTAACATACATGAAAACATATGACAGTAAAGTAACTATAAACGGAGTAAAATAATGCATGAAGAAAGTTGCCCCTATTGTGCCAATGTGACTCGCATCAATTTATAACTGACGAGAGTAAGATACGAAAATAATTACAATAAACACTACACACTCAAACGCCCACACCAAGGTTGTGTTGTGGGTACCTTGTGTTGTGGGTACCTTGGAAAATACAGAAAGACACGAACATCCATAACTTCAGAACAAACATTTGCTTTTTACACAAATATTTGCCCGAGCTAGGAATCGAAATCTGTTTGAAGTCTGTTTGTTTGTATTTCCAAGTTATTTAATTCAAACCATCTGGCTTAAAAGTTTTTTTTTAAATAAGATGAATTAAACGCATCTAATGTTACATCCTATGAAATTAAAAACTTTTTAAGTATCCAAGCGACAAGACAGGAAAATTCCAAAAACGCGACTCAGATTCTCATCTGTACTTGAGTTGCAGCCTAGTGGTTTTTGCCATTTTGATAGTAGACAATCAATACTTAAGTATATACATAGATAAAGACTTGTCTCCTTCTGTAATACGGGCCATAGTTTAGAGGTCTAATTCTTTAGTCAAGTTAGTATAGTTACGTAATAATAATTATCTAACTGTTTTTTTTTTTTTTCGTTGTTCAGGAGAACAATCGCGTTTCATGTACTGATTCTCACAATATATTGCGCCTTTTTATAATTCAAACGGCACGGCACGGTACTTCAAAATTTGAACTACCATTGCCCCTATATTCTCAGCTTCTAGTGTTATTAATACCCATGCTATTACATAGGAGACAATGGTAATACTATTTTGCCGTGCCTTTTTCAAGTTATAAAAGGGCCCATTTTTCTAAACCAACTTATGCTCTGCTTACCCCGCCAGGGATTACAGGCGTTAATGTATGGGTGAGATGATTCTGTATATCTATTTTATATGTATTGCGCCACCCGCTTTAGTCTAGCAATAGTACGGACTATTTAAATTTAGTTTAGGAGATTAATTAAAGCAGTAGCGGACGCACTCGCTCGCCCTGTCACAACCGTCAATGGCACCCGTCGCACTGTTTTATTCTCACTAACTTTATCAATGATACATTGAGATGAGAAAGATTTTTTTTTAATAAAAAATGGGTTTTCTCTTTGAATCCAGTTCAAGGGAGACGAATTGGTCGAAGATGGAACGTCTCATTATTGATTCTAATTTTATAGAGATTCGAAGAAATCTGAAATGCTGATGCAGGTGGATAATATAGTTCTTAGAAGAATGTATTATCCTTACTTATTATAAAACAAAGTCCCCGCCTTTATGTGAAAAGTTTGTGATATTTGTCACCTTATAAGGTGATATTAGGTCTTTACCTATGAAATTGCCGTTTTTCATACAATATTTTTGGAAAACTGAATTTTCCATACTAACGTATTTGGATTTTTCTCGGGAGTGCGAAATCCAAACGAAATCCAAATTTAGCAAAATTTTGTGGGAAGGTTTGGACAACATTAAGTTAATTTTTATCATACTTACTTACTTTATTGAAAGTTGTAACTGTAACAACGGTACAGCAAAAATAAGCAATGAAACGGGCAACGGATGAAACGAGCTATATTTGAGCTTCTTTTTCAGCAAATAAATCTTAAGTAAATATGTATTAATTTGACTCAATATCTCCGTTATATGGCCAAGGTTTTAAATAAAAATCAATTTTAGTAATAGCTGTTCAGTCAAATAAATTATGAATAAAATAAAGCTTTAGAAAAAATCGGCAATTTCATAGGTAAAGACCTATTTATGACGATTGCGTAGTCAACTCAGCTCCCAGGCTGCTTAGTTAGACGTTCTGTTCTATCTATATAATTGTGGTAATATGAGCCGGACCAGAAGGGTTCATACTAGAGAGGAGGTAAATGTCTCGCAGTGGACTCAAACATTAAGCTGACGAAAAAGGAGAAGATATGAACTCTTTTTTATTAAAATAACACTTTAATCTACGTCTCTTGTTTTAACATCAATGACCTTTCAGCACCCATGAATGGGAGACGCAATCAAATTTGCCAAATGACGCTCACACTAAATTGGTAAAGAGTGATTGATGGGAACGGCCAGCTAAAGCATTTTACACTGGCAATAATTGAATCTGAATATTTTGGCCAGATTTCGTAGAGAAATTTTGAAGTTTCGCCGCATTTCATTGGATCATATCGATTCATGTTCATTAATCAATTTCGCGGCCGTTTCATCAGTGCTTTTCATATTCAAACTAGGTCTGGTTAGTGATGATTGAAAGTGTCGGGATTTTGTCTGAATTTGATGTATGTAAGTGTATAGCGGTGATAGTCCAGTTGGTAATGAGCCAGACCTGTAATCGGAAGGTTGCGGGATCAAATCCTAGCGCGGGCCTTACCACTAAATTCGTCTTTTCGGATTTATGTACAGATTTCTAATTATCACTTGCTAACGGTGAATGAAAACCGTCCGTCCAAGAAAATTCATTTTCGAAAGACGAGCGGTCCACCAACCCGCATTGGGCCAGCGTGGTGGATTATGGCCTAAATCCCCTTCGTGTTTCGAAGGGAGGCCCGTGCCCCTTGGTGGGGATTTATATGGGCTGGTAAAAAAAAGAGTATTACGGACATTACATAGCAAGCTGGAATTTTAATCATGTCCTAGTTTTGAAATGATGTTTCAGTGAAATTCAGATCAGAAATTTCGCATAGCGTGAAGCCCTAATTCACGCTTTTATCAGCCTCATAGGAGAATTAGAATTCGACGCATACCTCAACGCGCTGTTAGTTGTATTCTCCATCGTTTTCAAGGAAAATGTAGCCCCTAAACCACGCCAAATTACACAAGCACCTTCCTGCTTTCCCGTAAAGTTTTTTGTCTTTTTAATTTAATAACTAAGTTGGCGGCTCTAGCCCTCGGCCGCTGACTCTCGTTATTAGTCTGATTAGCTGTGAAACGGGCTCGGCAGACTGCAAAAAGCTTTAGAAAACCTGCCAAGTGCGAGTCGGAGTCGCGCACGAAGGGTTCCGTACCATTAGCTATAAAAACTAGCAAAAACTCACGTTTGTTGTATGGGAGCCCCTTTAAACATTTATTTTATTGTGTCTTTTAGTTAAAGCGGCAACAAAAATACATCATCTGTGAAAATTTTAACTGTCTAACTATCACGGTTCATGAGATACAGCCTGGTGACAGACGGACAGCGGAGTCTTAGTAATAAGGTCCCGTTACCTAAGCTGTCGGTCCCGGCTGTTGCCGCTTGACTATAGTCTTTAAAACCAAATCAGAGGCCATTCGGCGGTTTGAAAATTCTGACACCAGGGTAAGTCAAGTTCACCACACACTAGACTATACCTACACGATGAGAAGAAGAAGAAGTGTACGGGATGATGACACGTAATCTTATAAATTAAATATTTTCTTGATAGTCAAAAATATTCTTTAATGCACCACTATTATAAAGACGCTTTAGAAGACGCTTTACACTCAAAGGCCCACATTAAGGTTTTCCCTTGTGTTGTGGGTCCCTTGGAACACACAAAGACAGACACAAACACCCATGACCCGAGAACAAACATCTGCTTTTTACACAAATATTTACCCCGACTGGGAATCGAACCCAGGACCCGCCGATCGAGAGGCACCGTCACTACCACTCGACCAAACCGGCCGTCAGACTATTGCTTATATAATGATGGAATGCGATAGGTACAATGGTCGGTAGCGCACTGAGAGACGTGTAAATGAATATAATGCAAACGCGGTAAAGTGCTGAATGTGCGGCTATACCGTACAAGAAGGGTCCCGTTTTTACCGTTTTGGTACGGAACCCTAAAATGCTTTAAAAACGTCGCCAGTAATTCAGTTACAACGGCTGCGGTGTCCGGCCGACCGACCGTGACGCCCATTGTCTCTCCATGCGACGAAATTACACTTGAAAATCACGCTCTACATTCTAGCTGCGTTTTTCATGGGCTATTGTTTAGGTGTGAGGGAATTTGCAGCTCATCTGTTCAGCTGTACTTACATACATATGAAATATACATTCGATATCTATAGTACAGGCAGCAGCACGTCAGGTTACCCATTTTCATTAGGAAAGCCGGCGCTATTACAAGCGAGATAAGGGCGACGTCAAGGTTAACCTGTAAAGCCCGATGTGCCCGAAGTGCCGAAAGCCCGTGTGTACAAGATCACACACAAGATCTACTTTTTTTAAAGGATCTTTCCTAATCATCCTGATTCATGCCTTCCTACCTACACGGTATAGGAAGGTTACCTGGAAGAAATTGCTACCTAGCAAAAAGGTCGCCTTTTTGTACACCATGTTTTATTTTCTGTTAACTTCACACTTGAAAATCACTCTCCTAATTCTGGCTGCATTTTTATGGGCTATTGTTTAGATGTGAGGGAACTCTTAGCTCATCTGTTGAGCTATACTGTTGAAATGGAATAAAGGTCACGTACAAGATCTATTTTTTTATAAAGAAGCTCTCCTAATCATCCTGATGTGTTAATCAGCCCTCCTGGGAAGGAAGGCTATACGGGAGTACAGAATCAAGTATGTGGCGAACTAGACTAACCCTGATGTCAGAGTTTTCAAACCGCCAATGGTCCTGCGACTTGGTTTCACGACTGTATTCAATCGACAACAGCCCGATCCGACAGCTGAACGTGCCCTCCGAAACACGGAAACGCTTGTGATACATTGTTACTTTGATTACCCATCAGGTACTATGTCATTAGCTACGTTTCACCTATCAGGAGACATTAATTATCAGGTGGTCCAACTGCATGAATTTGAAACCCAATTTCTGACGACGACGTTTGAAACATTAATTTAGTTTTATGTCAGTCTGACATGAGAGTATTTGAAAACCAAAAAAATATATAATCTCACACTATCAAGACTAGTTCAACAAACTCACTCTAATTATTAAAAACAAAATTTAACTTAAAACGACGCTGAAGTTCATACCACTCAAATATCTAATTAGTTCAGGCCTCTCGTCGAATATAAATAAAATGTATTTATTTTAACAACGCTAAAATTGAAATATATCTTTCGTCGTAAGTAATATCCCGAAGCGACTAATCAACGAGTTAATTACTTTTCAGTAGTAAAATGAAACAAAAAAAGTTCGTTTATTAAAATTAAAAGCGATAGAAAGCAATAGAAACGAAAGAATTACGTTTGTCAAAATTAAAAGCGATAGAAAAAGAAATAAAAAAGTTAAAAGCGCTAAAACATGAAATTCCCAGCATCTGCAGACTAAGGGTACAGAATCCATGTCCACCCGTCTATATAGGTACACTCATGCCTGTAAGTAACATCTTTCAGGAAAGGAAAAACGTTCTGTAGTGTCAAAACCACTTGTCGCCACTTTTGACATTCTTCGTAATTTTTTTTTAAATTGACAACCTTTTTTAATTATGTTATGATTGACAATGTGTAAAAAGGTTTTTTTTGCTGTGAAAAAACTCTGATCAAAACCTATTATTCATGATACAATATTATAAAACAAAGTATGTCTGTTTGAACGCGCTAATCTTAAAAACTACTGAATGGATTTGCATACGGTTTTCACCAATTTATGAAGCGATTCAATAAGAAAGTTTGCGTGTATAATTAACTAGCATTCCGCTCGGGATTACGTTCCCGTGGGAATTCGGTAAAATTATGTAACCTATGTTACTCAGGGAAAATGTAGCATCCTAATGGTGAAATAATTTTATACAAAAATTCAAATCTTTCCTCTTTATATTAGTTTATTACCGAAAATCTCACAGGAACGAAGTCCCGGGCGAAAAGCGATTGAAATATACACATCAACACGGTCTAGGGATATTGCACGATTTTTCATACTTAAGAGGTCTGTTTATATAATAAGCTACAAAAGCATACTCGAGATACATGGAGCGCTATAATTTTGAGACGAGCAAGTGCTAAACGTTTCCATTAAGTTTTCCCAATTTTCAAGTACAACAAAATTTATTGACTAGAATAGAAAATTCAGGTTTAGCACTTGCTTGTTTGAAAATTATAGCCCTCCATGTATCTCGAGTATGCTTTTGTAGCTTATCATATCAAACAGACCTCTTTTGTATGAAAAATCGTGCAATATCCCTAGACCGTGTTGATGTGTGTAAGTATATACGAAAGGTCTAATTTCCCATGTGCTGTTTGTTATTCGAATAGAGACGCAAATACCTGTACAAATGAATGATTCAGTTTGCCCATCCCTAACAGGGTGGACGGTGGGTGAGCTAATAAACTCGAATTGTGTGGAATATTTGGAAATTCATGGTAATCCCTAACCATAGGCTATAAACTGTGGACGTATTTGGGATGAAACAAGGTGGGGTTACCCCTCTTTAATAATTATTATACAAAGCTGTCTACAGTTGCAGAAATGTCAATTAAACTTAAAGGTTTTTTAAATAATGCTTAAAGTAGCATTAAATTTGATAGACGTTTCTACAACTGAATGTGAGTTTATTCATTTCGTACAAATATTATTCTAACTTACATCTTTCAGCAAGACCAGCTGATAAATTTCCCTAAGCGTCGCATTTCAGTAGATTATTAATAAAAAAAGCCTGGATACTTATCATTAGGTACTTAGTAAATATTATATGTGTTTATTTTAACGAAGTATGAGAAAACGTGAAAAAAGGACGACGGTTTGGTTTAATTTTTCTCATCGTAGGTAAGCTACCTCACACTTAAACTTTTTTAAGAATAAAAAACACTACCAGTACAACAACAATTCATTGCTTAGAGCACACTGAAATTAGACAAATTAACTCATTTTTCTACTATTATTTTCTCCTATTAGAAATAGCTACAGGGATTGTTCGAAAAGCATACCTTGTAGGTTTAAATACCTTAGCAAGTCAAGCAGGCCTGGGCAGCGTGTCTAATTTCCGCCCCCAGCCAAACACCTGACTCCGGTCCTGTGTAACCCGACGATAATTAGATACGACGAGCTCTTACATCGGGACTCTGAATACGGTCCAAATTGCGCCCTTTCATTCTGTTTGCATCGCACTCTGTTTGGTCACCGTTCTCTATTTTTACGACCATATTTTATAACGTCGTGTGATGGAATTCATTTATCGAACTGGCGGTTTTCATCTATAGGTTTTGTTAGAGGTTTTTCGTGTTAGTTTTTATGGGTTGGTGTCGTTGATTGGTATAAAAAAACCAGCACGATGCCACAGACAGACACATAAATACACAGACATAACGTAAAACTTTTTTTTAGTTATTTAGTCCATAAAATTTATTTTAGTTTAAACTGACATTTGCATGCTACTGAAATCAGCAAAATATGTATTGGATTGAATTATCTTGTAACATCTTTTATCCATGTTTTAAGCAAATAATGACTTATCTTATCAAAATTGGTCCAGCCGTTTAGGAATTGCACAAAAAATTTAAACACTTAAAATGTCTAAAACTGACTTATTTCATTTGATATTTTTTCTTTTGTATTAGATTTATTTTTTGTGGTCTTCTTCTTATCGTATAGGTCAGTGTTTTTCAATCTTTTTTAATTCGCGACCCCTTTAGACCAAATAAAATTCTGGCAACCCCCTAAGGTCTCTAATACCCTTTTAGGCTAAATCTATGTATTACTTCAGAGATTTTTAAATATAATGAAAGAGTTTGCCGCGGGGTAGACGCGGAAGGCGGTGGGAGGCATCATTATACAGTCACAGCCTTTTCACTGAAATTGTCTTATTTTGGTGTAAGATTTACAAATTATTGTCTTTTTCTTTTACCTGCGACCCCCGAATAAGGCTTCACGACTCCCCTGGGGGTCGCGACCCGTAGTTTGAAAAACACTGGTATAGGTAATAGTCAAGTATGTGGCCCTCTATGTTGGGGATTGTAAAATAAATTTTAAAGTTATTGAAATAAACACATAATCAAATGCTTCACAATAATGATTCTACTCCGCTGAGTCATCTCAGTTGTTATTTCAAAACTACAGATATGTTTCCAAGATAATTTCATTAAAGTTCGTTCACGTTCCCCGGCGTTATATCTTAGTTAAGGTCTAAATCTTAGATAAAAACAGAAGATTACACTAGTGCGTGGAATACAAAAGTAAAGAATTTCATTTATTAAATTAATACTTCGTAAGGAACATTCACCTTTTTTCAGATGAACCTGGAGGTTACTGTTATACGTTGGCGAAGTCCTGGGCGGGAAACTAGTTTTATCCATACACTCACGCCTACAGTCCCTTCCAGGGTAGACAGAACGTCATATAGTTCTAAAACTACTTGACGCCACATTTGACATTCATCTTGAGAAAAAAAATTACTTCTTCCAGGATATGCGATGGCAAACTACTAAAATCCAATGCTCCTGAGTAGTATCTATCACTACATTACATTTTTGAGCTGCCACCTCGTGAGGTAGGGTTTTGTGCAGCGGGAGCTCGGTCTATATGTACTGATTATTTAGGGAATATGTTTTAGTTTATTTAGTTTATATCAAAGCTATGTAAAAGTTTGTATTGCTGTTGGTTTTCTTAATAAAATAAAATAAAATAAAAATTAACAAAAAATTGACCCTCCTTCAAAAAGGGTGAAATAATTTTTTAAAGCTGTGTTCACGAGTAAGTAGTGGTTACGGGTAAAACAGCAAATAGGTGAATTCATAGCGGAATATGGTAAATAGAGAGGAATTTTTTTTTGACGTAGATGCTTCTAAACTAAAAAAAAAATTTTGAAATCGGTTTACAAATGACGGAGTTTTGAGGTAACAAACATAAAAAAAAAAATCACCCGAATTGATAACCTCCTCCTTTTTTTTGAAGTCGGTTAAAAATAATTAGCTGAAACTTGAGTATAGTGGTATAGGTTGTCAGCCTTTTGCCCACGATACAGCAAAGCACTCGCATCCCACTTACTGGCTTCTACGGTATGCCTGGGAGGAGTTGGAAGCTAAGTTTTTTCTTTAACTCCCAGTCCAGCGTGGAAGTTCACTAACAAAAAATACATATAAGCCAAATTTCTTATTTATCTAACTCAAAATTCCAGAATTCTAAAACATGCCGTCAAGGCTTGGTCTTTCTCAGACGATTGCTTACAGACATGTCACGGCGCATCAGATAACGCAGCGGTTTGTCGAGAGGCCGTGTCGTTTGTCGCGGTGCCACTCCTGCGCAGCGACCGCGAGTGGCTTCTGTCGTGACCGCGTAGGCGTGCGCGTTGGGATGTAGGAAATTTTTACTGGGTTTTTTGGAGAATGTGGCATATTTTGAATGGGTGTAAATAGATTACGACGTGACAATCCGGCTTTAGATAGGAAAACATTATTTTATGTTTAGCTCAACAGGCACAGATCCTTCATAACCTTAGGATCCTTCCCAGATATATAAGAAAGACAAAAACCTTGCATATTGCCAGATAAAAACATATCATACACAATAAATGGGCCTTTTCATTTCGAACGGCACGGTATGGCACGGCAAAATTTATATTACCATTGCCCCCTATGTTCCCAGCTTCTAGTATCACTAGCACATAGGAGGCAGTGGTAATAATGTTTTACTGCGCTGTTTTCGAATTGTAAAAAGGCCCAATGTCTTAGTGAGGAAAGTGCACAAACATTTCATTAACTTGTAATGATATACTGAAGATGTTATCTATCTATTTGTGATGAAGTAATTGATCTTGACGGATGTAAAGTCATGGAAATATCTAAGTCGTCATCATCAGCCCATATACGTACCCACCAAGGGAGAGACAGGTCTCCCTTGTAAACAAAACAGTAAATGGGGTTTTAAACATAGTGCACCCAATTTTTTCGGAAATATACTGGTTTCATCCATTGTTGAAAAAAAGATATTTAACAAGAAATCTATAATGTACCTATTTATTGACTGTACCACTAAATACAGACAATAAATGGGAACCTACACAAATATCAGATTTCCGTTATGTTAATTACAAAATCTAATTACCCAACACCCACTGACTCAATAATCTACAGTCCCACAACTAAATCGTATTTACACAAGCTCATCCAATAAGGAAAGATATGTCCGGGGTTCGACCCCGGCCCACGCAAGTCGTCACCGGGAAAGGAATATGCCCATGCGCAGCTTTCGCATTAAACCTTATGAAAATAGGCGCTGCGCATGCCAACTTTATCTCGGTGTCAACTATGTCCAACTTGTGGCATTCTATGGACTGACTAGAATGTTGGATTGCTGATAATGACTTCTAAATGTATAATAAGATAAACTTGGTCATTTGGCATACTTATTGTGCTAAGTTAGTTATAACAATATGGCAATGGCTATGATAGCAAAACTATTTGTAATACGAGTACATACATACCCGTCACTGCAAGGCAAGAGTTTTGTCTTTCTGAACGACGGAGTAGGCATGCGAACATTTTTCAGTAAAACCTGAACACATATTTTGTCGCTGACTGTCAAAAACTGAATTCGAAAACTACTAGGGTATCCCATCGGTATAAAATGTTTAAATTTATTTTGTGTTACCCTACAGTCCGACTGGAATAGAAAATATTTAAAAAATAACTGACCTCCCAGGGGATCGGTTTTGGTGTTTCAGATTGGAATAACTAGAATAAAGGTCCAATCCATGTTCAAAATTGCAACTTGCAACGAATTTCTTTACAAATTTCTTATTAATTCTAAACCATTTTTTAGCCAGTCTGCCTTAACACTTCATCAAAAATATACAATAAAACAGGCTGCCTAAATATAAAATAACACTATAACAGAGTAAAATATAGTGAAAACTTAAAGCAATCATCATAATAAAGCTATTACAACAGCAGACGTGAAGACATCAAAATGTAATTCAAAAACTAAAAAGATATCTATCTTATCTATCTATATCTATCTATACATATTATAAAGAGGAAAGATTTGATTTTTTGTTTGTTTGTTTGTTTGTTTGCATCGAATAGGACTACTGGACCGATTTGAAAAATTCTTTCACCATTAGAATCCTACATTATCCGGGATGGACATAGGGTACATGATTTTCCCGAATTCCCACGGGAACGAAGTCCCGCGCGGGAGGCTAGTTTGCTATAAACTAACACAAAAGTTGTCTTAAAAGTTCGCGTAGACAAATTCAGTCCGTTTACAAACGAGCAAAGTTTTTGATATTCTTTGCATTGCCAGACGAAAATCAGTCTTATGTGAGCAGTCTGATAGTCTCGAACAAACGAATTAGATGATAGGTATCTATATCCACTGGTAGACAGGACAATTCTGGGCTTAGTAGAAAGTCTGGGCCATATTGAGGAGTGTCACTTTTGCGATCTGCACAACAAGGACATATATAAGGGGCGGGTCCTGGGGGTCCGAACCCCCCCCTTAGGGCCAAGAGGTTTAGTAAATAAATAAATGGTAAAAAAATAACGAAGCCTTGATGTCTATTGCGTCAGTCTGTCAAAATTTTATTCAACTCTCAAACGATTGAAGACCTACATAAGAAATAGAATGGAAGACGAGAGACTTAAGTGGTCTTGCTCTCATGAGCGTACACCGGGAGCTCGCTGTAAAGACAGATCCTAACGATATAGTAAGTAAGTTAATTTCGAAACGCAAGAGGCTTAATATAAAAATTTAAAATATATCATATCAAAAAAAAAATGCTAGTTTCAAGTTCGAGTTTACCTAAATTGTACTTACTATTTTTTAAATAAATGACTTACGTACACATACATTTTTTTAGTATAACCTCTCGACCCTACCTAAGATGGGACTCCCCCCCATCTGAAAGCTATAGCTACGTCCTTGCTGCACAATATACTTTATCAACTTGCAATTTTAAATTTTTTATCATTTTTCAAAGTGCGAGCTCGGTGCCGGCTTAGTGCCAGATAGTGCTCTGCCTTACGTCCAAAAAAGGCCGGAACATTTCGCTTCCGGAAACCAGCACCAAATTTTTATGTGTGGTTAGGCATGTCACCTGGACCCCAAAACTGCCGGGAGACACTTCGTGAGGTGTCAAGGTCACCAGTTATGACGTCATCAATGTGGCCGCCGCCGCGTTTTGAAAAATGTAAATTACTCATAAATTACGCAGTGCACATGTACGTGTGGGGTATCAAATGAAAGGATATTAAATATGCTGCATTGTTTTCATTGAATGTAACTGCGTAAATATGAAAACAACAAAAATATAGGACAAATAAGACAAATTACAAAAAAAATAATACATATTTATTTTTATAGCTAGAGAACCATTTATATTACAGAGAAAAAATATAGGGTACAAATAATTCTACGTTATTCGTCTATAGTTTACAATTTAAATCATCACAATCGGGTGAAAAAAGCCATAGTTATGCTGGTTTAACTAAAGCGCGGCGGATGCCATATATTCAACCGACGTCGCCGGCGTGTTTTGAAAAATGTTAATTATACTTAAATTACGCAGTGCATATGAATGTTTGGGGTATCAAATGAAAGGATATTAAATTTGCTGCATTGTTTTTATTAAATGTAACTGCGTAAATATGAAAACAACAAAAATATAGGACAAATAATACAAATTACCAAAAAAATACATATTTATTTTTATAACTAGATAACCATTTGTATTACAGAGAAA
Source organism: Aproaerema taeniolella (assembly GCA_949987775.1). NCBI lineage: Eukaryota > Metazoa > Arthropoda > Insecta > Lepidoptera > Gelechiidae > Aproaerema > Aproaerema taeniolella. The sequence continues at coordinate 19,707,463 of OX465243.1, read as the reverse complement.
TAATGTAGCGTACAAATAATTCTACGTTATTCGCCTATAGTATTAAATTTAAATCATCACAATTGGGTGAAAATAGACATAGTTATGCTGGTTTAACATAAAGCGCGGCGGATGCCATATATACGTATTCAACCGACGTCGCCGGCGCGTTTTGAAGAGTCTAAATACACTGAACTGCGCAACACACATGTATGTATGTATACATTCGGACATGAAATGAAAGCATATTTAATATGCTCTAATTTTCTAATGTAATGCACTCTGCGTAAATATAGAAATAAGAAAAATGTGTAACAAATAAATCGAATTAGAGAAAAAAATACGTTTATTTATTTCTATAGCCAGAGAACCATTACATTAGAGACAAAAAATGATTTCTTCGTATAATGTTATGTTATTTTTCTATAGTTTAAAATTTAAACCATCTAAATCGGTAAAAAACAGACATAGTTCTGCCAGTTTAAAGATAGTTCGGCGGATGATAACAACGCGACATGGGTAAGGCTCACGAGCGTTTTGTCCGCCCGTTCCAGTATGTTATGAATATTGATGCATACTAACGATGGCCGTTTCTACTAATAATCAGGATGAAGACTTCACTTGGAAGAGAAACTACTTGCATCAATGCTTATGCATCAATATTCATAACACACTGGAACGGGCGGGCAAAACGTTCGTGAGCCTTAACCCACATTTATGCCCATGAGTAAACTAGTGTTTCAAGCTCTTTCTGATGAACTAAATTTTATATAGCCTCGTAAAGAGTAATTTTAAATTACATACTTTCAAACTAGTGTGCAACTATTAATTAACGCTAGGTGCAAGGAGGATTAAGTGTGTTACACTTTTAATTTTAATCTATCTAACTTACAAAAATCTGCCTTCATATATAATCTATACTAATATTATAAAGCTAAAGAGTTTGTTTGTTTGTTTGTTTGTTTGAACGCGCTAATCTCCGAAACTACTGGTTCGAATTGAATAATTCTTTTTTTGTTGGATAGTCCAGTTATCGAGGAAGGCTATAGGCTATATAACATCACGCTACAACCAATAGGAGCAAAGATATAGTGGTAAATGTGTAAAAAACGGGAGAAATTATACCTAGACTGACGGACATATCAACGCACAGCCTAAACGGCTAAACGTAGGCACTTGAAATTTGGAAGGGACATAGCTTAGGTACCGCAGTGGTGCACTAAGAAAGGAATTCCCGAAATTCCCACGGGAACGGGAATTAGCGGGAAAATCCTTTTGTATGAAAAATCTAAACCGCTTAAGTTAGACGCTTGAAATTTGGCATGCAGGTACCTTAGTTAACTTAAAGCTAAGTTGCAACAGGATATTGCAAAATTCCCACGGGAACGGGAGTTAGCGGGAAAAAACTTTTGTATGTAAAAACCTAAATCACGTAAGATAGATGTTTTCAATCTGTGTACTCTGTACAAAAAAAAAATACACGCAAACGAAGTTGCGGGCATCAGCTATATTATCTATACTAATATTATAAAGCTAAAGAGTTTGTTTGTTTGTTTGTTTGAACGCGCTAATCTCCGAAACTACTGGTTCGAATTGAATAATTCTTTTTGTGTTGGATAGTCCAGTTATCGAGGAAGGCTATAGGCTATATAACATCACGCTACGACCAATAGGAGCAAAGATATAGTGGTAAATGAGTAAAAAACGGGAGAAATTATACCTAGACTGACGGACATATCAACGCACAGCCTAAACGGCTAAACGTAGGCACTTGAAATTTGGAAGGGACATAGCTTAGGTACCGCAGTGGTGCACTAAGAAAGGAATTCCCGAAATTCCCACGGGAACGGGAATTAGCGGGAAAATCCTTTTGTATGAAAAATCTAAACCGCTTAAGTTAGACGCTTGAAATTTGGCATGCAGGTACCTTAGTAAACTTAAAGCTAAGTTGCAACAGGATATTGCAAAATTCCCACGGGAACGGGAGTTAGCGGGAAAAAACTTTTGTATGTAAAAATCTAAATCACGTAAGATAGATGTTTTCAATCTGTGTACTCTGTACAAAAAAAAATTAACACGCAAACGAAGTTGCGGGCATCAGCTATATTATCTATACTAATATTATAAAGCTAAAGAGTTTGTTTGTTTGTTTGTTTGTTTGAACGCGCTAATCTCCGAAACTACTGGTTCGAATTGAATAATTATTTTTTTGTTGGATAGTCCAGTTATCGAGGAAGGCTATATAACATCACGCTACAACCAATAGGAGCAAAGATATAGTGGTAAATGTGTAAAAAACGGGAGAAATTATACCTAGACTGACGGACATATCAACGCACAGCCTAAACGGCTAAACGTAGGCACTTGAAATTTGGAAGGGACATAGCTTAGGTACCGCAGTGGTGCACTAAGAAAGGAATTCCCGAAATTCCCACGGGAACGGGAATTAGCGGGAAAATCCTTTTGTATGAAAAATCTAAACCGCTTAAGTTAGACGCTTGAAATTTGGCATGCAGGTACCTTAGTAAATTTAAAGCTAAGTTGCAACAGGATATTGCAAAATTCCCACGGGAACGGGAGTTAGCGGGAAAAAACTTTTGTATGTAAAAACCTAAATCACGTAAGATAGATGTTTTCAATCTGTGTACTCTGTACAAAAAAAAAATTAACACGCAAACGAAGTTGCGGGCATCAGCTAGTCTAAAAATAAAAGGACGGTCTACGCTCTCGAGCATGCACCTTCACACGCACAAAGGAGAGTGCAATTTAAATCGTTTTTCACGCATCGGCACCTGGAACACCTCTCCTTGCACTTGCATGACACAAGTCTTTGCAGCTCAAGCTAGCATCCGGAATTGTTTTCCAGACTGGTGCGTAGGAAAGACCGTTGTCTTTTTTTTTTGCCAACCCCAGCGTTCTTCGGAATCGGTAAAAAAAAGTCGTGGAAAACATGGGCATCATCGAGAGAAGTCGACGTCGCATTTCATGCATATTCTTGTGAGGCTGTACCTTGCCAAGATAATGCCATCTTTGCACTTATAGAATCATTGTTGTGCACATGTATTATCCTGCAAGTGAAACTAACGATATACATGTAGCAAGAAGGATTCTTTTCACAAAGAAAAATAAAGCTATCGAAAATATCCAACCAACGCGAGATGCACTGATTCAACATATCAAGACGGCAATTCTTCAAACAAAAACTTGGACTAGTTGCCACTTGGACAACCCACAGCATTTAAATCCATGCAACTGGGGTTGGCAAAAAAAGACAACGGTCTTGCCTACACACCAGTCTGGAAAACAATTCCGGATGCTAGCTTGAGCTGCAAAGAACTTGTGTTATGCAAGTGCAAGGAGAGGTGTTCCAGGTGCCGATGCGTGAAAAACGATTTAAATTGCACTCTCCTTTGTGCGTGTGAAGGTGCATGCTCGAGAGCGTAGATCGTCCTTTTATTTTTAGATTATATATGAAGGCTGATTTTTATTAGTTAGATAGATTAAAATTAAAAACGTAACACACTTAATCCTCTTTGCACCTAGCGTTAATTGAAAGCTGCACACTAGTTTGAAAGTATGTAATTTAAAATTACTCTTTACGAGGCTATATAAAATTTAGTTTATCAGAAAGAGCTTGTAACACTAGTTTACTCATGGGCATAAATGTGGGTTAAGGCTCCCGAACGTTTTGCCCGCCCGTTCCAGTGTGCTATGAATATTGATGCATAAGCATTGATGCAAGTAGTTTCTCTTCCAAGTGAAGTCTTCATCCTGATTATTAGTAGAAACGGCCATCGTTAGTATGCATCAATATTCATAACAAACTGGAACGGGCGGACAAAACGCTCGTGAGCCTTACCCATGTCGCGTTGTTAGCGTACGCCGAACTATCTTTAAACTGGCAGAACTATGTCTGTTTTTTTACCGATTTAGATTATTTAAATTTTAAACTATAGAAAAATAACATAACATTATACGAAGAAATCATTTTTTGTCTCTAATGTAATGGTTATCTGGCTATAGAAATGAATATACGTATTTTTTTCTCTACTTCGATTTATTTGTTACACATTTTTCTTATTTCTATATTTACGCAGAGTACATTACATTAGAAAATTAGAGCATATTAAATATGCTTTCATTTCATGTCCGAATGTATACATACATACATGTGTGTTGCGCAGTTCAGTGTATTTAGACTCTTCAAAACGCGCCGGCGACGTCGGTTGAATACGTATATATGGCATCCGCCGCGCTTTATGTTAAACCAGCATAACTATGTCTATTTTCACCCAATTGTGATGATTTAAATTTAATACTATAGGCGAATAACGTAGAATTATTTGTACGCTACATTATTTCTCTGTAATACAAATGGTTATCTACACTGGGCGTCAAAAATAAGTAGTACAGTTTTAAAATTGCGATTTCTCCCAAACTATAAAACTTAGACCTTTGAAACAAAAAAGGTTAAAAAGAAAATTTAATCTTATTCAATAAAAACTTCATGCATTATAAGAACTTATAATGCTTGACTTTAAAAAAAACGAATAAATAAAAACACTTTTTTTAGGGTTCCGTAGTAATCTACGAACCCTTATAGTTTCGCCATGTCCGTCTGTCCGTCTGTCCGTCTGTCCGCGGGTTTCCTAAGAAACCCTTGGTACTACAGAGCTGAAACATTGCATGATTATACATATGAATCACGCCGACAGAACTGTAGAGTAAAATCTTAGAAAAAAAATTTTTTTCGGGTGTCTCCCATAGACGTGAAAGGGCGATGAATTTTTTTTTTTCTCGCCAATATTTTTGAGTGGGGTGTCATAGGATAGCATATTAAAAGATAAAAGGGGTGTACTACGAACGTTTTTCGATTCAGCACTTCGTTTGCGAAATATAAATTTTTAAAGTGAAAATGTTTGTCAAACACAAGTGTCCCCCCCCGCTACCTGCTAAACAGTTGTTTCTAAAAATGTGAAAAAATTTACGTTGGTAGAATATATAACGAAATTTAAAGGAAAACTATCACACATAAGTTGGTCCTTCAAGTTTGCGAGTAATAGTCGACCAAGTGCCAAACACTGTTGGGATTAATAAGAATATATTTACTAATATAAGATCTTTGGTACTACAGAGCTGAAATTTGGCATGGTCATAGATATTGATTGCGCCGACAGATCTAAAATATAAAATTTTGGAAAAAACATTTTTTCGGGTGTTTCCCATACACGTGAAAGGGCGATGGATTTTTTTTTCTCGCCGATACCATCGAATTGAATGTCATAAGATAGATTTTTAAAATATAGAAGGGGTTTACTAAGAACGTTTTTCGATTCAGCACTCCGTTTGAGAAAAAAATATTTTTAAGGTGAATTTTTTCGTTAAAAACAAGTTTCCGGGGGGGACACTACCAGCTAAACAGTTGTTTCTAAAAATGTAAAAAAATTCACGGTTATAGAATATACAACGAAATTAAAAGAAAAACTATCACACATAAGTTGGCCCTTCAAGTTTGCGAGTAATAGTCGACCAAACGTTTTTGGGATTAATAAGAATATGTTTACAAGGTTCCACGCTAAAAGTGAGGGGAGGTCGAAAGCCAAACTGTAACATATTGACATTTTAGGTATCGGTAAATAGTTTTTTGGGGTTGTTAATTACGAAAATGACATCAAAATTATTTTAACAGCAGGTTGATATTATTTCTAACAGTAATATTGCCGTAAAAAAAAACAACAAAAAAAATTCGCGCTCGCTTCGCTCGCGAATTTTATACTTACATTCGGTTACATTTAGACCAAAACAAAAATTATTTCCCAAATTACAAACTCTTTAATAATACATTTGTTTTTAGGGTTCCGTAGTAATCTACGAACCCTTATAGTTTCGCCATGTCTGTCTGTCCGCAGGTTTCCTAAGAAACCCTTAGTAGCACAGAGCTGAAATTTGGCATGGTCATACATACCTATTCATTGTGGTGACAAATCTAAAAAATAAAATGGTAGAAAAGAAATGTTTTCGTGTGTTTCCCATTAACGTGAATGGGCGATGGTTTTTTTTCTAGCCGATATCATCGAGTGCGTTATCATAGGATAGCTTTTTAAAAGATAGAAGGGGTTTACTACAAACGTTTTTCGATTCAGCAATCCGTTTAGGAAACATTAATTTGTATAATGAAAAAAAATGTGGAATAATTCACGAGGGTAGCATTTACGACGAAGTGTACCCTAATCAAAAATGGTTGACATACAAGGTTCCACGCTAAAAGTGAGGCGAGCCGAAAGCCAAGCTGTAACATATTGACACTTCAGGTGTCGTTTAATAGGTTTTTGTGGGTGCTAATTACGAAAACGACATTAAAAATATACACCTGCTTAGCTTGATATTATTATATTATTCCTTACAATAAAATTGTCGCAAAAAAAAAAGTCGCGCTCGCTTCGCTCGCGCATTAAACACTTCCATTCTGTTATATTTAGGCCAAACTTTTTAATACATTTGTTTATGATACTAAGTATAGTATTTGGGGATTTTAACATAAACTATGATAATATGCTTGTAGAATTAAGAAGCCAGCTGCATATTTGAACCATGCTGCTACGGAACCCTACAATGCGCGTGGCCCGACACGCTCTTGGCCGGTTTTTAAACTGTTGAAAGGTGTTGTCTTACTTAGGATTTTTGTGTTTGACACATTCGCTGCTGATAAAGCAATTGTAATTGAAAAGCATAGGTATCTTCAGAGAGTAAATTTGACTAATCATGCCTCTTTCACCAGAAGAATGTGCAAGAATCTTAGCTTTTCTCGAAGTGGGCATCAGTATGCGTCGTACTGCAAGGAGGGTGGGTGTAACTTTAAGAACGGTTCAGCGAGTAAAGCAAAGGTACGAAGAGACTGGAAACCATCTAAGGAGACGAGGTAATGGCAGACCCAGGTGCACAAGTACCCGAGAAGATCGCTTTATTGTTTCCACTGTGTTAAGAAATCGACACCTTAATGCAGTTGAGGTTCAGCAACAGCTTCTTCGGACCCGAACAGACTACATCAGTGAGAGTACAGTGAGAAGAAGACTTGCTGAAGCTAACCTGAAGCCTCTAAGACCAGCAAATGGCCCCAAACTTGAGACAGAGCATCGCGTAGCAAGACTACGCTACGCCCGTCAACACGTACAATGGGGCGAAGAAGAATGGGCTAGAGTTTTATTCACAGATGAGTCTCGATTCTCTTTATACACTTCAGATGGACGGCGGAGAGTCTACAGACGACCCAGTGAGCGATACATTCAAGCTTGTATCTCGGAAAGAGTCCAATATGGCGGGGGCTCTGTACACGTATGGGCTGGTATCTCTTCAGAGAGTCGCACAGAGCTTGTGGTAATAGAAAATGGGACTTTGACTGGTGAAAGATATGCCTCGGAGATCCTCAACGAGTATGCAGGGCCATATTTAATAAATATGGGTGATGGAGCCATCCTAATGCATGATAACGCCCGGCCACACACTGCTCACCACGTACAAGAGTACATTCAGGAGGTTGGCATCAACTTGATGGCTTGGCCATCGAGAAGCCCAGATCTCAACCCGATTGAACACGCCTGGGATGAGCTTAGGAGGCTAGTCAGAAGGCGCAGTCCACCTCCTGCCACACTCAGGGCTCTAAAACATGCGCTGATAGAAGAATGGGAAAATATTCCCCAACACCGCCTCCGAAACTTAGTGTTCAGCATGCCAAACCGGATCCAAGCTGTAATTAGAGCCCGAGGCGGCAACACAAGTTATTAAATTGTGAAAAAGTTCCAAAACGTGAAAATTAAGTGGTTGACATATCGTTAAAAATTGATACTTTTTAGTATTTATCTTAATTTTAAGTTTGAAACTTTATTCATGCCAAATAAAATATAAATTTAATAAACTTCGTTAAGTTTACTATAAACTGCTTTTTATTTCATAAGTGTAACTACTATAGTTTAGGAGTAATTGCAATTTGAAAAGTGTACTACTTATTTTTGACGCCCAGTGTAGTTATAAAAATAAATATGTATTTTTTTGGTAATTTGTATTATTTGTCCTATATTTTTGTTGTTTTCATATTTACGCAGTTACATTTAATAAAAACAATGCAGCAAATTTAATATCCTTTCATTTGATACCCCAAACATTCATATGCACTGCGTAATTTAAGTATAATTAACATTTTTCAAAACACGCCGGCGACGTCGGTTGAATATATGGCATCCGCCGCGCTTTAGTTAAACCAGCATAACTATGGCTTTTTTCACCCGATTGTGATGATTTAAATTGTAAACTATAGACGAATAACGTAGAATTATTTGTACCCTATATTTTTTCTCTGTAATATAAATGGTTCTCTAGCTATAAAAATAAATATGTATTATTTTTTTTGTAATTTGTCTTATTTGTCCTATATTTTTGTTGTTTTCATATTTACGCAGTTACATTCAATGAAAACAATGCAGCATATTTAATATCCTTTCATTTGATACCCCACACGTACATGTGCACTGCGTAATTTATGAGTAATTTACATTTTTCAAAACGCGGCGGCGGCCACATTGATGACGTCATAATTGGTGACCTTGACACCTCACGAAGTGTCTCCCGGCAGTTTTGGGGTCCAGGTGACATGCCTAACCACACATAAAAATTTGGTGCTGGTTTCCGGAAGCGAACTGTGTTTTCCGTAACGCCAGGCACTAAGATAAACCTACTGCAGTGCATGACAAAGTGTGTCAACACACGCAGGTACCGAGGGCCTATGGTCCATACTCCATATTACATAACGCGACTCAAGTCTTGATTTATACTTAAGTATTGATTGTATCTTTCTCTTACTATCAAAGAGACAATCAATACTTAAGTATAGATCAAGACTTGAGTCTCCTTCTGGAATAAGGCTCTTTCAAACTCTGATCTATACTTACGTAGCAGTCGTCTTTGTTATTCTGATAGTGAGTGAAAGAGACAATCAATACTTAAGATCAAGATTTGAGTCTCCTTCTGTAATATGCCTAAGACGCCCGAAACTTCGTCAAAAAAATAGTAGATTATACAACAAGTGCACCTTCGGCTCGGGCTGCTATAAGTCTCGGATAAAAATGGTTTTGTGGACGAGTTATAAACTCTGCTTTTCACTTCGATTGCGAGGAAATAATAAAATAACATATAATAACAAATTTTATCTTTAAACTTCTGATTATTTTGGCTGTATGGAGTTTTCTATGCCTTACTATAGACCCATTTATGAGTAGATCACTTTGTGCACTAGAGCACAAAATGCGATTTTGTGCAGCCTATATTAGATCGTTTTGTGCTATAGAACACAAAAATCGATTTTGTGCAGCCTACGATTTTGTGCAGCCTATAGTAGATCGTTTTGTGCTCTAGAACACAAAAATCGATTTTGTGCAGCCTATAAGCTGCACAAACAAGCACTTTCCGAGCATGAGTAGTGAAAAAACTATTAATGAAAGTGTAATCCGAACCTTAACCCGGTAAAGCATGACTCATGATGAGTAGCACATGTAAACACAGAGCGTGTGCATAATGCACAGAGCCACAAGCTCGTGCAGCTGTCAGCGGCTTAGTGCCAGATAAACCTACTGCTGTGGATGTCAACGTTTGTCAACTCATACGCAGCGAGAGCCTATGGTCCGTATTACAGAACGCGACTTAAGTCTTGATTTTATACTTAAGTATATGTTGTATCTTTCTCTCACTATCAAAATGACAAAGACGACTGCTACTTAAGTATAGATTAGAATCTGAGTCGCGTTCTGTAATAAGGGCCTCAGTCTCTGAGAATATTATTAAAATTGAGACATTTTTATCATACACTTTTTCTATCATTTTCCTTTATACGCAGGTAAAAACCTATGAACTGTTTATTGTACTCAAAATAAAAACATAACACTATATTACTATATTCATTATATCACTATATTTCGTCTGTATTACTGTTTAGCGGAAACTCCGTGAACAAACATCTATTTATTATCACTCTAAAAACTATGTCCATCTGTTTCTTAAATTTTCAAGACAAAAATGCTGCAGCGGACGTGTAGATGATAAAAAAGTCTTTAGTAGACAATGTGCAGTAAGTATAATATTATTATAATTAATTATAAAGGAAAATGATAGAAAAAAACTGTGAAATCGATCAATAGAAACAAGTGACGATCGCGCTTCGCGTTCCTTACGGATTCAAAAGATGAAACATATCGAATGCAATCTCTTTTGGTTCTATCTTCAACAACCACCCAAGCTATTCTGAAGTTTACATATTAAAATTTTTACATGTAAACTTAACCTTTTATCTCAGTTCGTTTTTAAAAGTTCGTTTGGGAGTGCTTTATTACCGAAAAGCTAGTACTCAAATTAACTTTTGTTGTAGAATCCTCTGAGAAGTAATGCATTAAAAAATTTAAAAATTCTTACCCCATTTTTTTAGCCCTACCATTTAAATGGAATAAACAGGAGCGTTCTAATCAACAGACTCGCATCCACGTAATATTAAAATAAAGGTGAACATTCCAAAACCTTTATCAGCGTGCCGAAAATTTCCCTTTTATTAGGGACCCAGAGGGACTTATCGAGGAGTTTTTCGAATGGCAACACCGACAATGACCGGGACGCTCTCCTGTTATCTCTTGCTCTTCCTGCGTACTAGGGAAACATAAAATTAAACGGTTAGACGACCGGATTCGTGAGGGACCGTGTTTTTGGCTTTAAAGTTGTAAGAGGGAGAGGCTACTGCAAAAAAATTTTTAGATGGTAGATACGATTTTGAAATGTTAACATAAAATTATTAAATAATGGTAAATGTTGAAAATTTATTAATTTTTTATGTATCATTGAACTACTGTAACACAAAGATGAAATTTTGTTTCAGTAGTACTTATTTGAAAATAAGTTCTTTTCATTACTCATAGGTACTCTGAAAGTAGATCTGAAGTTGCCTAAGGAGGGGCTTGAAAGTAATACTTTTCAGGCTTAGGGAGAATCTCTTTCAACTGACAGCTGTCAAATTAAGTATTAAAAAAACATGTTCCGACATCCATACAGCCACTCTATTACAGCGCGATGTAAAATTGAAATAACAAAAGTGAAGTATTCATTGAATAATATTTTTTTTAATGACTTTATAATAGCATACTTTTAGGTATTTCTTTAAAATGAAATAAATTTTGCCAAAATATTAACCATTTTTTTCAATGATGAAAATGAAAAATAATGGCTGAATAGCTGGCCAGCCACAGAAAATAGTAGATTACCCAACAAGTGAAAAAAGGTTAATACTTTTCGAGGCATTGAGTTGTATCCCGAGAGGAGCGAAGGATTCTAGATTAGAATCCTTCGCTCCTCTCGGGATACAAGAGCCGAGATGATTTTTTTTTCACGTGTTAGGTACTCTACTTTTTACCATTGACTACTTACGAGAAAAAGAACATAATTACTCTGTGACAGTAAATTATCAACAATAGCTGCTGCTTTAACGCGAAATGACACTGGAACGAGAGGTTCACTTTCATCACTGGATGTCGAACTCATTTTATGATTTTGAGACAAAAATTTTTAACAGAAACTTTTGATTGCATGAAAATTGCACAGAAAATTGGCTGAATTCCTTATTCTAAATTTAAAATTTTTAACCGAGCCATATTCCATACGTTTTTATAGCGAGAGTATGCAACCTCCTTGCACATTTTCTTTTGTTTTCTTACTAAAATCCGTATATTCGCGCATGTTCCAAATTCAAAATGTTTTATTCACTCAGTGAAATAAACAGCGTTTTATTCACTGTTTTTGAAGAATAACGGACCCTTTTTCGAGGGGCAATGGTAAAAAAAAACATAATAGGTGGGAAAGTGGCATTCCGATCTTCATTTGTTTTTTCGAGTTGTAAAGTTTTGTTCATACTTCTGGATTGCAGAGATTTGTATGAATGCAATGAGTTCAGCTTATTGATGTTGTTATTTTCTTCGTATTCGTAATGAAAAGCACAGTGTTTACCTCGGGTGAAAGACTTATTTAGTCCCTCGAACTATTAGCTCCCTCGCTACGCCCGGTCGCCAAACCCCGTCTCGGGTCTTAAATAAGTGGTTTTCACCCCTTAAGTAACAATTTACTATTGTTTTGTAGGTTTCTTGTAATCTTGCTACAATGTGATATACAATAGGAACTTCTGACCTCACTGCGCAATACGAAATATGTACCTTTATTTCAATACTAGAGGTCGCCCGGAACTTCGTTCCAATGAGAGTTTCGTAAAATTCTTCCTTAATCCTTCCTTGCCTACGTTATAAGAGGAACTTGCAGTTACTGCAAGAAAATAGTTGCAGTAACAACACCACAAAAGATAATGTTTTTGAACACATTGCTTGTCTACCATGTCTACAATTTTTATTTCTATGGCAAACATGAAGGTTATAATATAATACTTCTAAAATTTTATTAATTATCACCTCAAAACAAAGGTAAGGGCCTTCTAATTTTAAATCCGATTTAAAATTCATCCTTTTTGTTCCAGGTACTCATTTAAAATTGGAACTCTTCGCAAATGAGGTCGACATCAGGTACGCTGGACAGTCGATATACGATTATATGTCTTATGCGTAAGAAATAAGAAAGCTACGAAATCTGTATTGTTAAGCTGGATCTGAGCAGTACTGTACTCGGAAATGGCAACTTTGTTTTGTCAACTAACTTTTTTAATGCGCTTAGGTATATTATGAGTCAACTCTTTGAAGTGAGATTTCAACGAATTTTTGGGACGTAATATGCGAAAGTTAAAACAAAGTTCTACTAATATAATCATCCAAATATTTATCAGAAATTCTGGCGTCAAAATCTTTTTTTTATTTTTCCAATATAATTGTACGCGGCACTAACCAAAATAGGGATTCCTTTAAAAATCTCCCTCTTAACAATAAATCATAACAAGTTAAAACCTTCTTGTCATTTCTTATTTAATTTTTTTAATGTCTTGACAATTCTCACAGAGCCATGTAACCACAAAGCAAGGCTTGTTGTATGGGTTCTAGATAAATCGTAAAGAACTTATTTTCTTTTTTTTTGTAAATACTTATTTTCTTCAATATTATACACACATCAACACGGTCTAGGGATATTGCACGATTTTTCATACAAAAGAGGCCTGTTTGAGAAGCTATAAAAGCATACTCGAGATACATAGAGGGCTATAATTTTCAGACGAGCAAGTGCTAAACTTGAATTTTAAATTCTAGTCAATAAATTTTGTTTTACTTGAAATTTGTGAAAACGTGATGAAAATGAAAAAAAAAATTGCGTAAATTTGACCATTTTCATACAAAAAGCAGGCAAAAAGTGCAATTTTGTTTTCGTTTCCGTCCCGTTTTCACAAATTTCAAGTAAAACAAAATTTATTGACTAGAATTTAAAATTCAGGTTTAGCACTTGCTCGTCTGAAAATAATAGCGCTCCATGTATCTCGAGTATGCTTTTATAGCTTCCCAAACAGACCTCTTTTGTATGAAAAATCATGCAATATCCCTAGACCGTGTTGATGTGTATACATAAACACCCGACTCTTGGAATGGAACCCAAAACGTTCAAATCAGAAGGTTTAATTGAGCTATTCATAACTAAACATTGTCTAGAAATAACAGACACGTACAAGTCTTATTTTAGTAACGTTCAAAAATAGAAACTTCAATTTGAATTAGCTCAAATTATCTCCTCAAAGTTTGCCGAAGTCGCCATGCGGGTAGATAGGACTATTTAGGTGCTGGCTTTGTAATTAGAACGCAGTGATTGAAGAGCGAGTGAATGAATGAGCAAGTTGGCAACTTTACGGCGCGGTTCCGACTTCCGCTTGTTTAGTGTTGCTAGGATTTAGCGTTGTAGGAAAAATCTGAGAAAATTGATTTTTTTTTAAAACTTTATTATTTGGGTTTAATTTAAAAAGAAAACGATTCTCAGTTAAAGCATGCTAAGTAGGATCAGTGTAGCAATTGTTAATGTTGTTAAGTTTAACTCCCACTGGTATCTATTCTATTTAAGTCAATTAATCCGTCGGTGCGCGGGAGTACCAGTGCCTCTATAGGCATTTTCTAAGTTAACTCGCTCTATCGTCGACCTCATCTTAGACCATAAGGTCTACGATGGAGACGGTCTAAGATGAGGTCAACGATGGAGCGAGATTTATTATAAGATTTAACCCATCTTATACAAAAAAAAAACAAGTTCTTTAAAAAATGACTTTCACAATCATGATTTTGCCAATGCCTCAGTATTATAATCAAAATTAAAATATAGAAGAGCAAAGTCGCCAATATCAAGTAAAGAAACCCTTTACGTGTTGTAGTACGTCAGAGCCTCGTCTGTTGATCAGGTAGTAGGTGAGGATGACGATTTTGGAACACAAAGGTCAGTGTTACAGACCGCAACTCAGACTCAGCAACTCTAACACGATAACGACAAACTCGCGCTCGGCTCACGCTGAAACTTCACTTTGATTGCGCGAGGATCCCGCGCAAAGGCTTGCTCGCCCTATGGCGTTGTCAATGTTGACATAGGACCGCGGTGTTGTCGCGGCGCTGTCACTTTCGTACTCGGCCTGCTGATCTATTCTGAACTAGCAGTCGTCTTTGTCATTTTGATAGTGAGAAAAAGAGACAATCGATACTTAAGTGTAAATCGATACTTGAGTCTCCTTAAGTAATACGGGCCTAAGATACTAAGATATTATTACGACCCCACACACCCTATTCTATAAGTCTACGACCAAAATTCGACTGACATTAATTGTCTCTACCTGTCACTGTCATATTTATAGCAAAAGAGTGAGATGTACTGTTCAGAATCTCCCAAGAAAAGAAAAATATCTATAATCACTCGATATTGACCAAATGAAAAGAAGGAGAGCCATAAACAAGAAATTGAATTGAGATGTACTGTCCTCGGACTGTTAAGCAAAATTTGCCAGATATATCACTTGCACACTCATAGCGCTTACTTAGAAAAAGGAGAGTCTGGCCTTCAGTTTCTCCTAAAAGAAAAACGAAATTTTAAAATAAACTCGACATTGGCCAAATCACATCAAGGAGAGCCATAAACAAGAAATTGAATTGAATTGAATTTAGATGTACTGTCATCCGATACTGCGAAATATCGGTCGTAATACAGAATTGAACTTCCTTACTCCATTTTCCTTTTTTTTAGCCCGGCAACCCTATACCAGTTAGTTAGACGTCTTAGTGTGTCTCGATTTATTTAACTTTGACTCGGCATACGCGCGATATACTCCTATGCTATTTTGACTAACTTTGTAAAAAATGATATTATACTTGTTACTTATTCATCGGAATTTTCGTGCTGAAAATATAATATTACTAGCTTTCCGCCCGCAGCTCCGCCCGCGTGGACTACAGGTTAATATAAGCTACATTTTATCCCCACCCAGCTGTGGGATAAAATGTAGCTTATGTAATTTCTCAAGGTCTAATCTATCTCTATACCAAATTTCATCAAAATCGGTTTAATACTTTAGGCGTGAAAGCGTAACAAACAAACAAACTTACATTCACATTTATCAGGATGTTTTAATTCATGTTAGGCCAGTTAAGCCCTTGCGAATATGAAAAAAAAAAAAAAAAAGACGAGACATTAAAAAATAAGATTTAAAATTCTTTTTTCAAAAAGCTTACGGGCTCTATTCTAATAGTTTCTTTAATCTTAAAGACGACAGAGACTTGCAAAAAAGTTTTCAGCTCGACATCAAAGCAAATGAAATTACCATTTTCATTGAAATAAACCAACACCTCAAACTATGCTGAAATTTAACGGATTAGCTTCACCCTTTGAGAGAGGACTTTCATTATGAACTTTTTTAATCGTCCTTTGTTTACTGAAAAAACTGGAGAAGTGAGAATGAGGATGGAGTACTAAAGGTTCCGTCGCTTTTGTTTTTAAATTCCCCAGTTACTTAACGCAATAAATAAACTTTGGACGTAAAGAAATGTCTAAAAAATCTCAAAACTTATGAAAAATGAAATTTAAAATTGCGTTTCAGTTGCTAGATTGCATTAATCTAAATTAATCGCTATGGATGTTACCATCCACTTATCTACTTATTTAACTTATATTATGACAAAGTTAAAAATAACTTTTTTTTATATTATGACAAAGTTAAAAATAACTTTGTCATAATATAAGATAAATAGATAAGTAGATACTTTATCGCACAGTCACAAAAGGTCTAATTCAACTAAAGTACAAAAGTGCACTAAGAAGGCCTTATCGCTTAGCGCAATCTCTTCCAGGCAACCCTTATTTTAGGGAGAACGTTACAAAATCATTTAGAATAATACAATAACCTTCAATTCCTTTTTATAGATTGTCTCAAAATCTGTTCGTTTAATTATTATTTGTGTTTATGAGTGGGGTCTGATCAGAAGAATAATTTGATACTTACTCTATTTAAAAATTAAATAAAAAAAATTTTGTTTACAAAGCCTTCCAGAGGCAAAATCACAGATTTAGAAAATCTATTTTCTCAAGGAATTTTGTTATCTAACTTCACGTCGTATTCAATTAAAAAAACTCTGTTTTGTCTCCGAGAACTCTAAAAAACAAATCCGTAGTGACAGCGGCCGAGACGCCCCGCGCCCCCCGCCGCCGCCGTAATTAAACTGACACCCGCCAGCCACCGGGGACCAGTTCTGAATGTTATTAGAATCTCTTCCGCGCCAACGAGCCTGATTGGAAACATCAGACAAACATGCCAATATGGCTGCGTTCTTTTTTCAAAATTGCCGCGTTTCTAATTTTAAAATGATATAAGCAGTTCGATATTTGCGTTTTCTTTTGTTTTTCGAGTTTTGATTCGATTCTTCGATGACTGTCACAAAAATAAATTGCAGAATATCTATTTATTTTTTACTAGCATTCCGCCCGGGACCTCGTTACCGTGGGAATTCGGGAAAATTATGTATAGCCATGTCCATCGGGGATAATGTAGGTAGCTTTCTAATGGTGAAAGAATTTTTCAAATCGGTCTAGTAGTTTTGGAGCCTATTCAACGCAAATAAACAAACACACAAACAATCAAATCTTTCCTCTTTGTAAAATTAATATAGGAGTATAGATATAGATGTGATTCAATAATTAAGTATAAATCTACTAAAATAATTAGTTTACTTTGGTGACTAATACCCGTTGCAGAAACGTCCACGGAGCGAAGAGGCGCTGACTCAACATTACAATACATTAATACAATACAATGTACTTTATTTGCACTTAGAGACATACATAGGATAATTTACAAAACATAAAACATAGTGTACATCAAGGCGGCCTTATTGCTAGATAGCAATGCATTATGCTGTGTCCACAACGCGGATCTTTCGAAAGTTGAAGTTGACAATTGAAATAAAAAGAATATAAAGTTAAAGTCACTCGAAAATTATGAAACACGTCACCTTTGTAACATAAAGTGTATATTTTCAAAACTCTATAATCTTGCAACGTTATTTACTGAATCGGCAAAGGCTCTCGTTTTCATTCAGCCAAAGCAGCTGTCATGAAAACGTCAAAAACAAAAAATAAACGGCATAAAGGGCCCTTTGAAAGTACGCGAAGGGTGCAATAACAGGCAGTTGACACTTTACTGTGCTTCGGTCAAAAGCTCTAGAGTTTAGATTGACCGACCCGTTTGTTTGCTTATTTAAAAAAAATAAGCCAGTTGAAGACTGAGGTTGTGGGGGATTTGTTTAATAGCCACACTCCCACAAACCCACACTAAGACTTTATTTAACTGTTAGCCTAGGTCCGGAACGACACAAAAAGTCACTCAAAGCATAAAACAATCATCTGCGTTTTAAAAAAAATGTCTGCGCATGTTTGGGATCGAACCCAGGAAACGTCGACTTAGGGTACCTGCTACCTATGAACTAAACTAATCTCAAAATAAAGCTCAAAATAAATAGTCAAGTTTATAGCGGTACCCCGACGCTCGCAAGCTCAAAATCTGCTTACGCTTAAATTTTTCATTCTTTAAGCAATCTCTTTATGTAAATGCTTTCCTTTCACACAATCTCCTTTCTTAGCGTCTTAAAGGTGGAATATATCTCTGGCAAAGGAATTCCAGGGTTTTATCGAATAATGCGACCTATATCTTATCAATTGGGGATGAATGTGGAGCAAGCGGCACGCACGAGCGCTCGTGTTGACACTGCCAGCCCCGCTCGCCAAACAAACTGAATCTATTTAAACAGCGACACATCCACATCTCTGTTTTGAATTTAAATTAAAAGCACCAGCGATTCGAAATTCGAACGTGTCTGCCAATTTTTAAGCCCAATTAATTCTGAATTTCTCGCTGACTATCCATTAAAAATATTTATTTATTTAACCTCCGTGCGAGCGATGTGTTGATATTTTGTACTCGTACATTCGTTTTTCGAAATTCGAAAAATATTTCCATTAACGGCCAGTATGCGAGTAATATTTCTTAAAAATAAAAGTGCTATTAATTTTTATGATGTGTAGCGTAATTTTGTTGATGACAAAAAAGTTAATTATTATCGCTTTAAATTTCTTTCACAAATTAGGTGGGATCCATAAATCGTAGTGCGTCGTGACGGTTTCGTTTGCTGGCTCGCCGCCAAGTTTTGACCACTTTCACCGACACTACCAACCAGACGTAAATACACAAACAAGCAGTATACACACAGTAGTTATAAAACACTTTTAAAGAAAATAACTGTAGCAGTTAAAGTGACTGTATAAAGAATAAAAAGGCTTGCGGAGACGGTCTGAGGTATAAAAAGTTCTGAAATTAAAACATGTTTACTTACTATCATTTTATGGACTCCGTCCGAAATAAATGATTTTTAATTTGTTTTAATATGATAAAATAACTAATTCTGGTCTTATTGTATGTAAGTAAATAATAAACTGAATACTTAAACTAAAATTAGCGTCAATTTTTATACGGCTAAAGAATTGATGCTTCAGCCTATTGAAGTCAACCGTCGTTCTGACATAGAATAAAGATTTAAAAATGACCAAATATTTACAAGAAAGTATGGTCCGTTAAGTTGTGTATCAAAGATATACAAGCCTAAACAGAACACCCGTACCTACACTCAACAGTACCCAAGTTTTTATAAAATTTTATTTATTATTTTATTTACCTATTCAAATGATTCCTTACTGATCAGACGATCCAACCAAAAATCCAACTTTATATCGTGGCAGAGGACTAGCTCGGGAATGGATGGACAGACAGCACATTGCCTCTCTTTCCAAGAAATCGCCGATTTCTACAACTAACGTGCCCGAGCAGACATCGGAAATACTTTATTAGTGATAAATCGTTTCCAAATTGACGTACTAAAGATGAATTTCGTGAAACGCAGTCTATAAAAAAAGAAAATAATAAAAAATTGAAGAAAAATGAATCCATTTGAAAGTAGTTTCAAACAGGAAATGATATTCCGATTTCATCACCTGTGGAAGAAATAGGTATGGCGGCTATACCAAACTATGGCTCTTGAATGTTGAGGTTCTGTTTCTAGATAGTTCTTTGGCAATTCAACTTGCAATTCAACAATCATTTCACTTTTATAATATAATATTATAAAAGTGAAATAACTGACATTTATTTTTACATTTTTAAATTAATTTTCTTGCATTATTTGATGTCCATTGACCACAGAATCGGGATCAAATGAGATTAAAAATTGTAACGAACATTTTAATGTTTTTGAAATGAAAACTTCTTTTGCGGCGTTGTGCACTTTTTGTATGTGTTAAAATGTTAAACTCGCGTCAGGGTCACGTGACCCTGATCGAAAATTCGTAAGACGGAGGGTGAAGTGAAAACTTCTTAGACCGCAAGGAAGTAATATATGTTCAAGTTTTCACTTCTGCCGGCACTCTCGGAGTGCAACCCGTTGTTTTTTTTATTACACTATTAATAACCGTATGCCGGGGCAATTTATTTCAAATACAGAGGATTTCATTAATTACGACCTTGGTTGTAGCGACCATTTGTCTATAGTGACGTAAAATCTAAGTCCCTTGAATTAAAGCATACTTTAGTATGTACAAACATATGGCTATAGCGACTTTGTATGTAACGTCGAGTTCGGGTGTAGCGACTGTTTTTATTGAATAGTTTGTAATAAATTCTTGGAAATCCCATGCAGATGGTGCGACCGGAGTCGGCCGCCAAAGACACAAAAGAGCTTTCTTATTTTTTGTTTACATCCACACAGATGGTCAGCAACCTTTACTTTTTGTGTATATATATAAGCCAGGAAATTAGGTAGGTAATTAGGTAGGTAAGCGTGTACGTTTCCGAGTTAAAATGGTTTAGTTACAAATTGATATTCAGAGCAGCAATCTGTATCTTTTTGCCTTTGCCTGTAACGACATCCGGATGTAACGACGAAATAACAGTGGTCCCTTAATTGTCGTTATACCCGAAATCCACTGTACTTACTAATAATATAACAATTATAAGTTTAGCGTGTATATCTGTGTGTTTTTTGTTTAAAACTGACGTGATCGAGTTGGTTTTTAGCTATATTTGATCAAAATTGGTTCAACCGGGGCTTGAAAAAAATTCAATTTAAAATTAGCATTGAGAATCATTAGTATATGAGCCGTCTTTTGTTTAAAAACATTTCCCTAACACCCCGTATATCAATAACACAGCAGCTATAACAATCCCCGATACCTCGACAAAATCCCAATACGCGAAACCCATTAAAAATAAATAAAACCATTAAAACGAGGTCTAAAATAGGAAGCGCGTGGTTCCGCTCCCGAATAAAACATCCGACCCGCATCGAAAATATTGATTAATTTAAATTTTAATTTGTCATTCGGACTATACACGAGGTATTGTTTGAATGTATTCGCAGCTGTGAGCCCATAATGCGCGCCATTTTGTAAATTGGAGCCATTCATCATTCAACACACATTTAATTATTAGCTGTTTGATTTCGGATTCGTGTTTCACTGTAAAAGCATGCTGAATACCAATAGTCATTTGTTGAGTTTATTGTATATATTAGAGCTAATCATGTTGACCTAAACGTCGCCCTTATCTCTTTCGGAATAGCAGCGGCTGTTGTAGTGCAAATGGGTAATCTGATGTGCTGCTGTCTGTACTAGCCTATGCCCGCAACTTCGTTTGCGTTATTTTATATCATTTTGAGCGGACAATTAGTGATTGACGTAACTCCTTAAATTGTTATAACTTATCACTACATAGTATAAAACAAAGTCGCTTCCCGCTGTCTGTCTGTCTGTCCCTATGTATGCTTAGATCTTTAAAACTACGCAACGGATTTTGGTGCGGTTTTCTTTAATAGATAGATTGATTCAAGAGGAAGGTTTATATGTATAATACATGCATAATATAGTAGAGAAACACTGATAATTTTAGAGGTTTCTAATGTGATGTCGTATAAAACACTTTTTTTGCGCTTACGAAAAAAAATTGAACTAATGACCAAATAACTCATTTATCAAATACCAAAATTCTACTTCGGTGGCTATTCTGTGATCTAGTAAAGTTATTTTTTTAATTTAATGATGCATAAAAAGTGAATAAAATACTGACAAAAAAAATATACTGACATCACATACGTACGCACACGCCTGTAGGTAATCCCTAACGGGGTAGGCAGATCATCAGTGGATCTTGCAAACCACTTGATATCACGTTTGACACAAATTGTGAGGGATATCAGATGAAACATGTTGTATAATGGTGAGAGGTGGTCAGCCTTTCGTTCAGGACACAGCAAAACCCTCGCATCCATCTTATAGACTTTTACAGTATGCATGGGAAGAGTAGGCAGCTGGCGCATTCTAAGTTTTTCTCTAGAAGCAAAATAAAGTGTGCAATTTAAAAAATGGAAGTCAGTACATACTTTATTTTAAAAATAGAAATCAGAATCTTAAATCTTATTATCGCCTTTTCTATTTTCGAAAATCGTATTCGATTTCCAAAATCTATAGACCCCCACTCGAGTCGTTTAAAAATAGAATGATTAAAATTCCAACAATTTATTTTCAAATATTCAAAGGAACGCTACTAGTGCTGTCGTCACCTTTACGAATAAACTCTTAATGAGATGACATCTCCTTGGTCGTTGCACCGACGCTAGAAGCGAATTTAAAGAAGTATTTATAGCGCGCACTTGCTAACTCGACTTCACCGTGTTTGGATTAGATTTATTCAGAATGCAGAGCTCACCGGATTAGGTACGTACTTCCGTCTTACTGAGTCAACTAGAGTTGATTTAGAGCCCCTGGAAGGTTTTTACGTTATTTTTTGCACATATATTTTGGGAAAATTTACAATTCCTTGAAAGCCCAAGGAAGTTGGGGTCGAGTGTTTAAAAAAGATTTTTGTAAATATAGTACTGCTAAACGTACCTATCGTTGTTACTACTTTTGTCATTACTTACAATTTTCTCATGACATTTTATTCAGATATTCCTTTGAAAACTTTTAAAAAGCTTTAAAAAAAATGTTTATTGTTTTAACAATATTACACAGTATATGTAACAAGTATATGTAACACAGTATATGTTACTTTTTAAGCAAAAAGCCTGTGTTAAGGCGACTACAGCACCCGATAAAGGCAGCACACACAGGAATATTGCCATCTCCGTCTCTCAACAGGCCTAGGCCGGCAGTGCGAACAGTGTCGATACACGAAGTTTACGGACTATGAAAGCGTGCGTGCGTAAAAACATGTTCGAAAGTTAGAAAAATGAAATGTACGGAAAGGTAACAGCTTAAATCGAAAAATGCGTTAACTACTTATCGAGAGTGTTCAATCACGAACATTTTGATAGCAAATTCAAGTTCCTGTGTGTATTTTACTATCGTTTTTACAGCTTAAAAGATACACAATATTTGGTATTTAGAGGTAACTTTGTGAGCTTTTTCTATCGAACCAAAAGTGCTGAATCATATTTTCAGCAAACTACTTATCTAGTTTATGTACTGAATATTACCGTAGTATTTTTTTCTTCGATTTAATGCAGTGCGTCATGCTTATCTACGCATCATAAAATCGTAATTTAGGTGCTGTAGTAGCCTTAAGAAGCCCCGCTCTTCATAATGATTCTACTTACATTTAAGTTTAAGTTAAATCGAAAATCGAAAAAATGACTTGCTTAAATTATTTCTTATATACATAACAAAAAGGTCCCAAAAAACATTTCCAATTACTCCTTATGTAACTAATAAAAAGCTCATTTTGTTTTCTATTTTCCATATTTCTCGCTGTATGTTTGCTTTTAAGCTGATGGCATTGTTGCCAAAGCTTTAATTAATTTGAAAAAAATATACGGTCAATAAAAGTTCAATAAAAAATTCAAAAATAAAATACATGCATTCCAAAATTCAAATCTTGTTTGAAATTGGAATTTAGCACTGGCAGGTAGCTAAATAA
Source organism: Aproaerema taeniolella (assembly GCA_949987775.1). Classification (NCBI taxonomy): domain Eukaryota; kingdom Metazoa; phylum Arthropoda; class Insecta; order Lepidoptera; family Gelechiidae; genus Aproaerema; species Aproaerema taeniolella. The sequence continues at coordinate 19,683,999 of OX465243.1, read as the reverse complement.
TAACAGTTCCGCGAGGGAACGGAGCGTAGGCAAGTCGGAACCCGGGCCGGATGCTGCGTAGCTCCAGATTCAATTTCCGCCCTCCCGCCTAATAAGTCCACTATTCACCCAGCCTTCACCCAACTTTCACCCACTATTCACCCAATGCTCACTCGCATAGAAGCAATTCCACCTGTAAACAGGCAAAGGAAGTGGAGATCCGCTTCGAAATATCCGATTTAGAAGCTTCGTCGGTGTGATATCGGAAAAGCAGTCTATTATATGATAGTGTACTGTAATACCTTCTCGGGTGCTTATTTAAATACCACAGAGCGTTTTATGAATAGATCGTTTTATGGGCTTCGTTTTATGATAGCATACTGTAATACCTATTGGGTGCTTATGAGTGACGTTTAAATAGATTTTTAATAGATTATAACTGTATTTACTGTTTTAACATTTAAATTAAATAAAACAAAACGTGATTTTTTTCAACTTTTACTTTGTACCGAATTCTACTATGTTGGTGTGCAACCTTTTGAACCAATAAAACCACAACTTAGCCTTCGTGCACAAAAAAAGTTACAAAGAAAGAAAAAAATCTTATTTCGTAACTATGGTTACGAAAAGTTACCAAAGTGGAAAATAAATTCTTCTTTGGTAACTGGTTACCAAACAGTGAAAAAAATTTTCTTTGTAAATTTTATTGTATTGTATTGTTAGTAGGTTTCAATCACTTAAATGTGAATCATAACCTAATAGCAACAATTTCAATTTGATTCAATTCAATTTACTGCCATAATTTGTAGGTTTTTATTATTATTATAAGATGGGTTAACTCTTCACCTCAATCTTGACCATAAGGTCAAAGATGAGGTCGACGATGGAGCGAGTTAACCCAGAAAATGCCTATAAAGGCACTGGCACTCCCACGCACCGACGGAACACAGCAAGCTGTTTGGCGTCGGACTTCGGTAGGAGGGTGGTCGCGAACCAGACGGCCCTTTACAGTACCTACCACACCGCATGAGACCATAGGACGACACCTCAGATTCAGAAAAAAATGAAGTGTCGTTGCCTGGGGTGGATTACTAGGAGGCAGATCTCAAAAGATGGTTATAGTGTTTTATACAAAGATGGTAAGTATACAAAGATGGTTATAGTGTTTTAAAGTTATAAGGTGTCATACAGATAACTGTGAAATTGTATCACCCCCTTAATTCGATTGCTTATAACTATTAAACGGCTTAACCAATTTTTATCAAGATTGGGGTCAAGAGTTAAACCATCTCATAAAAAAACCATCTCGATTACTTTAGTTTTCAATTAGTAAAAACCGCATCTAAATCGGTCCATTCGTTGTTGAGCTACGATGCCACAGACAGATACACACGTCAAACTTATAACACCCCTCTTTTTTGTCGGAAGTTAACTAACACAAATCAGCACAGTGACTTATAAATAAACACTAACTTTTTTTTGCAAAGTTCCCACGATTTAAAACAAGAATACAAACTTTACAAAAGGGCGTCAAATGAGAATCCTTTAATAAGAACTTAGTAAGCACGACAAGTTAATTTAAGGCTGGTAATCAGTCAGTGTTCTGTTCAAAGGCGGTCGTGTTCCCAAAGGACTCAGGTAATAAGAGACTCCGAGTCGAATTCTTGACTTCAGCTTCTGTTGAAGTTTTCTGTCTTTGAGAAAAATACACCAGAGTGCAAAGATCATTGGGCACCTAAGTATGAAAAATTTACCCATGGCCCTTTTTTATTATATGACTAGCTTTTTTTTATTATAAGACGCGCGGGACTTCGTTCCCGTGGGAATTCGGGAAAATCATGTACCCTATGTCCATCCCGGATAATGTAGGATTCTAATTTTTTTTTTTTAAAACGCTTACACTCAAATGCCCACATTAAGGTTTTCCCTTGTGTCGTGGGTCCCTTGTGTAAGCAGTATGCTATTTTGTGTTCGTTTTATTGGATTATTTGTTGGCGCAGTGCGTGGTCTGACTCGATCACGCCACTTTTGTGCGTTGCTAGCTCACTGAGTCATCAACACCTGCGCGCTCGCCCCACCGGGCGGAGCGCCTATAAAAGGAGACGTTCACCCCTCTTCGAGGCAGAAGCGAGTTAGCCGTTGTACAGTGAAGGAAGGGAAGTTTTGCTGATGGGGACATTCGTTGCTGGGCAGTTGAGGAGAGTAGTCGTGTCCTAAGAAAGTTTCCTTTGGACAGAACAACGCTTCAATTGTTTCTTTTGATGCGAGGCTTGGGACGGCTGTGAGGGGAGTAGGGAGGCCGTTCGGGCGTGTAGCCCATATTTTACCAATGATGAGTCCAACCTCTGAAAGTGTTCCTGATTTTTATTGGTCATGTACGTTGGTGACGCTTACATCTCAGAAGCGGGATTGAACAACGCATAAACGCGTAAGTAACACGCCCTAATCATTTTTCCTTTTGATGTAGATATTTCATGATTAATTCGACACAACTGCAAAAAGCGACCAATTATAAAAGGGAATCACTATGAAGGTAACTGTTTTTAGTAATTTTTATAATTCTACATTTTGGCAGAGCTATTTTTACAACTATTATGTACAATTCATAGAATAGTCCTTCTTTTACATAGAATGACGTAATCGATGTCTTAAAATACCAACTCGGTACCTGTACATACGTAAACGTACATTTTTGAACAGTAATTATGAGTGCTTTGAAATTTTCTCTCTACCTACATTCAATCTATGATCGAGAACAAAACTGTTACCGAGGGAATAAAATATGGTGGCACCGGATTACTCGAACTGTGTGTAGGGGTTTCTTAAAGGGGGCCCGAAAATTTGTTATTTTTGCGCTAGGAGTAGCCGTTTTGAAGATATGACCACTTTTATAAATGCCTTATACATTTTCATTATACTTTTCTAGTTTGAATTTTGTTTGTTTTGTGATGTTGTTAGCAAGGCGAGTAGATAAGTAATAAGACACCGAATCTGGTTAACTACTACTGTTTATTTAAATTTAGGGGAGCTTAAATACTAATTATGACGTAGGTAGGATTCGTGTTACATGTAATGGATGGAGGCACGAAAATGGTGTCAAGCTTCTGTGAATATAATATGATATTACTGAATTAATTTGATATATTCCTTTCCATATAAGAAGACACGTGGACTCATTTTATAGAACCGATCTTGAAATGTTACCTGATATTATTTAAAGATATTATTTAATATTCTAGTACCTACCCTACCTACACTACAGTTTGTTCTAGATTGAATACATTCGTAACGTAACTGTAATTTTATTAGCAGAAAGAATGGATGTTTGCGTTTTGTTTTTTTTGTGAGTTTCAGAGAACATGCAGCAAAATTATGAAGCGTCGAGCAGACGTTTGGCTGCCCCACCGGTGGCAGCAGGGTTAGAGAGACGGCGGCGCGGCCCAAAACCCCAGAAGCGTGGATGATGTCGGATGCAGAGGTCAATAGCGAGGTCAAGGACAAGTTCAAGGGTTTGGCCTTCTGAAGATCTACGCAACAGCCGTGAACGTTACACAAACCTGCAAGTAACGGTCAATGTCATGGGCCGGGCAGGCGAGTTTAGTGCTGGTAACGGTCAAAGTCATGGACCGAGCACAAAAATGATTCTGCAGGTAACGGTCAATGTCATGGACCGGGCAGGCGAGTTTAGTGCTGGTCACGGTCAAAGTCATGGACCGAGCACAAAAATGATTCTGCAGGTAACGGTCAATGTCATGGACCGGGCAGACGAGTTTAGTGCTGGTAACGGTCAAAGTCATGGACCGAGCACAAAAATGATTCTGCAGGTAACGGTCAATGTCATGGACCGGGCAGGCGAGTTTAGTGCTGGTCACGGTCAAAGTCATGGACCGAGCACAAAAATGATTCTGCAGGTAACAATTGATATCAATTGATAATTCTCTTAAATTCAACACATACTTAAAAGAACAATGCGATAAAGCAAAAATCACACTCATGCAATGCAAAAGAGCTGTAGGTAAAACCTGGGGTACCAAGCCACATGTCATGATGTGGATATACAAAGCAATCATAATTCCAAGAGTAACATACGGAGCAATTGTCTGGTGGCATAAAACCACCATACAAGCAAACAGGAATGAACTAGCGAAAGTACAAAGACTGGCAACCCTAATGATCACAGGAGCGATTAGAACCACTCCATCAGCTGCCTTAGATGTATTATTGGGATTGCATCCTCGGGACTTGGAAGTTAAAAAGAGAGCTATGGAGCAATGGTATAGGATGAAATAGAAAGGGAACTTCATGAATAAAGGACACACCATATTAGATGGAAAGTATGGAGAGAAGTTGTCAATGATACTTTCTAATAATGACCTCATCAGGAAAAAAAAAGTAATCTTAGACAAAAAAATACAGGATCAATATAGGAGCTAGAGAAAGCTGGAGCTTGGACATACAAGATCCAAAGATAGTGTGTTACACTGACGGCTCCAGGAAAGAAACAACAAAACTATCAGGACTGGGAATACTTATAATGAACCAGATAGACGGCCAAGTCACCATGCACCTGGGAAGATGCGCTAGCGTTTTCCAGGCTGAGGTGCTTGCTATTACAGAGGGAGTTAGAATCATAGACAGCATGATCACTGAAAACAAAGAGAACATCATAATATATAGTGATAGCCAGGCTGCTTTGAAGGCACTAAACAGAGCCGAAACTAACTCGGCCCTAGTAACAGAATGTAAGGAGGCTATTAACGCCTTAGCCAAAAAGACTAAAGTTACCATTGCCTGGGTGCCGGGGCACGAAGGACATATAGGTAATAAGATTGCAGACGAGCTAGCAAAGAAAGGGGCCGATGAGACATTTATTGGCCTGGAACCCAGGTTACCTATATCAAGTAAAATCAGTAAAGGAATAATAAGCAAGATAACAGAAGAAGCCAATTTAAGATGGAAGCACAACAAACAGTGCCGTCAGGCAAAAATCTTCCTAAAGACATATGAAAAAAGAAAGTCGAAGCAACTTCTAAAGCTAAATAAAAAGGACATCAGGATTGTAGTGGGTCTGCTCACGGGACACTATCCCTTGAACCAACACCTAGTGATAATGGGCCTAAAAAGTGATCCCACATGCCCAGAATGTGACAAGGAGGAAACAAGTCTCCATTTCCTGACTGAGTGTCCAATATACGCGCTGGTAAGATGGGAGACAATAGGCATGGATGAGGTAAAAGAAGAACAAATGCAAGAGCTTAACATAAAGGATATAATCGGGTTTGCTAAAGCTTCGGGTAGGTTCAAAGAGGTGGAACTGTCAGTGCAGAGGTAAAACTCACGCGCTGTTGTGGGGAATTGGGTGAAATGGTCCCAAAAAGGTGGACTGATCACCCGCCTGTGCCTGACGGGCGTCTCCTCCATAGATAGATAGAACGGTCAATGTCATGGACCGGACAGGCGAGTTTAGTGCTGGTCAAGGTGAAAGTCATGGACCGAGCACAAAAATGATTCTGCAGATTACGGTCAATGTCATGGACCGGGCAGGCAAGTTTAGTGCTGGTAACGGTCGAAGTCATGGACCGAGCACAAAAATGATTCTGTAGCCAAAGTCAGGGGCTGGAAAGTAACGGTGAGTCGGTGAGTCTGGACGTGAGCAATGAAGCCTAAGTGCGGCATTGTCGTCGAAGAGCACGCCATGGCCACCTTGGGTAACAGGAGAAAGCTGGCGATAGGACGAGAAAAAAAAAAAGGACTTTCAAGTGAAGTTAGTATGAGTGATGTTAGTATGGTAACATTGGATTTGCTATTGCAGAGTGAGAAACTACAAGTATAACTTAGTATGGTAACATTGGATTTGCTATTGCAGAGTGGGAAACTACAAATGTAGTAAAAGTTAATATTATAGTTTAGATTTGGTATTTGAGTATGAGATATTGATATTACAGTGTTTGAAGTTGGTATACAATGGGAAATCAGTATTATATTAAGAGAAGTCAGAATTGTATTAAGGGAAGTAAACCTAGTACTGTACTCTTTGGTAAATGTTAGCACGGTATTGACAATGAAGAAATAAATAAATCTGTAAAAAAAAAAATTGACCCATTTGGACAAGTATTGCCAAAGAGTCCAAAAGTATTGTTTTCAGCCATATTTTTGTTTAAACTCAACATAGACATACCGCGAGGACGCGATCTGTGAGTCAGTATGGCCGAATGTAAGCAGTATGCTATTTTGTGTTCGTTTTATTGGATTATTTGTTGGCGCAGTGCGTGGTCTGACTCGATCACGCCACTTTTGTGCGTTGCTAGCTCACTGAGTCATCAACACCTGCGCGCTCGCCCCACCGGGCGGAGCGCCTATAAAAGGAGACGTTCACCCCTCTTCGAGGCAGAAGCGAGTTAGCCGTTGTACAGTGAAGGAAGGGAAGTTTTGCTGATGGGGACATTCGTTGCTGGGCAGTTGAGGAGAGTAGTCGTGTCCTAAGAAAGTTTCCTTTGGACAGAACAACGCTTCAATTGTTTCTTTTGATGCGAGGCTTGGGACGGCTGTGAGGGGAGTAGGGAGGCCGTTCGGGCGTGTAGCCCATATTTTACCAATGATGAGTCCAACCTCTGAAAGTGTTCCTGATTTTTATTGGTCATGTACGTTGGTGACGCTTACACTTGGAACACACAAAGACGGACACAAACACCCATGACCCGAGAACAAACATGTGTAGATAAGCATGACGCACTGCATTAAATCGAAGAAAAAAATACTACGGTAATATTCAGGACATAAACTAGATAAGTAGTTTGCTGAAAACATGATTCAGCACTTTTGGTTCGACAGAAAAAGCTCACAAAGTCACCTCTAAAAATACCTACCAATATTGTGTATCTTTTAAGCGTTTGATTCCCGTGGTCCGCCTCGTAGTCCACCCAGGCGAACCACAGGAAAAATTTTTTTCCCGTGGTCCACGTGGTGTACCACAGGGATTTTTTTTACCCCGTAGTTCACCTGGGTGGATTACGGGAAATAATTTTTACCCATGGTCCACCTGACACTTACCGTTTTTTGCCTCATAGTTATTCAGATGCAGTTAATTAATAACGATATTTCTGTAGGCATCGCTTTAGAAAAACTACGTTAATAATTTATTTATTATCATGTTATCAATTAAGAAATGATTTAAAAAAATATTGAAACACTTTTTTATTCATAAGAAGATCTTTATTTTTATTTCATAATTTACTGTTAGAAACATATGGCTATGCAGGTAGACCACTGGAAAAAAAATTTCCCCGTTGTTCACCTGGGTAGACCACGAGGTGGACCACGGAAAACAAACGCTTTTAAGCTGTAAAAACGATAGTAAAATGCACACAGGAACTTGAATTTGCTATCGAAATGTTCGTGATTGAACACTCTCGATAAGTAGTCAACGCATTTTTCGATTTAAGCTGTTACCTTTCCATAATCTCATTTTTCTAACTTTCGAACATGTTTTTACGCACGCACGCTTTCATAGTCCGTAAACTTCGTGTATCGACACTGTTCGCACTGCCGGCCCAGGCCTGTTGAGAGACGGAGATGGCACTATGCCTATGTGTGCTGCCTTTATCGGGTGCTGTAGTCGCCTTAAAGTAAAATTCTAAATGCTTTATGAAATGATGCTATTTTTGACTTTTACTTTGCAGAAAAGTTGTCATAATTGCTTATTAAAAAATACCACCAAAAAAGTTCCGTCTAATATGAACTTACTGATCTCCCCTAAAAATATTCCATATAAAGTGAGTATCACGTGCAAGGTAACAAAGGACCCAGAACAGTGCGTAATTCGATCCGCGCAGCCTGAATGATCCCATATCAGAGAGAACCTTAATTCACCTCTTGCACAGGCGGAGTGCACTCGCGCGTAAACAAAAAGAAAAGTGTTGCCAGTTTAGAAAAAAAATAAAGTTAATAAAATCAGTATTATCACGTTAGTACGTTAGTACTATTATTTATTCTGTGACGTTAGTGTTTTTTAAAACACTTAGGCACTACCCGCGTGAGGAATATTCACAAATAAAATAAATAAAATAAAATATCTTTATATCAAAAATTTTATTGTTTGAATAACTGGTTGAATTATTTATTTTATGAAAGCTTAGGGTCAAAGAAAACAAAATAATTTATACTTGCGCTGGTATTTTTTTAAAGAACCTACTTTCATCCACACACACACGCCTATGAATTCTTGTTGGGGTAGGCAGAACGTTATACGGTTCTAAAGTCACTTGTACGTTTACTACTTATCTGGAATAACTATAGAATAATAATTTTTAAAAATTTTAAACAAATAATTCAACCAGTTATTCAAACAATAATGCAAAGACTATTATATGAGTAAATGACAACATACATTATTATTTCGCCTATAGCGTATTCTAGACGTCATTTATATTAGGTATATGTATTTATCAAAATTAAATTAAATTTCTGTGAAAAATCCCAAACACATTTTATTAAACTACCAAACCTGGCAACACTGTCGGGCGAGCAGACAATGACTAGACAATGTGTTAGCAAAATGGTCCTCCAGCCACTAGGCGAGGCACCCTTAGGGCTTTGAGTGCCACATCCTCTGTCCTAGTGCCTTTGACGGCTTAAATACTGCCATTTACTGCTTACTGAGAGCCACGGGAAAACAAAAGATGAGCGGCTAAAAGAAGTTATTTTTCTTATGGCTTCGCTACGCGTTTAGCCAAAAAAGCCGGTTTAGTTCTGTTTTTGAAATTCTTTCATTTTCAAATTGGATTCTTATTTGAAATTCGGATACATACATATGTGCCCATTTTTAATGTTCGGTAAACCACTTTTTAAACTTTTGTATTTCTTAGATTACCACTTTTTATCGTTTGCAGTTAATCGTATAGATACCATAATTTAAAAAAATTATAAGCCCACGTAACTGAAGGGCTTTTCCAATGTACCTAACAAAAACTTCCACCTCTCCATTCAACTTGAGCGATCACCTGATTGCCATAGTGTGAGAAGTTCTTTTGTTAAATTTCATTAGGGTTATAACACTTTAAACTTTTGCGATTTTAACACATAATTTAATACTAAAACGGGCCTAATTTTGCATATAAATATTATGTTTTAGAATCGTTTTAGTATTATGTTATTCATATTTCCTTTAGGATAGTCATTTTTTTTTCATATCTAGCATCATCTCCTAAAGTTTTACTAACCATTTAAAGTCACATGAAGCCAGGCCTTTTTAGGGTTCCGTAGTAATCTACGAACCCTTATAGTTTCGCCATGTCCGTCTGTCCGTCTGTCCGTCTGTCCGCAGGTTTCCTAAGAAACCCTTGGTACTACAGAGCTGAAACTAAGCATGATTATACATATAAATCACGCCGACAGAACTGTAGAGTAAAATCTTGGAAAAAAAATTTTTTTGGGTGTCTCCCATAGACGTGAAAGGGCGATGATTTTTTTTTCTCGCCAGTATCATTGAGTGGGGTGTCATATGACAGCATTTTAAAAGATAGAAGGGGTTTACTAAGAACGTTTTTCGATTCAGCACTCCGTTTGCGAAATATAAATTTTTAAAGTGAAAATTTTTGTCAAACACAAGTGTCCCCCCCCCATACCTGCTAAACGGTTGTTTCTAAAAATGTGAAAAAATTCACGTTGGTAGAATATACAACGAAATTTAAAGGAAAACTATCACACATAAGTTGGTCCTTCAAGTTTGCGAGTAATAGTCGACCAAGTGCCAAACACTGTTGGGATTAATAAGAATGTATTTGAACCATGCTGCTACGGAACCCTACAATGCGCGTGGCTCGACACGCTCTTGGCCGGTTTTTACCATCAACCTTAATTTCCATTGAAAAAAAAATCTTACCAAAGTCCTTACAGTCCAAGTTATCAGTGACCCATTTCCTATCTTTACTGCCCCACTTTATTTATTTCCTCTTTTTTCTAACAACTTGCAATTACATGATTAAGTAAATTATAGAAGGTTCTCGCAAAGCCCGAGCCATCGTGATTAGGTAGAGTGGGGCGGGCAAGTGCAGCTAAATAAATGCTGGATCAATTATTCTGCGCAATTTGTACTGAATGTGAGTGGTTTAGCCCTACCTACCCTGGGGCCAAAGGGAGGTATAAAACGAGTAGGATTATGTCTCTTTGCACCGTCTTTTTCTATTCTACCCGCTAGGGAACAAGCTGTAGAATGAAACTTTTCAAACCACCTGCTACAATAGCGGCTCCTTCAGCTGTAGATCTCACGAGTCAACATTTTTCTCAAATTATATTTTTATGTTGTCAGCCCCAATGGGTCCGCCATTTTGAAAAATTAACAAAAACTGAATCGACAAAAAATAATATTGAACCTACTCAGAACATTTTACAAAATAGCAGAAATACGACCTGTAGAGGAGAACAGCTGGACAGACATCCGGACAAACAGACGAAAGAATTTTTGCCCAAGCTGAAACGGAGACACTTCGCTTTCACTCTTACAAAAATTTTAAAATAAATAATTGTAATTCATTTTTATTTTTTACTAGTGCCCAGCTGTGGGATAAAATGTAGCCTATGTCCATTCCCCAGGTCTAATCTATCTCTGTACCTAATTTCATCAAAATCGGTGCAGTAGTTTAGGCGCGAAAGACGGACAGTCAGACAGAAAGATAGACAGACAGACAGACAGACAGAGTTACTTTCGCATTTATAGTATTAAAGTAAGGATTTCAAATTAAATTTTTTTTTATCTACCTTCGATATATGCCAGAATACGAAATATAAAAACAGGAAATCTAGAGTTTTAAATTACATACGACTTTAAATAAGCCGGTGAAACTTTTTGTTGCGATTCTTCATATGAAACAGAACAACTTTTCCTCAGAAACCTAATGAAATTCCCCATAAATATTAAGCTATACGGGACGGAAAATTGTTTCTGGGTAAGTATATCTAAAAATAGGTCTGAAAATAGTACGACAGGGTAACCACAGTGTACCCTTTAATACTAGCAATTCCAGAAGATTAATAAACATAGCTAAGCTTCCATAAAATGCAAAGATTATCCGCTAGAGCGTCGCAAAACTCGAGCATCGCGACTCATAGTGTACGTTCATTTATGAACACCACACACCACTGGCAGGGGCGAATTCAGGGACGTGGGCTAGCAGAGTAATACCTCAGTAGAGACTGCGTAGAAAACGGGTTTGTTGACCCCTTCATGTTCTTATTTTTACCTAATTATTATCACCCTTAAGAAAGAGAACTGTAAAGATCATAACATCTCTCAGCGTGTTTAGATCAAGGTCATCTAATGAAACTACATTCAAAACTCCACTGTTGTAGTTTACCAAAACACTATCTTTCTTAGTCTTGAGTCTACCATAACACAACGACTCGTTTAAGGGTAATTTGACTACCTAGTCAACAGGTCCTAGTCCAACCTACTCTTTTTTGCTATTTTCTAGAGCATTGATTGTGTTGTCGTATTTATCGATTAATTGGGCTGAACTATTATGGTTAACGAAAAATTGCGCGCAAAGTAGGTTTTAAAAAGAAATTGTACATTTTCATTCTTTTGATAATGGATTTGCTCTTGACTACAATCTAGCTGAAGGGCGAAGATACGGTCGAAGATATACCAAACTCACACATAAGAATCCTATTCACTTCGATATATTTTCACGGGTCCCTTAAAACCAAGTCCGCTCCAGCATCATACTCTACATATCCATTAAAAGCGTTCGTCTCAATTTCAGCTCTATTTTGTTTGCATAAAGTGGGTTTTAGAGTGTCAAAGTGAGGAGTCTCTCCCATCAATGGCTGAGGGTGCTCTGACACCGCTATGACAGTCATCCAACCTTCATACGACGAGCCTCCTTCCCTAAGTGACATGAAAAGGTTTTAGAGAACCATCTTTTGCTTTTGACTTTGTTTTTTTACCACCTATGTTGTTGGGAGTGATGTGCGGTGTTTAGGTGAAATACGAGACATTGTTTCAGTAGTAATGAATGCCAAAGTAAGCTGCGGTGTAACGAAACATTAGGAGCTAATGGCATCGAATTTTTCTTGGCATATGTGTCAACCATTGCCAATAGGTCGTTATGAACAACTATATAATTTATAAACGCTACACACTCAAAGGCCCTTACTAAGGTTTTCCCTTGTGTCGTGGGTCCCTCGGAACACACATAAAGACAAACACAAACACCCATGACCCGAGAACAAACATTTGCTTTTTACACAAATGTTTGCCCCGACTGGGGATCGTATTCAGGGCCCGCCGATGAGAGGCAGCGTCACTACCACTCGACCAAACCGGCCGTCATTATAGTTATGAGAAGTACACTCAAATTAACGTTTATGTTATCTAAAAACAGAGCTAACCCTTGCGGTTGGGACTAATATTTTAATTGAGAGGCCATTGTGACACCCTTCTAATGTAGAGGTACTTTTTTCGTGTCTGAAACACTCAAACCAGACCGGCTCCAATCAAATCAAATCAAATCAAAAATGCTTTATTTTCATAGAACATACAAAGTGTTTCTTGAAAACGTTATAAAAATACATTAGCAAAATCAATATGAATAATTGAGCAAAATAGTGAATTACATTAGCATTTTTGACTTTGCGCCTATTCGCAAAGGTGCAGGCAAAAAACTCCGAGGGTCGCTCTTTTTAAGTCAATCATATAAATTTTCTTACTTCTAATTTTAATTGACTTAGTATCTGAATTACTCTGGAGCTGAGCTATTTATTCCCATGGTTGCTTGTCTAACAGATAATCAGAAGTTCTATAATAGCCGTTTTTACAAAGTTTTTGTTTAATAAGTGTCTTAAGAGACACTCAAACCAGACCTGCCTAGTAAATGGCCAGTTCTACGGCCTTTTAATTGGCCTCGTATATGAGGGCGAATTTTAATCAGCTACCGATACTTTAGGGGATAATTCTGCCCGTGAATCAGAACCATATGACATTCTTAAAAAAAGTTTGACTATTTGTTTTTGTGTCTGTAAAGGGTCTTCTGTGTTTCTAAAGGGTCAGCTCCCACCGCGACGCGACGCGCCGTTGCGGATAGAGCTACTGAAAATTGAACTTTATTTATTACCTAAAAAGATAAACATTTCATTGTTAGAACGCCGCGGCGCTGCGTGGTGCGACGTTTTCTAATTCTCACTTGTAATAAATTAAGTTCAATTTTGAGTGGCTCTATCCGCAACGTCGCGTCGCGGTGTGAGCTGACCCTAAGTGATGTCTGTTTTGTACCGAAATAAAAAAAACAACGGGTTGCACTCCGGGAGTGGCGGCAGAAGTGAAAACTTGAACATATATTACTTCCTTGCGGTCTCTCTCCCTCCGTCTTACGAATTTTCGATCAGGTCACGTGTCCTGACGCGAGTTTAACATTTTTTACCCGTACTTCAAAGTGCACAACGCCGCTAAAGAAGTTTTCACTTTAAAAATTTCTATTCTATTCTAAATACGTAAACCTTCAATCAGCAATATTAAAATGCATGTTTTTATGCAGTCTAATATTTCGCTCGCTAATTAAACCTCTCCCGTCTCTAGTTTCATCATATTACAATTTAATGAAAGCCATCGAGTCCAGCCATTGTTACCAACACGGGAGGGTCATTCCTGAATCATATAAATTCTGGTGCGGCCCTGTACCACTAAATTCGGCTTTTCGGATTTATGTACAGATTTATAATTATCACTTGCTCAACGGGGAAGGAAAACATCGAGATGAAACCCGCCCGTCCCAGAAAATTCATTTTCGAAAGACGAGCGGTCCACCAACCCGCATTGAGCCAGCGTAGTGGACTATGGCCTAAATCCCCTTCGCGTTTTGAAGGAAGGCCCGTGCCCCTTGGTGGGGACGTATATGGGCTGGTAAAAAAAGAAATAAAAAAAAAGCTAGAATCGACCGCTCTGAATAGTCTTTTGGCTTGAGAGAAATCTTGATAAACGCATACGAGTACTAATCAAGTGACACAGCCCTTTCCTAGTATTATTTTTTCACTATGGAAAAGAAAACTTAGGCATTTCTACTGCAATTCACAACACGCTAAAGAACTGACGCTGCCATAGGTAAAAAAGCGACAATATCTATACGATTACGGATAACTTTTTCTAAAGTTTGTTAAGGTTTTTGGTACAAAAAACAATTTAATTGACATACTTAGATATTTTAATAATAGAAAAGTGTAGTAAATACAACATGTTGCTTCACTATTGTTTCATGTTTCTTACGCATTGAAGATACCTAAAGGATGTGGTATAAACAGTATTGTGCATTCTCTTCCGAGGTGAAACTACATCTACTCACTTCGTTTGTTATAATCAAGGACAGAAAGTACCCTGAAATCTTTCTACCGATTCAATAATGGCCGCCGCTACCATAGTAATTTACATCGCCGGCTATCGTATTAACGATGACTGAGCGGTTTCTCTTAATTATCATTTCGCACGGTTCGTCAGCTACGGTCGGCCCCTATTTGAAATGCGCCACCAATATTATGCGCAACCCCTTCCTCTGTAATAATCCACATACATAAAAGATTCGAACGCTTCTTTCGAATTTGGATTTTCGAACGAATACCTAATAGGATTCGTGTAAGTTTTATTCAAATAAATAGTCGAATTCAATCGAAATGTACTCGAATGAGAGTTGGTTTTTCAAATTAGATAGTAGGTACAGAATGCCAATTAAATAATATTTCTATTTATTCACCTTTTTTTATTAAAGTAAAAGGTAATAAAAGCTCAAAAAACTGAAAATCCATTATTCAAATCCTTCAATTTGCAAAACAAAGCCAATTTGGCAAATGTTTCGATTAATTCATGAGTATTAAGTTTTTGATTATGCTGTTGACTTCAGAATCAAAATAAAATAAAAAATAAAAATCTTTAGGAATATTGCTCAGTAGCAGAATAAACAATCATTAAAATTAAAGCTTCTTTAAATATAATGCCGTCCTTGTTTACATCAACGAGACGGAAAGTGACAGGATGATTTTAAAGTAGCATTAACTTTAATTGACGTTTCTGCAATGCTAAATTTAAGCAATACTTAATTAAAAATGGTTCCTAGCCTTGAATTATAATTTAATCGTGTTTCTAATTATCAGTGCGTACTCCTTAAAAACAAAATTAAACAAAACTTATGTAATTAGAAATAAAGTCTAAAAGGGCTAAGGTTTAAATGAAACCATGAATTTAGACCATAATTATGAATGATTTTTAGTGGAATTTTCCTCAGGGATTTATTAAATTTTTGTATCAAGTTTTTAACGATTTTCTGCTTTAAAATTAAGTTAATTATTCTGTCCCTTACCTTGTGTGTTTCGCAATGTGTCATTTTAGAGATCCTTAGTCAGAATAATAATCTCATTAATATTACAGAGAAAGTGAGACGGCATAGCCTACCTTTCGCCCGCTGCCTACGCTTGTCTGCCGGTGAGAAATGGTTCAGATCTTGTGAATTATTTCATCTCTGCCTGACCCCTACTTGCTCTTGCGTCTGACCTATAACCCCTTCTCTCTCCCACTCTATGGTGCCTTAGCTTTAAGGCTATGTTGGATCAATTCAAGAGCTTTCCACCAATGTTTGTCTTTAATGATTTGTTTATGAGATTTTTTTATAATTATTGCTTCTTCCTTATCGTTTCCTCTCTAATGAAAATCGAATGGATGCCTAAAAGAGAAAAAATAGTCGTATTTGAAAAAAGCATTATTTATAAATTTATTTTCAAAAATATTTAAACTTAACACAATATTTAGTAATAATATTAGGTACTGAAATTACATTATGAAATTAATTTAATTACTTATCCATGCAAAGCTTTTGAAAAACTGTTTTTTTTTTCATAGAACATTTTTTGGAAATTTTTCGTGGATGTAAAATCCAAATTCAAGAAAATATTGTGGGAAATATTGTCCTATATTTAACTAATAATTGACATATTTAGTTTACTGAAACAGCGAAAATAAGCACTGAAACGGATGTCCAATGAAATCCTTATTTTAATATATTTAATATATTTAATTTTAATATATTAATATTTAATACTAATATCTGTCTGTCTGTCTGTCCGTCTTTCACGCCTAAACTACTGAACCGATTTTGATGAAATTTGGTAAAGAGGTAGATTAGAGCCTAAGAAAGGACATAGGGTACATTTTATCCCACAGTTGGGCACGATATAACCTGTAGTCCACGCGAGCGGAGCCGCGGGCGGAAAGCTAGTTAGCTATATAAATGCGGAGCCGCGGGCGGAAAGCTAGTTAGCTATATAAATGTAGACCTGTTCATCAGTTAAAACCAGTAATGAAAAAGACATACAAACAGGCTACTTTATTGCTTAGCTGCAATTATTCATAACTGTATTCCGTCAAATTGGGACTTACGATCGTTACAGTACATTCAGTGACCCAATCACATCGGCCAAGCAAGACTAATTCGGTTCAAAGTTATTCAGAACCCTTGAGTTTAATTGTTTATACAGCTAAGAGAAACTTCTCGAATTAGGTAACCCGGAATCGCCACATTAATTAATATTTGTGTTCAGTGGCGTAGCTAGGTAACCAGAGGCCCTGGTGTAAAAAAAAACTAGGGTCTAGACGTTTGTTCCGTATTCGTCGTGTTCCGAATTCGACGTACTCCAGATTTGTCGCAATCCACAAAGACATTCGAGACTTGTTGGGAATTCCCTTGTTTTTTTTTCAAATAAGTTGCCATTATTAAAGTCGGATTCCTGGAATCTGATTTATTTATATTCCGAATGTGGGAGAAATTTCCATTAGTTCAATTTATAGTTTGTAAGTCAGAGTCCGAGGGGCCCTCTGAGCCCCGATTCTGTAACTTAAGCTGTGTGTCGATAGAATGGAGACCATTTTATCTGCTCAGGTGGCGAAATTGAGAAATATTTAATTTTCATGTATACTTGCTGACAACCACCCCGACCAGCAGCGCCACCGCCAACACAACGTAAAGTTGCAACCACATCTAATGACGGCTGTTTTACAAAACAACCGTCATTAGATGTATGAAATTTGGATAGTTCTCAATTTTTGCCATCTGCAGCTCTAACACGATAACGACCAACTCGCGCTTGGCTCACACTGAAACTTCACTTTGATTGCGCGAGGGTCCCGCACAAAGGCTTGCTCGCCCTATGGCGTTGTCAATGTTGACATTTTGACATAGGACCGCGGTGTTGTCGCGGCGCTGTCACTATCGTACTCGGCCTGTTGAACGGATAAAATGGCGACCATTCCATCGACACACAACTTAAGTTACAGAATCGGGGCCCTAAGCTTGGGGGCCCGAGGCACTGTCCCGTCTAGGCCCCTGTTTTTGTTTAAACTGTCTCCTTGCCCTTGAGTGATTTAACTGATTAAACAACCTTTCAAATAACAGTTAGTTGTAGACAATTTTGATTGTTTGCGTAATAATTAAGCTAGGTCATTGTTTTAGTTAGCTACGTGATTGGATTGCCGTATAAATATTCATTGGATGTTAAATTAAGGACTATATTCTGACATAACATGTTTATTTTGCATGTAGAGTAGATACCTACTATGAATGTGTTTATAACTTTATTTATTTTTTATCTCTAAAGCTTTTATGACCACACATTATTTATTAAAACAGGAGATTTGTCCTTGCTATTTATTAGCAACTAACTTCTCGGCCAGGTTTTCGTTCTCAGGGAAATTCGGGAAAATTATGTACTTTACGTCAATAAGCTTTCTGTTAGATTTCAAATTGTTTACATCAGAAGTAAATAGAATAATAATTTCGCAAAAAACATACCTGTGCACGGTGGGGACTTGGAGAGACGAGTGAAAACACCAGATGATGGTTTGAGACTGTTTGTATATTGAATAATGCGTTATACATAGGTTATTTATGGATACATAGGTCTATACACTACAATGCTTTTAACGGTTGATTGATTAGACAAAATAATATCAGTAGTTTTAGACTTACTCAATTTAAGTTTCGGACAGGCCATTAATTTTTATAATAAACTAGCTTTCCGCCCGCGGCTTCGCCCGCGTGAACTTCAGGAACCGCGTGAAGTTTTTTCCCGCTAACTCCCGTTCCCATGGGAATTTTGCAATATCCTGTTGCAACTAAGCTTTAAGTTTACTAAGGTACCTGCATGCCAAATTTCAAGCGTCTAATTTAAGCGGTTTAGATTTTTCATACAAAAGGATTTTCCCGCTAATTCCCGTTCCCGTGGGAATTTCTGGAATTCCTTTCTTAGTGCACCTCTACGGTACCTAAGCTACATTCCTTCCAAATTTCAAGTGCCTACGTTTAGCCGTTTAGGCTGTGCGTTGATATCTCAGTCAGTCAGTCAGTCAGTTTCTCCTTATATTTTAGATTTCTACTAGAAGCAAGTTGCACCATTCGTCACATGTTTAATTCTTTATGTGCAATAAATTGTTCATAAAAAGTAGCGTACCGCCCCAGATTCGCACGGGTAGCATTAGGCAGCGTTTTTGATAAAATTTAAAAATAGGTTTCATATTTTCCGACACCTTCAATAATTATTGTCGTATCTCAACCAATCAAATATACCCCAAAACTTGAGTCACTGCAGCCATTGTTGAAAACTGCATGAAAATCCATTTGGTAGCTTTTTGAGTTTATTGGTGGGGGGACTTTGTTGTATAAGTAGTAATAATAGCATTTTGCAGTCTGAAACTTGCTTTATTTTTACTAATAATCTTGTACAGGCCGGATATTTTTTCTATCCAGGGTGTTCCATTACACCAAGCAACGGTGTTTCTTTAGCAACGATAATAACATCCTATGTTGTTATGAGCATTCGTCGCGCATCCCTTGTTATTAAAGCGATGAAAGTTTACATCCAGAGGGCGCTAGTTGTTTGTGCTGAAGATGTTTGCCTCGTTTCATTACTGGTCTCTTGGACCCTAGAGTGGTAAGGGTAGATGGTCAACTTTATTTTTAAAAAACTGGACTCCTTCAAATAAGTTAGGAAAAATTAAGGATGTAAATCAGCCCACTTTAAACCACTTTCTTCAAATATAAGTCGAAAAATGAAGAAAAACCGGTCAAGTGCGAGTCGGGCTCGCGCATCGAGGGTTTCGTACAAACCTGTAGGTTTAAAATTATTAAAAATATTTTTATTGAATGATGTAACTAAAAATTTACGGTTTTCGCAATTTTTCCTTTATCTGTGCTATAAGACGTTACTTCGTACCAAATTTCAAGATTCTGAGTTCACGGCTGTATTTTTGATTGCGTTGGCTTAGAAGTTTGATTTTTTTCACAGCCCCAAGGGTCAGTAGACTTAAGTATTTGATATAAATTCCAGCTTGATCCTTCCTCGCGTTCCTGAGAAAAAAAGGTCTTGGCAGACAGACAGACGGACGGACGGACAACGAAGTGAACCTATAAGGGTTCCGTTTTTTCCGTTCGAGTTATTAAACCATAAAAATGTATTTAGTATAAGTCAAAATTTTTTTAGAGAACTGTATATGGGTTCCTTGGAGAAAGTTTTTCAGTTTCATGGGGACAATTACCAGTAAAAGTTTTGCTAACTAATTAAAAGTCACTTCATATAAATAATAAATCAGTTATCTAGCAGTTTATAGCACCCTATAGTACAAGTACAAGCCTTAATGCTTAGATTGAGGTTAGACGGCCGGCGCTCTGTGAATTCTTCTTCTTAGCGAGTCGATGGCAAGTAACTGTTGTCTGTGAATTTATTCATTTTATTTATTTGCATAAAAAGCAATTTTCGCGACCATTTATGTATACAGGGTCAAAAAGAACCTTCAATCTATATTCAAAATCCTGAACCAGTATCACTCAAAGAACACACTAATGAAAAAAAAATTGTTTTTAAATTTTTTTTCAATGGGAATAGTTCGTTTTTTGCCGAAACGTAGACATTACTCCTACACGAGGCACACGAGGGATGCGAGTAGCGCTCGGGGGGTGCACCCGAGTAGTGTCTACGTTTAGGAAAAAAAAACCCATAGAAAAAAAAAGTGTTCTGTAAGTGATAGTGGTTCAGGATTTTGAATGTAGCTAGGAGGTTTTTTTTCACCCTGTATGTATCATCGTAACATTGTCAAACCCGTAGCATTGTAATGTTACTAGTTTTGCTTCAACTGACGGACACTTTATAATATCAATGCCACCTAACCTAACCTAACATAGCCTAACTTATCCTAATTTGATGAAGACGGCCCTTAAAGTTTTGTAGGATTATAACTTTACTGGACAAACTATAATGTCGCGGGTGATTATAATTTAACTAGTGAAACTGTAAAATTACAGTTTTTACAATTGTCCGTGACATACACAATGTGTAATCTTAGTGCGGGCTTTTGAATGTGTAACGTTTGTTATTATCACCTTCTATGCCCTAGAATTCTGAGCTCCAACTTACACGACTCGTTATTAGTTGAACTGCGCCGTGCCACCAGATGTCGCCATACTTGCCCCGGCACACTTGCCCCGGCGTACGGTTCCCTTTGCCTCAGGCACGCACCAAAACATACAGATTCCAAACTAATAATAATAACACAGTTGTTACTGTCAGTGTCTCTCCTATCTATACCTACCTTACGTTATAAAATTGATTTCTACCCACAATTTCGGGTTGTGACTTGAGTAATCTTGTGGATAAGTATATTTACTATACTCTTCTTGCAAAAATGTACCTACTTGTACCGTTTAATTAAACACAAAAGCCTTTCTCTTTAATCATTCTATACATTGGTGAAAACCGTATAAAAATCCGTAAAGTAGAAATCTGAATGTAGTATTTTTAAAACGCTTACCCGCGTAAAGGATATTCACAAATAATTTTTAGGAAAATAAAAATGTTATTATTATTATATATATAATAAACTATTAATAATGTTAAATAATGTTATAATAATGTTAATGTTATAATAATGTTATTATTATTATATATAGTTAAGTATATACTTAATTGCACAAAAAAACAGGACATCACAGAAACATAGAAACGGCGGCCTTATAGCTAAATAGCAATTTTTTCAAGGCAACCGGAGAAAAAAAATCAAGAAGAGAAAAAAAGTAGCGGGTGCAGCAATATTAAATAAACTACATAATAATAAGTAAATACTTATACCTAAAAAATATATATATTTAAATACAAATACATACACAAATATACAAAAAATAAAATGTACATACGTACTTCAGCGCGAGCATTAACTTTTTTTTTTTTTTTTAAATAAACGCTACACACTCAAAGACCCACACTAAGGTTTTCCCTTGTGTCGTGGGTCCCTTGGAACACACATAAAGACAAACACAAACACCCATGACCCGAGAACAAACATCTGCTTTTTACACAAATGTTTGCCCCGACTGGGGATCGAACCCAGAACCCGCCGATCAAGAGGCAGCGTCACTACCAATCGACCAAACCGGCCGTTTATTGGCAGAGATCTAATCCTCTGGTCGTGGGTTCAAGTCCAAGTACCGAACATTTTTCTTTCTCTTATAATCATTTATCCTAGAACCTAACAAGTTATACTTATTGAAGTTTTATAATTCTTCCTCGGCTTCTTTACTTTGGTTCATAAAACTTTTCTCTTCACCAAAACGTTGAAACACTATCTCTATCATGTCAGTCTGTACAGCTCTATCCTTCAACTAATTCCTTTGTATTATTTACGATTCGTTTCGCCTCTCTAGCGAGTGGTGATATCGAGTTACGATACGTCCAATAAGTCCCGGCGTCTCCAATTACTATTGTTGAGAAGATAATCGAAAAATTGCTGCGAAAGGGCGGTGTCTGTGAAGCGATTACTCACACAGAGAGAAATACAGACGTGAACAATCAAGTGCACACTCTAATAATACTATAGGTAATACTTACTTTATTGCACACCAACTTAGGCTGATCTGAAAATTGTTTTGTTGTCTATAATGGGCAGCAAGTATGCTGAGTTCTGTGTCCTATTTGCTCGTAGGTATACCCGGTTTGCTAATTTTCTAATTAGGTACATAAGAACTTTGTATAATGTTAGATTATTGTGAATAAATAAGTATATAAAGTTTATTTTATCATTATTAGTAAAGGATTAAGATTTTTTTCTCAGACTCGTTTTTTTAAATCCAATTTATTGATAGGCGTAAGTATCAGTACAAAAACAATAAGTAATAAATACAATACACATGTAAGTATAAAAAAATATATTATGTATTAAATAAACATCACATATTTTAATCTACAAAAGGACTCCGTCTCAATGTGATACAGCATAATCTGCTTGTAGAAATTTCTTTTTAGTGATAGCGGATCTTTTTTGTATGTACCTGTTTTACACATTTGTCTTCTGTATGTAGATACAAAAAACGTTATCAAACTGTAGCGATAAATTTCTGTCGTAGCTATCGTAGTAAGTACTTAGTGATAAGCTCACTAACTCAGATTCTAAAAATTCATTTAGAATGAGTAACACTCAGTTTCAGAAATGTTCATTAAAGTTCAAGCTTCCTTAAATGTAATGCTTTCCTTGTTTACGTTAACAAATCGGAAAGTTCCAATATGATATTTAAAGTTGAACGTTCCTGTAACTAGGTGTAGGAATAATACAATAACAATGATCTTCAAGTCATAATCCAGTTCTCAAGTAATGTCAAAACCCTTACGCATAATAAAATATCCGGCTTAAAGCTTCTCAGAACCAAATAAGAAATTCTCCTTCAAAATATTGTGTAAGATTCGCAACAGATAAACACTTAGCCATAGATAATATACAATAAAAACTAGTACCGTCCAAGCAAAGGGAATGTTAATAGTTTGTGAAAGCCAGCTAAAGAGTCCCCTAATCAAATATTCCGGGATCCTGCTTATGAAAGCGCCGAGTCTGCCAGACTGATGCGCATAAGCAACAATATCGGTTCTAACAAAGGATAAAGACGACTGAAGGACGATTCGTAATCCACCTTCAAGTCGTGATCTATGATGTATTTTTGAATCATTCGAAGAATGAAGATTGTGTAATCACTCAGTACACGACACCAAATATAACGGGAATGATTTTAAAACATACAAAGCGATTCTTACCACGGTTATTGTTTTCAATGAGTATCCAATGGAATGGAAACATTTACTTTTGAGAATTTTGTCTATTAATCATTTTACCCAACATTAAAATATTTCGGCAGTGTTAACTACAATAACTATTAAAAATAAAGTTGTATGATAAACAATTTCAGTATTTCTTTTTGTGGTTCCTTTTATATCTTCATTTTTTATACTGCACACCGCTTAGGAATGGAATTCTCTGCCTGCGTCTGTATTTCCAGGCTCGTATAACCCGAGTCTCTATATAGTTCGAGTGAATAGGCATCTTCTGGGTGAGCTTGCTACATCCTCGACCACATCTCCGCCTCTGGGCAAGATTGTGGTCAAGGGCAAATCCATTATGTATAAAAATTAAAAACAAATCTTTATTTTACGCAGTGATGTTTTAGAATAAAGAAATTTAACTTAAAATTTAACTATTATCTAGGAAAATTCACTATTTTAAAATTCAACAGATCATCGTTATCTTTAACGAGTTCTTCAAAAATAAGCACCTCATCTTCCAGGTAAACTCCTTGCCAACTTTGAGTCGCCCATCTATTTGTATATTCACAAAATACTTTCATAATTGAACTGAAATTATTTATAAGGCCCGTTTGAATTTCAAATAGGAAAACTGTTGAGCGAACAACTTTTAAGAATCGACGACGTTTGAGATCTTTCAGCGGTATAATTTAAAAGTTGCTTAGTTTTCTGCTTTTATATTTTCTTTGATTTCAAAATTAGTTTTTTCCAACATTTAAAAAGAAGGTTTTGAAGAACAATGAAATATTATTTTCATATTCTTACTAGTTGTACCATTTAAAATTATTATATTGCTGAGTCGTATCTATATATTTTTTCAGTATTTTAAAGTCATAATTATATCAATTAGTAAATAAAAATATGTATGTATAATATCAGAAGACATGGTCATATAAAAAGGTATACGTAGTAATATCGTTACCAGTTTATTGGTGATATGTACATCTTAAAAAAAATTTGATAGAAGTGGATAGTTTCTTTGTGTTAACTTCACAACAGTTGATACTACTAATGCCAGTTTGATGCTAAAACATTTCCTTTCAGTACACAACGTCTAAAATATCAAAATTACAAAATATATAAAAATGTCCATGGTATCTAAATAACGTACGTATGAAAACGTTCATAGTATCTAAATAACAATTGTATTAAAATGCCCATAGTATCAGAATAACCAGGTATATGTAGTTGTTCACGAATGTATAATTTCTATTGCGATTACAAAAAGAAGGAATCGGAGTTGTTCGTAAAAAGAAATAACTCTGTGATAGTTAACTATTCATCGACAATAAACAAGCACATGTGGCATGAAGATATGCCTTGGTCTTAAAATACACCAGAAGAGTTTCAAAGGATAACAGATTTGTAATACTTGAGTAAGCATAAACTGAAATGTGTACTAATAAATACTTGGATGACATAATCATCATGACAAATAAACTTGTTATTCTTATCTCTCACTTTGTTATTTCTGATTCTACGTTGCATATTCAAAGTACAGAGGGCCGCACATCAGGTTTCCCCATGCGTGCACTCTGTGCTGTTACGATAAGAACGGGTTTGCAATGAAAATGGGGTAATATGATGCGCTGGCCTCTGTACTAACCAATACAAAATGAAATCAGGTTCACCAATTGATGTGACAAGATATTGCCCATGCAATGCTAAATTGCACAAAAAAGGGTCCTTACTATACAATTCAACTGTCACGGTTCGTACATATTAAAAAAAAAGCAAACATGCCGCCGCCAGCAAAAT
Organism: Aproaerema taeniolella; assembly: GCA_949987775.1. NCBI lineage: Eukaryota > Metazoa > Arthropoda > Insecta > Lepidoptera > Gelechiidae > Aproaerema > Aproaerema taeniolella. The sequence goes on along the minus strand of OX465243.1, from coordinate 19,659,120 downwards.
AGTAAGAAATAGAAGCATAGAACATTATGCTTCTGGTTCTGAACACGCGCAGTTAAATAAATCGACGCATTGTACGTTTGATAATGATAAATTAGTAATATATAAAAAATATACACTTAAATGTTTTGATTTTGTTAGTCATAAGATTGATAAATAGGTAGTTTTAAAAAATATGAATAGTATATGCTTGAATTTTAAGCACTTGAAATAAATGCTCAAGCTTACCTAAAAAAGTATATCTCCAAAAATATATACATACTTATTTATTGGTATACATGTACAATAGACAAACTATCGACCTAAGGATTACGGTGACACCCCGTTCGCCCCCTATGCGCCACTAAAACGGAAAAAAAAAGACTTTTTACACATTTTAAAATATAAAACAAGTTTTTTCAAGTTTTTCCAAATTGAATCAAGTGGTTATAATAATTACTATCACACTTGATGATTTATTTAACAATAATTGTAACTGTTAAAGAAAAAGTCCTTAAAGAAAAATCCTTTTAAAAATCCCTTTACTGGCAGGCTCTTTGGGAAAAGCTGAAACTGACACATTTTTATCTGTAAGAAAATATGTTTAGAAAGTATGTTTAAAAATAAACACAAAACTGAGGAACCCAACAGAAATTAAACAAACAAGGTTGTAGATTATAAACTAGCAAAAAAATATTGTCTCTTCAGTGCGGTCGGGATAGTCTGCACAATACGTCATTCGGTTCATTGTTACTCGACATAATACTCGGTATTAACATTTTCGTACCTCGGCTCACGTCATTGATGTCAATTTATTGTCAGCGAAGCCGCCAATAGCACCAAATGAGTTGGTTATTGGAGTTAGCATTTCCATCACCAAGTTCAAGTTTAATGGCTATATTTTTGTGTAGTTTTTATACTATAAAATTATGTAGGCTATGTTCATCAGGGATAGTGTAGCATTCTAATGGTGATGGAATTTTTCAAAGTAGTTTCCTAGCTTATTCAATGCAAACTAACAAGAAAACAATTATGTCTTTCCTCTTTATAATATTAGTAGGTATAGAATAACTCACTGGGTACTAAAGTTTAAACCTAATTCAAAACGGCGTTTTTTTTAATAAACTGTCTCCACGGTTTGTCTTAATTTCTTTCCTTATCCTAATTTTAAGTTCTTGTAAAAACGGGTTACCAACGTTTCCTATGGTTTTCTTTGTAACGAAACCTTAAATCATTTGGCAAAGAGGTAAATCTGAGTCATTTTACAACGATATGATATGACCCACCTCAATACTGTGTCAAAATTAACACCACAAGTTGCGTAACTCCTCAAGTAGATGTTACTCCTATAACAATAGGGCTGAATCCTCCCATCCTTGCGGCCGACTATGCGGCATAATTAATCCCATTTTTATTCTTTTTTTTATCTCGACGATGATTTACGTCTGTTGTGAAGTTTGTTTTGCGGAGACATCTGCCTTCTCCTTTGTTACCCGAAGCTGTCTTCAGGTAAACCAGATAATGGGTATTATCTTAGAAAGAGTTGACATCGCTTTAAAAACTTTTCCCGAGTCGAGTGTTTTGACAATGCTTGTTTATTTTAGTCGACAAAGGTTCATCAGGATTATTATCTAACATAACGAAGTCTTTTGAGTTTTTTGTGAAGTTTGGGGTTGGTTTAGACGCTGGGGAGAACATAAAACATGTTTGTCGTAAATGTCTGTAATTGTACAGATTAATTCTTTGTTATGCAGAGCAGTTGAGTATATTCTAATAATTAAATAATATGCACAGCATCCAGTTAAATTGTCCTATTTGGTTTAAGTACTTAAACGGTATATTACGTAAGTCTTCAAGATTTTGATCAAAATCTGAATGTGAGTATACATGTAACTAATTTTGTTCGTTCAGTTTTCTAGTTTTAGTAAAGAAAAACATCATTTTTTTTTGTAATCGAAGACAAAGAATTATAAAAAATCGTGGAGAAAAGCTAATTCAGAAAATAAACGCAATGATGGATGCAACATACGAAAAGATGAAATTAAGCACCCCCCGGAGTTCTTTGGACCTTTCAGTGTGTAACGTTTATTTATTCATTTATTACCTACTTCTCTGGGGAAGATTGCACCTTCGCGAATAGACGTAGATTCAAAAGAACGAATATTTATGTATGTATTTAAATCATTTAATATTACACTTTGACTTATTTTAAGTAACATCCTGAATGTTCTATGAAATAAAGCTATTTTAACTTTCACTTTAATAAACAACTATGTATTTCTAACTAATGCACCTTATCTAAGCTAATATACAAGTTTTATATCGGCTGTATTAGAAAGTGAAGCTAATACCTACAACACCAGTCACGCAGTCCATCGCTCTTCCGTGGACGCGTTCATTTATGGGGCAAACAAAGAATTTATTGATGTCGTATAATTTTATGTTCTAAACAAAGGCTCGTCCTCCCTCTCCCCCTTTCGTTCCCCCTACCTTACCCCGCCCACATTCGTTGCCGTGCACTTGCTCGGTCAATTCTTAAAGTATTATGAGGAGATGTCTTTATGTAATATCAACGAATATATTAAGTACTAGCTTTTCGCCTAGGACTTCGTTCCCGTGGGAATTTGGGAAAATGATGTAGCCTATATGTTAATCCAGGCGTTCAGCTTTCTCAACACCAAATTTTATCAAAATGGGTCCAGCCGTTTGAGCATGAAAGAACGAACATTCATAAATCCAAACTCTCGTGTTTATAATATTAATAAGGATGATAGAAGCTGCAATCAATACTGTCTTATTATTATCACTGACCCTGCATTTAAATTCTTTCAGTTATGTCTTTCTTCCCCTAAAGTTGCCGGATAGAAATTGCTTACGAACTATATAAGGTCATTTTATTACCAAACTATTCGAGACGTGGGAGTCACACAGGATTTAAATTTTTTAAAACGGATTTAGAATGTTGTTTCTGTTTGCAATAGAGTCTTTTGTAATTTTAGATGTAAGAAAGAACTCAAGAAGTGCAAATGATAAAATTTCCATAGTGTCATCATCATCATATCAGCCTATTGCAGTCCACTGCTGAACATAGGCCTCCCCCAAGGTGCGCCACTCTGCACGATCCTCCGCTGTTTTCATCCAGCCACTACCCGCTATCTTCTTTAGGTCATCTGACCATCATTAGTGTATTGCACAAAAAAATACGCACAAACGCAGTCATTCCTCATGTTTTTCAGATGAAACAAAGATTGATGGACAGCCTACTTCATAAGAACTATATTTATCAAAGAATGATAAAGGCTATAAAAAGATGTTTTTACTTCCAATTGAAAATCTATCTATTTCGATAGGTAAGTCTTGTTAAACTAAATCTACATTCTAGGGGTTGGCATCGCTATGTAAAGTATTTTTTTGCAGTTGTTATTTGCATCCGCAGAAATGATACCAAAGCCTTTTTTGCTAGTTCATTTATTTTGTCAATATCAGTTTTATTTATTGAGAATCTCCATGTGTAAGATTTGACTTTCAAAGTCTTGTAACTTTGCCAAAAAAATTAACGTTTTGGCACCAAATGTTGCCTAACAGTTAGACTTCTTATGAAATTACCGATGTTCGAATAGGTAATCTATTCTTTTACCTACTTATTCTGTCCTGCACGTTGTGTTTTTGTTTTGAAGCTAAACAACCTCTATCTCCTTTCTGCTTTATGGATACATATGTTGAGTCTACAAGTGCGTTTGTTTATGTTCTACTGTTTAAATTATCCCTTTCCTTCTTTAAATAAATCTTCGAAGGTTAAACATTGGGGAGTATTTCCAACTTTACAAGTTTCTTCCAAACATGTACGACTACTTTTATGACTAATGGATAAATCGATAAGATATTATACGGCGTTTTTAAAACTTTTAAATAGTTTATGATGACTTATTTAGAAAGGACGAGGTAACGATGAATTGGACCTTTTTTTAAATAGCCCATTTACGTCCCTTACTATTGGTAATTAAAATGATCAATACGAAGCTACTGAAAGCTTTTTCGCCGTGTGGTTGTGGGTTGAGGATAACACCACCCCATCTCTTTCCGTGGGTGTTGTAAGAGGCGACTAAGGATACAAAAATGAGACCTGCCTCCTAGTAATCCATCTTAGGCAACGACACCTCAGTTTATCTTCAATCTGAGGTGGCGTCTTATGGTCTCATGCGGTGTGGTAGGCTCTGTGAAGGACCGTCTGGTTCGCGACCAAACTCCGACCAAAGTCCGACGCCAAACAGCTTGCTGTGTTCCACCACAGCTGTGTGTGGAGTACCAGTGCCTTAATTGTCATTTTCTGGGTTAAGTCGCTCCATCGTCATCTCATAATAAAAATAAATAAAAAATAAAGCTATTTTTTTAGACTTCTTCAATTACTAAGCTTCCAGAACACTCTAGAAAGGTAAAGGCTAAATAAAACAGATTTGACAAAACATTTGATTAAAATTCAATCACTATTCACGACACAAACAACTCTGAAAGGAGTAATGAAATCGAAAGGGATCACTATCCCAGTACCCGAAGTACCCGAAAAACTAGATAAGGTACCAAACATAAGAGACAACTGTCCCCAAACAAGCACGACAATGTCTCGAATAAAAACAGTGTGACTAAACGAAGCCGACTCGTATAAAATTGAATATACGAAAACACGACACAAAGGTACCAGAGAACATCTTTCACTGTAGGTATACAAAGCGGTGTTAAAATCAATTGGTTAGAGTCGTTTGTAGCATTCATCTGTCGGTGAAACGTCGTATGCGAGGCATTGCGAGGTATTGTGAGAATAGACCCCCACTGCGATGTCGCCGCAGTCAATCAGTCGATCGGATTCCTTCGCAGAAAAGCTATTTACGAATCAAACGAAACATAATCTAAATCTGTAGGGTGGGTGACTTTAAGTTAGTTTGCGAAAATTGAGGAAGTTATTCAGCACACTAAACAACAACTTTTCACAAGAAACGTCACCTTGATGAGCTCATTCTGCCTCCCCCTTTCTTCTATCGGACGTCATAAAGCACTGAGGAATACCACCGCACTGAGCGATTTTCATCATCTTTCATATTGCGCACTGCCAAGAAATTAAATTCCCTGCCTGCGTCTATATTTCCGAGCTCATAATACCTTTAAAGTTCAAGTGCCTATTCACTTATTCTGAGTGAACTTTTAAGCGGTGATAGCCCAGTTGGTAATGAGCCAGACTTGTAATCCGAAGGTCGCGGGTTCAAATCCTGATGCGGGCCTGTACCACTAAATTCGTCTTTTCGGATTTATGTACGGATTTCTAATTATCACTTGCTCAACAGTGAAGGAAAACATCGTGATGAAACCCGTCCGTCCAAGAAAATTCATTTTCGAAAGACGAGCGGTCCACCAACCCGCATTGGGCCAGCATGGTGGACTATGGCCTAAATCCTCTTCGTGTTTCAAAGGGAGGCCCGTGCCCCTCGGTTGGGGTAAAAAAAAAAGAGTGAACTTGCGACATCCTTAACCGCATTTCCGCCCTTGTGCTACATTTTTGATCATTATTAACAAACCCATTATTTATAAAAATAAAATTTTAAAAACACCAGGGCAAGTCAAGCTTACCTCATTACGTTAAGGAAGGAAGGAAGCTATAGTTACACCTATCCACACCAAAGCTGATTATTCTGGTCTGTACAAACTTTAATGTACTTTATTTTTGATGAAGGTTCATTTATGAGTGCGGAAACGTCCTTCGGAGTAAAAGCGAAGCGAAGAGAGGATTACCTGTGAAATATCAACGCCAGTGCGGCTATTCTGCTAATTACTGGCGTTTCAGTGGCAAAGGAATGACGATGGTGCCCATTTTATCTGTCCAGGTGGCAAATTGAAACCTAACCAAATGAGAGCTGCAGCTCAAGCACGATGGCTGACGCTGAAACTTCACTTTGCTTGCGCGAAGGCCTTGCGCAAAGGCTTGCTCGCCCTCTGGCGTTGTCAATGTTGACATTTTGACATGGGACTGCGGCGCATTACGCGCGCTGTCACCACCGTACTCGAGCTGCTGGGTTGACTATCAGGCGTCCACTGAATGTTAGGTTGCTAGGTTGTTTGAGTTTCATTTGCTAAGTAGTTTACAGTTTCACAATCAGTTAACGTTAGCGCTGCTAGTCAAGGCAGCTGTCATAAAATTTATGAAATTTTGTTAGTTCTCAATTTCTACACCTGAACGGATAAAATGTCACTATCATTACCCTTTTGTTTGCGTACGTATAAATATTCCTCTCGCTTACTCTAAGGTTGACTGGCAGAGATCTCCTTGACGGATAAGTCCGCCTTTTTACCTAGAGTGTATGTAATTTACTGAAAACTGATTGTTCCAATGTACTTATTTTGTTTAATGTGCATTACAGTATTTACAATACAACAGTGATTACCCTCGTCATGCCACGGCCGTTGAAACGCCAGTGATTAGTAGAATAGCTGCCCTGTGAAATGTCAACGCCGGAGGCTTTGCTAGTTGCTCGGCTTAGCGGGTCCATGTTTTAATATTTTACTAGCTTAGCTCCACTCCGAATGGGCACACAGAGCAACCGCCTTAATAACTGTGCCGTAGGTCTGTCATAATGTGTTTCAGTTTTCAGTGTTGTTTGTAAGTAGGAAGCTTATAATAAAACTAGCTTTCTACCCAGGACTTCGTTCTTATTTACCCTATGTTCATCACGGATATTGTAGGATTCTAATGGTGAAAGATTTTTTCAAATCGAGCCTAACAAACAAACAATCAAATCTTTCCTCTTTAAGATAAAAATACTTGTCTTATAAAAATCTTATAATGGAGCTTTTCTTTTCGCCCGCGATTTGACTTGCATGGACACTTGTTATCACTTCATCAAGATTTTAAAAATACTTTTATAAATTAAAAACATTGGCAACGAGGCTATCAATTTAAAACAAACACAAAAAATGAAGTAAGTATGCTCCTCAGTTTCTCCGAAAACAGATAGTTTTGCTGAGAAAAACTGCAAATATAAATTACATATATTATTTTCATTATTTTATGAATTGTGTTATATTCTCGAGATCAGGCTGGCGAAATGACAGGGAGCGGCAGAATATCAGCGCCTGTACTTTTAGTGCAAGCATTATGCTGAGCCGCATCCTCTTTTTTCCTGCGCAGTAGAATAGTGTTTAATTTTTTGTTCTTTTTTGTTTGTTAATTATGTTTATCTCTATATTGTGTACTGTCCCAAAATGGGAAAAATAAATGTATTTTCTTTCCTTCTTTTAAATATCACGTCGATATCGCCAAAATAAACAAATACTTTAATATATAAAATATGTATAAGTAAGGATGTGTAAATGTGTCTATTAGTTTGTTTGCTTTTCCTTCATTTTAAACTCCTAACTCCGGGCGATAGAAGGCGGGCCGCAATCGCTGGGAATTACCTGCCTTAATACTTCCTGATGAGGATTGTCGTAAAGAATCGAAAGTGGCGGCCCAACGCCGACATTAATTACCATGAGTATAAAACCGTTGAAAATCACATAATATGTATAAAACCTACGTTATTAGAAAACTAGCATAAAATCGCCATTTTCTACAAAACATCTCAACATCCGCGACCCATAATCCACGACAGAGGAAAGAGCCTTTTAAAACTCATCTTGTGTCCAGATTAGCGTCGATAGAGATAAGGGAACTTGTCATCTTAGTTGCAGGTACCTTAGTCTCAGTTGGGAAGAAAAATAAACAGCCGGGAGATTTAATCTGTGAGCGTTTCACTGTTTAAACAAGAGTCGCAGGAGACGACGTCTTATCGGCGAGCTGTGGCTACGTATATACAGACAGCAGCACGTCAGGTTAGCACTACGAAAGCCGACGCTATTACCAGCGAGTTAAGGGTGACGTCAAGGTCGATATAGCTTGATGTGCTGCGTGTGTACTTATTTGCTGAGCCATACCGTGAAATTAGAACTAAGAGTTGTTTTTTAAGTATTAAAAAAATCTATCTATGGTCTCTGTCTACTTCAATGTGAATTACTCTATTACTATAAAATTAAAAACTTTTTACAACCCCCGGAATTTAGGGCTCTGTCATAAAAAGTAAAACTAACACTGTGGGGCATATGACTGTATGGGCATAAGATTTCTTTGCATTCCTGAAAGGGGGATAAATTGACGGCCGGTTTGGTCAAGTGGTAGTGACGCTGCCTCTTGATCGGCGGGTCCTGGGTTCGATCCCCAGTCGGGGCAAATATTTGTGTAAAAAGCAGATGTTTGTTCTCGGGTCATGGGTGTTTGTGTTTGTCTTTATGTGTGTTCCAAGGGACCCACGACACAAGGGAAAAACCTTAGTGTGGGCCTTTGAGTGTGTAGCGTTAAAACAAAATTAAACAACAACAAAATGACATGAGTCAGTTTATTTTTTAGGTGGTGCTTTGATGTTTTGTGGGAAAGCAGTTATTGCGTATGACTTTTAATAGCTGAACCAATTTCGATCAATTATAGATAAGAACTAACTTAATTACGTCAGCTTTCATACAAAAAAACCGAATCTAAATCGATGTATTCATGTAGGAGCTACGATACCACAGACAGACAGTTTTACACGTCAAACTTATAACTCGCCTCTTTTTTTGTCGAGGGTTAAAAAAGACGTAAGCTGTTTGTGTGTTGTATGAAAATATACAACTTTCTTGGGCATCTATTCCACTAATCAATGACAACGGTCAAAATTTTACTTTATTTTTTCAGGTAGATTTAAAAGGCACTAAAAATTAAACATTAACTTACAAGTAATTAAACAAACTTGCATACGAAGGCGGCGACGCTTAGGTCAGTGGTGCCAACCTTTTAAAGTCATAAAACTAGATTGCGGATGTGTTCAGCGCGGGATCCAATCCTAGTTTGTAAACAAGGGAAGTTGCAGGGGGCTGCGCGGGGAGGGGTGGCGAAGAAATTAGAACGGGTAGAAGTTATTTCACCTTGGTGTAGGTAGATTGTAGATACACAGGCCTTTTTTATGGATTTTTCACGCCAGAGAAAGAGGAAACAATATAGTTTTTGTCTAGATTTCTTGATTTTGGCGTGGCTTGGGGCGTTTAATTGCGCTCATGATAGCCTCATCATGTCTCGTCTTAGAAATCAAGGAGCATTCCTCAATTCCAAGACTTTTGTAACATAAAGATATACATATTTATTTTGATATGTCTGAAAGAGGTTTGGTCAGAGCTACTAAAATCTCAATTATTTTTTAAACAACTCTAGTTTGTCCACATCAAGGGTACGCCCAGGAGGTTTACCATGATAGCTTAGCGCGATCCAATTTAGGACCTAAACAAGTCTGCAACGCTTATTCGTACCATGATGGCTTATAAGCGATTCAATTTTGGCGCTGTTGCGATTCAAAGGCAGACCAGCGACAATTTATGTAGTCATTTAAAATGGACCATAGACAACCGAGCAGTTCAAAAGCAGCGCCATCATGGTACCATTTTAAAAAAACATTCCAATTGCGAAGCAGTTCAAAGTTGGATCCTAAACAGAAATGCATTTAAACGACCGTGGTAGGTACCGTGCTCTAGATTTGTATGTGAGGGAAAACATCGTAAAGAAACCTGATAAAGGAATCTTCTTCTTTATTCTAGACAAATGTCTAGGTTTGATTTTATAATATCAATTTGATTTCATCTACAGATAAAATATAAAGATAGAAGACTTTATTTGCTTAAAAACAGAGTATTCTAGCCTAAAAAAGCATGCAAATGTTTAGTTAAAATTAAAATAAATTAAATTAATAATGTGAAAAAACCAAATGTCAATTATGTCTCCTAATGTCTCCATCATCAGATGATTTTATATTCCTTCGAATCTCTTCGTCTAATAGATCCGAATTCAAATTGTTGAATGCTGATTGTATACATTTGTATAAAATTAGTATTTGTAAATGACGAGGAATTTCTTTCAACAGGTTGTGCTAGCAACACTTTTTATTAACTTGCAGTGTATGTAAGTAATGTATGTACTTTTTACTGGTCAAATCTTGCATAATAACCCCGCCAATGTTACACTCTCGACTAATTTAGCTGAAATTTTGTACATACGGTTAGTTTAGATGACAATGCATACATTCTAAATCCAATATGGTGGACTAATTGTTTTATTTTTCACTCTCGTTATATGCAGGGTTTGTTGAGAAGTATACAAGAAATAAATATTTAAATAATAAAAGACATAACTTTTACACTAGTTCCTCTTGTTTATTTTATATGTCAGGCAGCTGGAGATGATGCTATCGAAACCGTCGCATAAAAATATAAAATAAACATTTGGAAATAGTGTAAAATTCATGTCTTTCATTGGTAATAATATGAAGTTGCATCAAGAAGCAACAACACACCGTGTGGTGATCGGTTGAGAATAACACCACCCCATCTCTTTCCGTGGGTGTCTTAAGAGGCGACTTAGGAAACAAAAATGAGACCTACCTGCTAGTAATCCATCCCAGGCAACGACACTTCATTTTTTTCTGAATCTGAGGTGTCGTCCTATGGTCTCATGTGGTGTGGTAGGCTCTGTAAAGGGCTGTCTGGTTCTCGACCGAAGTCCGACGCCAAACAGCTTGCTGTGTTCCGTCGGTGCGTGGGAGTACCAGTACCTTTATAGGCATTTTCTGGGTTAACTCGTCGACCTCATCTTTGACCTTATGGTCAAGATTAAAGTCAAGAGTTAACCCAGCTTATAATAAAAAAATAAAAAAACACGAAATATAAACTAAAATAAAATTAACTTTTTAAAAAATTTTTTTTTCTTTAGCTAAAAGCATTTTTTTAATAAAATTCAATGTTTCTATTTACAAATGGCGATTACTTCATAATGTAATCAGTAATTATTGCCCTAACGAGTCCGCTTTAATTTGTAAGGCGTTGAAAACGGCTTTCCCATTTGAATCGCAAATTTCCTAAGAATATTTGGAGGGTTCTTCACGTTTCGAGGACATTATCTCTTAATAAAATTCAAGACCAAGTGCTTTATTGTATTTCCAGTTAACATCCAGCGGCTTTGACTTTGATAGTCACTATTTAGAACGATAAATTAATCTTTGAAGCGGTTTATCTCATAATATCTAAAACAGAAAAGTCCTTAGTGAGTCACTTATCGATGGGTACGTATTTGAATATCAAAAATAAAAATAGCTGAAATTGAAATATCCAAGGTCAAAATGTCTAATATTTTAATGTCTGACTGTTTAAAATAACAAAAATCAAAATGTTTAACATTAAATCAGCGAAACTTATTTTTTTTATGAGGGCCTTTATTCCCATTACCTACCACCCCCGCTGTACCTAACATATGAACATTATTTAATGTGTACAATATATATTTTAAGTTTATGTTTTTAAAACTTAGACTTGTTAAAGTATGACAATTTGATTGTTATACGTTTTTGTTTTAGACATTTTGAACTTTTGGCTTTCTAATCATTAGATTTTCATATCTTAGACTTTCCAAATTTTAACATTATAATGTTAGACGTTTTTATTTTTGACATACCCCTCATCGATTCATGACCGCATGGCCCAAGCCCAAGACTTTGGTTCTATAAATCCGAAATGTTGCATAGAGTACACAAAGAATGAAGCTAGGCAATATTTTTCAAAAGCCGAGGAAAGATCTAACAAAACTTTTTTTTTTTAAGTCTCATTTTTGATATTTAACGAGTGGCCAAAATGCTTTTCTAGTCTTTCGTTTTTCCGCGACCAATTCAAAATAATTAAATTGTCAGAGTCATCTATAGTTCACTTTTCTAAATAGAGTATTATAGAGTTTTTTGTTCAGAATTTTTTTTATAATTTGAATTTTGAATAGGCACGTTGTTAACACAATAACACAGAATATCATTATTGTTATAAAAGCTTACTTAACATTGCTGCATAACATCCAGATCATTATAATTTAACAGCAGCCCTTTCGTTCCTTCGCTTTGTAAATGTAAGGAGAATTTTCCTCCGTTTAATTAATTCCTGATCGCTATAACCTTTGCGAGCTCTGCTAGGTCAGCGTCGGCGCTCGTAACGTTACACCGAATTGCACTACGCCGAGAGTTGCCAAGTACCTATACCCACAAATTACTTACTAATATGAATTTTTATTTTTGTTAGAATGTATAATACTTATAGGGTGATTTTAAAGTAGTTCCATGACTCTACCCATAAAAAACAACCTTCCCTAACGTAGGGTTATTACATTCTCGACAAAACTTTCGATTTCTTGGCAATCAGCTCATCGTGAATGGTTTGGTTCAGTGGTTAATAGTAATGGCTCATGTCCTGGAAAAAATCGTATTATCAAATTGATTATGTTGCCACTGACTCAACGGTTTCTGGGTTCGGTTCCCGCCTGGAGAAAACATTTGTATAAGAAGCAGATTTTGTTTCAAACTAACACGTTGTTATATTCTGCATAAAGGAATCCCCGAAATATTCGTAGATCTTATTAAATACAAAATCTAGCAAACTACTGGTCGACCCTATTAGATAATGTCAAACCTAATATAGCTACTTTCGATATGTCGCAGTATCGGATAACCGATTCGACGAATCGTAATTCTCCCCGGGCGGTACATCCTCCACATATCATTAATATTAAATCTGCGACGGAACCGTCCTGCGGTCCGTACGAATCTTTTATAACTCCAATAATGTATCCGTCGTTAATATAAATGTGTTTGGTTATTCATTGAGGTCTCTAGATTGACCACAATCTAGTACAAAAGCGACGCCTTTACTATTTCTGGAATTGAGAGATACAGGTGTAAGGGACAACTGAGTAAAAACAGAAATCCTTTTACTGTGACACATTTTGTATGATATGTCATTTAAAATCTAATTTTCTAAACCTCGGTTCTATATAATTTGAAAATCCGTTTAAATTTTTTTAGTTTTTAGGGTTCCGTACCCAAAGTGAAAAAACTGGACCCTTTTACTAAGGCTCCGCTGTCCGTCCGTCCGTCCGTCTGTCCGTCTGTCACCAGGCTATATCTCATGAACCGTGATAGTTAGGCAGTTGAAATTTACGCAGATGATGTATTTCTATGTGCCCTATAGCATTAAATACTAAAAACCAGAATAAAATAAATATTTAAGGGGGCTCTCATACAAAAAACGTGATTTTTTTGCTCGTTTTTATAGATAAGTCTGTCCGAGGCTGTATCTGATGAACCGTGATAGTTAGACAGGTGAAATTTACACAGATGATGTATTTTGGTTGCTGCTATAAAAGCAAATACTAAAAAGTAGAATAAATTAAATATTTAAGGGGGCTCCCATACAACAAATGTGATTTTTTTGCCGTTTTTATAGAGATACCTTATGTTTTTTTATAGAGTCCGACTTGCATTTGGCCGGTTTATTTTAACTACCCCCTAAGTTAAGTTTAAACTAAGACACGCCTGAAGATGATATAATTGAAACCAGCCGCATAAAAATATAAAATAAATAAGTGGAACTAGTGTAAAAATCATCTTTCATTGGTAATAAATATAAATATTCTTTATTGCACAAACATAGTTATTAAATCAATTGGAAAAACCAAGTATACAAAGGCGAGCTTATCTCTAAAAGAGATCTCTTCCAGCCAACCTAACTAGTGAGAAATAGTATATAAGTAGAAGGGGTAGAGAGATTTGTGCACAGAGTTTACAGAAGAAAAAAATAATAATAATAATAACATCACACCAACATCATTATGAATGATTTTCTCTGAAGTGGCTGCCACTTGTGGTCACCCATCAAATTCCCTGACTCTGTACGTTGCTGATTGGTTGAGATCAGCTAGCGCCAGGTAGGCTACGACGAGCGCGTCAGGAAATTGAATCACATCCGGGGTGACTTTAAAAGAATTAACGAAACTATAGGAGGTGATTCTCCTGATAAAACTTAACACATTTGCCCACAGAACCTTTTTGATATTATCAAAAATATTATTGACTTCGCATACTAAAGGATTCAGCTCGCTCAAGTTTTATGAAAAAGCAATGTATTTTTATATAATTCTTTAAACTTTCGCGATTCGAGCACATAATTTAATACCAAAACGGGTCCAAATTCGCGTATACTTATATATTTTGATTTTACCTTTGTTTGCGGCGTTATTTTATTTTTATATCACAACCTATGTTCCTTAGGGAAATATGTTCAGTTTCTTGAGCTAATTTGAAGTCGCCTATTACACAGTCTTTAATTTAACGTTCACTGAACTTGTATATTCAGTACATTGGTACCAAATATACAAGTTCTGAAAAGACAGAACTAACTCAAACGCAAAAGAAGAATTTCCAAGACATATTCACATCCAATCTCTCAATATTACGTTGAATAGCACATGTATCTGAAGCCTTATCCCGGAACTCGGTAAAGAGAACGTTTCCCGAGGCACCGGAAGTCGATCGAGACGTAGGGCGGCAATCGGTCGCACATCCGCTTCCACCTTTGACGGCAGCCGTCGAAGCCTTCTTGAGAAACTACTGTTTGTCTGATTGTCGTGGGCTTCAGACTGTTTGATAGTTTGTGATCTTAGATTTAAGCTTCATTAGGTTTTGTATACGGCTCTGTTCGTGTGAACAATTTTTTTGTGGATAAAGGTGAAACTCATATAGCAGTGACAGTTGGTAATGAGCCATTAGATTTGGAATCGGAAGGTAGCGGGTTCAAATGCAGGCCTGTATGTGTTCTTCCCCAAAAGCTTTTTGTTACAAGTAAAAGAGACAGGGTGGAGTCGCAAGATGGTCGCCATATTGGTTTTAAAATCCATTTGTGTGTCACGTGTCGTGCCATTACGCAAGCTTTGAAAACCCAGCAGCTATTTGTTTTATTCCTTAATTTAGGGATGTTTAAAGGCACACCCAGGCAAGCCCCTACACTCCAACAACATTCGGAATTTTAGCTATCTATAGAGGGAAACCTTAGGACGCTTTATTAGGGCTGAAATATTGAGTTACTTTTTAAAATGTTAACTTTGTGCACTTTTGTACTTAAGAAAAGAGAACATACATAAAAACGCTCACGTCTATAATCCCTAACGGGGTAGGCAGAGCATCACTGGTTCTCGAGAAGAACTGGGTTATCAGATGGAACAAGTTGTATAATCGTGAGAGGTGGTCATTATACAGCAAAACCCTCGCATCCCGCTAACAGAATTTTACTGTATACCTGGGAAGAATAGGTAGCTGTCACATTCTAAGTTTTTCTTTCACTCACAGTCCAGCATGGAAGTTGATAATTTTCCACGTCAAAAACGTAAGAGTCACCGACTTCAATCCCAAAGAGTTTCCCTCAATTTCTTCAGGATTCCACCATCAGATCCTAGTTTCCTTACCATGGGACCACCCTTGGGATACTCCCTTTCCAACAAAAAAGAATAATCAAAATCGGTTCATAAACGACGAAGTTATCCGCGGACATACATAAAAAAATATATACGGTCGAATTGAGAAACCTCCTTTTTTGAAGTCGGTTAATTAAAAAGAGAAACTTATTTTATATTTGTTCTGGGGTGTGCGGGTTCATAACATCTTATTGCTTTAATCATCATCATCATATGCTAGCGCTGCACCCTGCTGATCAACGCACGGGGCTTTGACGTAAACCCGTAAAGGGTTTCTTTACTTGATCTTGATATTGATGACTTCGCTATTCTATATTTTACCAGTAGCCCATATACGTCCCCACCGAGGGGCACGGGCCTCCCTTCGAAACACGAAGGGGATTTAGGCCATAGTCCACCACGCTGGCCCAATGCGGGTTGGTGGACCGCTCGTCTTTCGAAAATGAATCTCCTTGGACGGACGGGTTTCATCACGATGTTTTCCTTCACCGTTAAGCAAGTGATAATTAGAAATCCGTACAGAAATCCGAAAAGACGAATTTAGTGGTACATGCCCGCACCAGGATTTGAACCCGCGACCTTCCGATTACAAGTCTGGCTCATTACCAACTGGGCTATCACCGCTATATTTTATTCTATTCTTATATTCTATATTTTAATTTTGATTAAAATACTAAGGCATTGACAAAATCACGATACTGAAGACGCCATTTTTCAAAGAAATTGAAGTATTTGTGCCTTGGGCAAACTTTGAAAATCCAGTAGCTGTTTGTTTTATTCCATAATTTAAGAATGTTTGAGGACACACCTCAGGCTTATACGCATAGCAACCCTTCTGCCCACCCCCTAAGGCGTGGCTGAAACAAACAAACGGAAGGGAAATTGAAAGCGGAACCGACGGAACTCATGGTATACCTTTTCATTCCTGAATCCCTTTTTAATTACCAAGACTGGAATAAAAATTGTATTTTTTATTTCAAGTAGGCGTAATTGAAAAGGAAATTGCTAGGCTGCGATCAATGTTATAAGACGCAAGAGGTAGATACGATTACTGAGTCTAATTACTACATTTGTATAATTGTTTATTCGGACAATAACACTCCATTTTGTGTTAGTAATCGACTTAGCCATTATGTGAGTGTAAAAAAATACTTTAGTTACCGATAGTTTATGCTACTGAGTTTATTTCAGGGTGATAGAGGCTGTAAATTGGCAGCTACATGAGTATTTTACCCCACCATAGAGAGTTAAAAATGACCATTTTCCATGTTACTAATAAAACTGCACCTTTGCGAACCAACAAAGAATTAAAGGGCCCAATGTAGTTAGATGAAATGAGGTTTTTTCGACTTTAACTTTCTCATAGTTTTCATTTCAATCAACTTAGTTTTTCTACGCATAGGTATTTATTATCACCCTTTCATAAAAAAAGCGACATTAATGAATAATATCATCATCTTCAACTTTCACACGGAGTAAAAAGTAAAAGTGTAGTCTCAAAAGCTAAACGACACCGATTTAGTCAAGTCAAGATGCTACAAAGTCGCCCGCGTCACACTTGAAGCCAATCTACCTTTCTTTCTACATAATATCATTGCCTGCCAGCCACACGCCGGCGAATAAAACTTTAATATAATGCATAAGGCCCTTTGATCTTTGCTCCGGTTGCATTAAATCGCAGAGATACGGTGTGCACTCGAGAGCACGAGTAGCTTGACACTTTGGAGTTTGAACGGTGCTTATTTCGCTCGCATAAGGGTGAATATAGCACTGTTACTGTAGAGTGTGCTTTTGTGTAAGTCGGCAAAAGAACAACTTTGGAGCCAGATAGAGATTTATTTTTGATTAATATTGTAGGTGCACGCTTTTGTGTTTGTGCCTGTTCTTAGCCGCAAATGTGAAGTTATTTATTTTTATACTTTTGTCCTTTTAATTTAAAGTTTTATTTATAAATATTTATCCTTACTTATATAAAAATATAAAAGGTTGATTGTTAAAAAAACGCTTTTAAAAACAAGCTTTTATTTACAACGCTTTGGTTTACATATTGAAAAAATTCATATTATTTTTATTAAAATATGTTTGGCCATATTCATACTGGCTAACTAGTTAATTGGTGAAAATTAAGGATGTAAAGCAGTCCATAAAACTGAACAAATTCTCCAAGGAACATAAGTCAAAATATTTTTAAAAAAATTCGCCTCCATTTTTTAACCCGTGTCGCGCGATTGTTTACGCCGCTTGCGATAGTACTCGCACACAGTGTGTGCATTTGGCGCGCGAAGGCAAAGGGAATGTCGCCCCTTGTCTTAAAGGCATGATAGCTCAGTTGGTTAGAGCACTAGGAGGTCTTAATCGTGAGTTCAAGTTACAAAAAACGAACATACACAAACACTCATAATCTAATAGATACATTTACACACACAAATTTACAATAATAAAAAACTATGATGGTCGTCCAATAATAAACCTTAATTTTAGTTTTTTATATTAATTTTGGTTAACATCAGGAATTGGTTGAAAAACAGCGCCAGTTAACTTTTAGCTGGCAAATGCTGAACCAAGTCCTTTTGGCACTACATATATTTTATAATATTAGGTTAACTACCTTAAGTTTAATTTTTTGTAAGCAATAACTTAGTTAATAGTGTCAATAAACTATATTTCATTTCTTTTCCATTTGCGCCAAACATATATCTTTTAGATTATTAATTATTGTTTTTTTTTTTGCGGAGCTCCCATTGAGGTCTTGCTAAACCCTAGGCCTCCGCAGAGTACGTTTTAATAATGGATAGTGTAAAACATTCAGTCTACACAGCCGTAACACCAACTAGAAACCTATTAAGTTTTTAATTAACCGTTCCGATTCACAAATCTCGAATAAGGAAAGATAATTGAATACTTGATTAAAAAAACAGACTTGAAAGAAGAGAAAGAGGACTTGATTAAAAAAACAATATATTCATCTTTGTTCTCCACGAATACAGGCTGTAAAGAACAGCTTAGCAAAAACGTGGAATTCAGACCATCGTCGTTCTAAATGATTTTGCACCGGGATTTTCCTCAGAAACATTTTCAAATTACTTTCATGTTTTTGATATTTTTTTATTACTTACTTACTTATTTTACAATAATAACATCGACAAAAACACGAAAACCAGCAATGTACACTGCACTGCACTGCGACAGCGACGCAGCGCGGATAAAGCCACGCAGGGCGCACTTTCACGTAGGTAAATTAAAAAAAACTCTAAAATTACGTTTAACCGATGATAGTTATTGAAGATACCACCATCTCAGTATACACATCAACACGGTCTAGGGATATTACACGATTTTTCATAAAAAGAGGTCTGCTTGAGAAGCTACACAAGCATCTCGGGATACATAAAGCGCTATAATTTTAAGAAGAACGAGTGCAAAACCTGAATTAACAATTCTAATCAATAAATTTTGTTTTACTTAAAATTTGTGAAAACATGATGAAAATAAAAAAAAATTGCGTAAATTCGACTATTTTCATACAAAAAGCAGGCAAAAAGTGCATTTTCGTATTCGTTTCCGTCATGTTTTCACAAATTTCAAGTAAAACAAAATTTATTGATTAGAATTGAAAATATAGGTTTAGCACTTGCTCATCTGAAAATAATAGCCCTCCATGTATCTCGAGTGTGCTTTTATAGCTTCTCAAACAGACCTCTTTTGTATGAAAAATCGTGCAATATCCCTGGACTGTGTTGATGTGTGTATTTACTAAACTGTCCCTTATACCCTTTATAGCGTCGGTAGCAGGGTAGGTCTGTAGGAGGTGGGGTAAAAAAAGGTAAAGGTAAGACATACGGTCAAAGGGAAGATAATAAAACGTTGTGTTTTCATTCTAATCCGCGGGAGAGATAAACTTGAGACTGAGTTCTTATTCTTGAATCGGGAGCAAAGTTTCATATTACAGTGCTACTTACAATGAGGCCCGTATTACAGAAGGATACTCAAGACTTGATCTATATTTAAGTATTGATTGTCTCTTTCTCTCACTATCAAAATGACAAAGGCGGCAGCTAATTAAGTATAGATCAGAGTCTGAGTCGCGGACCTAAGTGTCTTCTATTAACTAATAACCTTGTAATACATATTTTGTACCAGAGAAGTCAATGTTAAGACTTGCGAGAATATCTTGCAATCTTTCATGATAGAAAATGAAGGTCTGCTAAAGGTGAGACTCGAGGAAGCGGATGCAACTGTTTACGACAATGACACCTCCCAAGTTCTAAAAGGTATAAAAATGAGTCCACACATGGCCGCATACAACAAAACAAGTGGCTTTGTTACTCTCAATGAGGAAGTAACTCGCCGCACGGGTACAATAACGTTCGAAACCCCTTCAGATGATCCTATAGTTGTCACAGCCCGATGCACGAAAGTCATGCTAGATGACAGGATCCTCCGAATGGCTGAAGCGGTTTCGAGGGATGTTTCGGGCGGCGAAAACTTGGATTCCTGGGAGGTGCCAAAAATATCGTGGATAAATGGAGTTCCTGGATGTGGAAAAACAACTTGGATCGTAAACCGCTTTGATGCCGAATTAGACCTGGTAGTAACAAACACAACCGAAGCAGCGAAAGACCTGAGGGACAAACTTGCGAGTCGTATAGGGGCTGACGTGAAAACCAAGGTGCGCACCCTTGCATCAGTTCTTGTAAATGGCCTCAAAGAGCCGAACAGGAAGAGATGCAAGAGACTCATGGTAGATGAAGCACTCATGAGCCACTTTGGAGCTGTCATAATGGCGGCAGTTATCACGAAAGCAAGCGAGTTGTTTCTCATCGGTGATATAAACCAGCTACCATATATTGACCGCAACAATCTCTTTCCTTTGAAATACACCCGTCCTGACTTAATGAGTAACATCACGCAAGAGCTCCTGTGCACCCATAGAAACCCACTCGACGTAGCATTTGCGCTTAGAGAAGTCTACAGCGGCATCTACTCGTCAAAACTTAGTGCACACTCCCTGAGACATGAAAGGTTTACGGGCGCGCAGATCAATGGAACCAAACCCGAGACGTTGTACCTTGTCCACACACAGGCAGAAAAGGAAGCCCTGAAATGTGAAGGATACGGGTCGGGAACTGGATCACGCGTCCTCACCATACATGAAGCACAGGGCCTAACGTACGAAAACGTGGTAATTGTTCGTACTATAACAACCAGGCAGGAGCTACACAACAGCATCCCACATGCAGTGGTTGCCGTATCGCGCCATACCGTCAGCTGTGTATATTACGCGGATGACGGTAATGATGCGATAGGCAGTTTTATCAAAGAAGCAGAGGCGGCGGGCCGAGGAAAAGTGATTGATTATAACCTTAAAATGGCAATCAAAAATCGGGATACGGTTGTTATCGATGCTTTAAGGACTGGAGACAATAGACAGAAACCACCGCTGGCTTAGGTAAATAAACAGAATAAAAATGTATTTAAGTATATTTTAGTTTCTTTATATGTATTTATTGTAAACTCAAATGGAGTATAAAATCTGTTGAAAATGTAAAATTAGTATTAAAAATATAAATTATAATAAGACAAAGGCACGGACATCAAGTCTGTGGATGCAAAATTAAGTGTAATTAAAAAAAAAAAAAAAATACATATTTTGTGAACGTAAACTTATGTAAAAGCTCTATGAAGAGGTTTTTTTTGTTTAAACTAAAACAACAATTTATGATATTAATTTTCATAACCAAATAGACCCGTTTTTTTTTTAAATTTTATATAATTTAGAAAGCAGGTAAGTTCATTTCTAATTCACGTTTTACCTACCTATCAGAAAATACTTGCTAATAGAATCTAATCATCGAATGATTAGTATGGAAGTGAAAATAAAATTGTGATTTTTAAATGGTAAAGAAAGAAATTGATAAAATTCCATTAAAATACAATAAACAGCGACAAACGAACGGCACGCTGGGGAAAACAATTAAAAAGGATCGTGAAAAAAAGTAACTGCCCAACGATCAGTGGTAACATCGCCATTTTGTGAACTGTCTAAACTTTTCGATGGGTCGCTTTCGTTTTAATTGTCCCTGACACATTTTTTGATCGATTTTTCAAGCGTTCACTCTTTTTTTTATGAGATGGTTAACTCTTGACCTCAATCTGGACCAAGGTCATAGATAAGGCGACGATGGAGTGAGTTAACCCAGAAAATACCTATTAAGGCACTGGTACTCCTACGCACCGACGGAACACAGCAAGCTGTTTGGCGTCGGACTTCGGTAGGAGGGTGGTCGCGAACCGGACGGCCCTTCACAGAGCCTACCACACCGCATGAGACCATAGGACGACACCTCCGATTCAGCACAAATGGAGGTGTCGTTGCCTGGGATGGATTAATAGGAGGCAGGTCTAATTTGAGTTTCCATAGTCGCCTCTTACGATACCCACGGAAAGAAATGGGGTGGTGTTAATCTCAACCGATCACCACACGGCTGCGATCACCACTCTTTTTGTAGAAAGCTGTAGTTAAATTGCTATTCCTCATTAGACAAATAGCCTTCAACCAGTGACTTCTTTCACGTAGGTATATAATTTTTAGGGTTCCTAACTACCTCTGTGCGACAATCAGATTAACCGTCAAGGAAGGACAAACAAATAAACACACTTTCCCGTAAGAAATTCAGGACTTCTTGAAAGCTACTAGGCTATTTAAACCAGGTAAAATTTAGGTTGTTATTCTGTGTCACATTTATCTTATTGTTCAGCCCACTGTAAGGAATAATTTCCCCAAAGGAATCTTTGTGAATTTAACAAAAAAAGTAAATGAAATTCGAAATCGGCTGGTCCAAGAATGAAGCCCCAAGCTCGAAAGAGGCTCGATATCTAAAATTACAACCGTGCGCAGTGCCTATCTAAAGAGGCTTTCCATTCCTTTATATTCAGCTGCCACTTTCAGATCCACCCCCATTCAAACTATGTAGTGCCCCAGATATTTTATGTCTACAAAATGCTATAGTTTTTGAATTAACTGGGTAATGTAATGTTTCTTTTGGCCAAATAACTTTATTTTTGGATTGTCACACTCAGTTGCAGAAATTTTCATTAAAGTTAAAGCTTCTTTAAATGTAGTGCCGGCTTTTTTTACGTCAACAAGAAGGAAAGCGAGAGTTTGATATTTAAAAAGCATTAAATTTAACTGTATACAGGGCTTTAGGTATCTCTCTTTTAACCTCTCGGGTGGTTAATCAGTCCATGAAACTGAACAACTTCCCCAAGGAACATAGGTTAAAATACGAAAAAAATTTTTTGATGAAGTTTGTATGGGAAATCAATTTTTTTTTGTATTTTGACCTATGTTCCTTGGGGAAGTTGTTCAGTTTCATGGACTAATTAACCACCCGAGAGGTTAAAAGAGAGATACCTAAAGCCCTGTATAGTAGATTAAATCAGAAAAAATCGCCAAAAACGATTTTGTAAATGTTCAATTGCAATTGTGTTTCTTGCTAGAAATAAGTAGTGCCTGTTGTGTCGTCTCTATCTTTGTGTGTTTTTTAAATGTCTATTGTGTACAATAAACAATAAATAAATAAGTTTATTTTACTATGGAAGTTTTAAAAGCTACACATTTTCTGCAGCTGATATGACGTAATTATATCTCTTACGTTGTGCATGTGTGTGTGTTTGACTGATTTCAACTGATAGCTGACAGTGATTAGTAGTGACATAAGTATCGGTCGGAAACTTTCAAAATAAATACTTTTTGTAGTAGATCGATTTATAGTACAATAATTTACTCTTTATAACACAAAAATACACATAAAACTCGTAAAGATCATTTTGACATCTGTTTAGTTATTTAAAAATACAAATGAAGTATAGACCCGTAAGTAACCAAAAACGGTGAACGTTCAAAGGGCCACAATCGCAATTTACAAAAAAAAACGCTTAAATCTTGAACAATGTATTACCTAGAGTCACTACACAATCTATCCCAATAAATTTGTCCCACAATTACCACAGGTACATATGTTAAAATAGATTGAAATCATGCGCATCGGGGCTTAACACGGTCGCGTGTTAAAACGACATAAGGCCAAAGTTACGACGTTTGCGGCTGCGACAGAAGCCTTATCAAAAGACTCTCTGGCAGACATAGTTCATGAGTTGCATGGTCGCGTGCAATGCAGGTGCTAGCTGCTTTTAACTACATTAGTATTATTTTATATTTAGCCCGCGTTTATTTTTCAACTAAACCACGTGCCTTGTAATAAAGCTGTTTTTGACACTTGAACTACTTATAAATGTTTTGAATAGAATGAAAGGCAGTAACCAAACCCTTTTGCAAATTTTTTATACTTAATTACATAGTGTTTTAGATAGATATCAGTTTAAATTTCAAACTATCGTAGTACTATTGGTATTGTATTCCGTTCAACATTCATATTGGGTTTACTAGTGTTTTAAATTACTTAGCGAAATTAAAGATGTAGATCAGCCCATTCAACTGAACAACTTTCCCCAAGGGACATATGTCGAAATTTGAGAAAAAAATCACTTCTTCGTACAACTTGTGCGATCAGCTAATTTGCCTTTGCACAGGAAGTAATTTTTTTTAACTATTTTATACAGGTTTCTTCGGAAAAGTTGATCAGTATGATGGGAAGGATAACCCCTTAAAGTTTCACCAGCTAATTTAAAGTCATACCATATAAAATCGCTGCATAAAATAGCTAAATCACTCCGAGAAGCGTTTAGAAACTCGAAACGAATAAAACGAATTTCCATACGGAGGAAACTCATCTAATAGAAGAATCTTCAAATCTAATTTGACACACACTCATCCAAAATCCAATAACATGAGGCATTTCCAAAGATCCAACACATTTTTCCAGCACGATAACCTATGAGACTTATCGTCACAAAAGGGCTCGAATATGAACAAAGCAACCGAATCGAATGTAATAAAAATCACTTTAGCATTGCCTTGCGACATGGATAGATGTTTGTTGATGTCATGACATACAGCGGGCCGCCGATAGATGTCGCTAGGGAGGCGGCTGCGACGACGAGCTGCCTATTATTTCTGTACGACAAAACAAAATTGATTGTAACTCGTCTCTGGTTTTTTGTACGCTCCGTTTTAAAAAAGGATTCCGATTCGGGCCGCTTGAATCTGTTAGATTTTATTTCACGTGCTTTCAATTCTTGTTAAACCACATTTTTCCGGTAAAAATACAGTCGGGTCTGATTAATTTTGGCATTAATTAAAAATGCCAGCTTTAAATAAACTAAAATTCTTCTTGCGCGTTTATTTTTCACAACAGATTTGACAAAATGAAGAAGAAGTTCATTTCTATTTTAATGAGGCACAGATTTTTTGTCACCATTAAGAAAAATCTAAAACAACAAACACTTGATTCCTATCAAATGGCAGCTCGATTATTTTGCATCGCTCTACCGTTAACAATGACAAACAATATTTTCATACCTTCCACTGGAAAAAAGGTATATTTTTTAACGCGAAAATCTCGGTTGAACCTCCAAATAGATTTATGTTCCCGACGTTCAATATATTGAAATTTTATTGGTATTCGTTTTAGAGCAAAGCGCGCTAATGGAATCGGGTATATTTAGTGTACATATATGAGTGAAAATTCTGTTAGTGTTCAATAGTAACACAGCAGACTAGTTTAGCTAGCATGTACCGCTCTAGCTACAGATAGTACTTACATACTATATTGACTGCGAGTGGTAGTGACTCTGCCTCTTGATCGACGGGTCCTGCGGGTTCGATTCCCAGTCGGGCAAACATTTGTGTAAAAACCAGATGTTTGTTCTCGGGTTATGGGTGTTCGTGTCTGTCATTACGTCTGTTCCAAGGGACCCACGACACAAGGGAAACTTTAGTGTGGGCCTTTGAGTTTGCAGCGTTAATTTTTTTTTTAAATACTTATTAGTTATCATGGGAGTCCAGCGATGAAAATAAAAATTAACTAACTCACCTATTTATCTAAGCCTTGGACTTAGAGTGCTGAAAAGATTTGGCCCATTCCTTCCCCAGACTATGTGCAGTTACACGGATGAGATTTATGGTAAAAATCCTTTGATAATTAATCATTAATAATATGATTAGTTAAATCACTGTTAAAGCAGCGGAAACAAAGTGAACAAAAATAGGATATTGTATTCATTTTCGACAGGAAACTATTTGAAAATGGCGAGAACTACTACTTTTTTCTATCATTCACCATGGAGTTCACACTGACATAAAATGTCCGTGGTGCGAGTGTAAACCAGGTCCATGAAGGTTGGATCGGTATATTTTTAGGTCATCTCCAGGTGGCCATAGTTTATGCCGATTCTGTGTCATTTGTCTGTCTGTCATTTTGACTTACTCGTATGCAGTCATTGTTATATTTTTTTCAACTGTCCCAACATCTCGGCCTCCTTATTTGATATTTTGCCTGCTCACATTCCCCGCCCTACTAGCATGAAAATTATTTTAGCTCAGTTTTTCTCGTCTAAAGTAATTTATGCTATATCAAAATTTATTTGTGATAATAGGATTAAGTTATAAGTTTTAGTTTAGTAGTGGTTGCTAATTTGTTTATTTCCTTTATATATTTTTATTTTTACGTTTGAAATGTGTGTATTCATGTATTTTTGTTATGTTTGACTTTTGGTTTTTCGTAATTAAGTATATTAATATATTTTAAATTACTGCAATATTTACCTACCTTCTGTATTTTTTGGCTTTTTGAATTTTTTGTGTTACCGTACATGAAATCCCCGTCATGTATTTTCTGCGCTACGTGATATTGGCGGAATTGTGGCAACACATATGGGGCCATATTTAAGAATCTATCTATCTATTGTTATGCTATTTCGTTACAAGAATAAAATAATCACTTATATAGTTACTCATTGAGAAAGTAAACAGTAGCGCTGCGTTCCCGTTTAGCGAGCCCTCGACTGCTTTGCATGAAATGGATCCAGCTCCAGGATATATGTCGACTCATTTACGCATGAAAACTTTCGAAAACATGTAATGATTGCAGATTTTGTGGTGATGTAAAAATAGCAAATTACTTTTAAACCTCTGCTTTATAAATTAAATAGTATATACATGTTTAAAATACGTGCTTTCCCCTTTCGTATGTTGTTTAAATTATTGCTGTAACTTGTTGGGGCACAGAACTATGGCAAAATTGGCCATCTCATTTGTCACAAAGGTTCCCTTAAATGTATAGACTAGGAATAAGGAATTATTGTACAAAATTCCCACGGGAACTAATTCCTGGGCATCCTCTAGTTTAAAGATAACGTTAAAACCTTTTTACTCGAATGTCAAAGAAGTTTCTTTTTGAATAATTATCAGAATTATCAGTTTGGTTAAAAAATAAGTATCATTCTGATTCAGTTTTCAACCGACTACAAAAAAGAAAGGAGGTTCTCAATTCAACTGTATGTTTATTTTTTTTTAATTTTTATATTATATTCTAGTTAAGCATTGCCACGAATGTTCCCTTTAGTCCCCTCTAGGGCTGTCCCCCGGTGACAGATGGAAATTTCACCGAGTGAAAATTATATAGGACCTCTTTGAAGTTTAACACCTATTATTCAAAAAAATAATAACCAAAATCAATTCATAATTGGTTGAGAAATCACGTAACAAACATACAAAAAAAACACAGTCAAATTGACCTTTTTTTTAAGTTCATCCATACACTCACGCCTGTAATCCCTTTCGGGGTAGGCAGAACGTCATGTAGTTCTAGAACCACTTTACGACACTTTTGACATTCATTCCGAGGGTTATTAGATGGAACATGGAGAGTAGTGAGAGGTTGTCAGTCTTTCGCCCACGATACAGTAAAACTCTCGCGTCCCACTTGTTGGTTTCTACATATACAGGGCTTTAGGTAAATCTCTTTCAACCTCTCGGGTGGTTAATCAGTCCATGAAACTAAACAACTTCCTCAAGGAACATAGGTCAAAATACGAAAAAAAAGAAGAGTTCCCATACAGACGGCCGGTTTGGTCGAGTGGTAGTGACGCTGCCTCTTGATCGGCGGGTCCTGGGTTCCCAAATAAAATACAATAAAAATAAAATAAATAAATAAATCCCCAGTCGGGGCAAAAATTTGTGTGAAAAGCAGATGTTTGTTCTCGGGTCATGGGTGTTTGTGTTTGTCTTTATGTGTGTTCCGAGGGACCCACGACACAAGAGAAAACCTTAGTGTGGGCCTTTGAGTGTGTAGCGTTTATTTATTTATTTATTTAAACTTCATCAGCATAAAGCGCATTTTGTATGGGAGATCAAACATTTTTTTTCGTATTTTGACCTATGTTCCTTGGGGAAGTTGTTCAGTTTTATGGACTGATAAACCACCCGAGAGGTTGGAAGAGGTTAACCTAAAGCCCTGTATTATAGTAAGAATTAGCAGCTGGCACATTCTAAGTTTTTCTTTCACTTCCAGAAGCGAAGTTATTTAAATATTTGCCTCATCGATCGTGTTCTTCAAAGGTAGAGTCGTTATCAAACCACTGTCATATGGACACTGAAGACAGGCAGGGTGTTGTATAATGACATAGTCGATCGTTCGACTCAGCGGGAACCGAGGGGTTTGCTATTTAGTGCTATGAAACAACCATTCTATTATTGCGGGATATATTTACCCTAGCGGAATATGTATGTACAACTAGCTTTCCGCCCGCGGCTCCGCCCGCGTCCTAATTTTGTTTTATATAAAAAGTATCCTATAAACCTCACGGACTCCGAGACCTTTCCAACGAATGCAAAACCGTGGAAATCGGTTCGTGCGTTCTGGAGTTATATTGTCAGGAAGAAAAACCCGACTTATTTTTATATAGTAGATAATAAACGCTATACACTCAAAGGCCCACACTAAAGTTTTCTCTTGTGTCGTGGGTCCCTTATTGCAACATATAACAGACATTCGCCTCTCCATGCAATATGTGCAATCAACTAACTGCTCTACTATAAAAAATGTAAAAAATATTTTCAGAATTCATCTGGGTTCCTTACATGGAATAAGAAATGGGATAAAGCTCTAGGAAGAAGCAGGAAAAGGTTTTTTGGGGAAAGTTGTTTAGTTTCATGGGGAGAATCACTCTTTAAAGTGACCCAATACACGCAAGCAAAAAAAGGTTTTTATTCAAACACTAGAAGATGCCCAGGACTTCGTTCCCGTAGGAATTTCGTACAATCCTTCCTTATTCCTTGCCTACGTTATAAAGAGAAACTTGTGCCAATTAACAACTTTTTAGGTTGAAGTATTTTGGGCTGGGCGTTGATGAATCAGTAGAAATGGTGACTCTAACTGACTATCTATCAAAAGTTGTTTCATCATCAGCCTGTGTTAGCCCATTGCTGGACATAGGCTTCTCTTATGGCACGCCTCTGAGCTCGGTCTTCAGCTCTCCTCCACTAACCACTGCCCGCCACCTTAAGAATATCGTCACCCCACCTAGTAACAGGGCACCCTACACTACGTTTTCCGATTCGTGGTCTCCATAAAATTAATTTTAAAAGAAGGTATTAATAGGTACTACTGTAAAAGTATTCTCTTAATCCACGGTATCGGTACCGCATTAGTCTAAAAGTGTTCCCATCACTAGTTTTTAACTTTTCATCGTTCGCACCCTCACTTTTTATTCCAACTTCACCTTTTATGTCAGAATGCGAGTTTTATGTCTTTTATGAAATTCCTTACACAATTAACTTGCACCCCCACCCCAAGGGTTGTTAAGTTTTTTGTCAAAACGAATGATGTAATTAGTAACACGCAGAGAGTAAAGTGGAACAATCACTTTAATAAACTGTATAATGACAGCCATTTTGATTTCTATTGAAACGCATGTGGGAGCTTCTTTGAGAAGAGATTGTATGCTATTTTTTTAAAATTTTACAAATATTTCTTTGCCAACGCCTTCAATAATTATAGTCCTTTGCCGTTTTTGGATAATCTTTCTTGTGATAAGTACTTTAGTAAAGTTATATATTTATCGAAGCAACGGGTGACCCGAGGAATCTTTTTCTGTCAGAGAATTTGTTTAGCTATACAGCTGCCCAAGAACCTTATACCTCGCTGTGACGCGCTTAAGGCAATATTTAATATTACTTTCTTTTTATATTAGAGTCTTATACCACTTAGATCACATTTAACCCTATAAAATGTCAAATGTGGCGTGAAGTGGTTTTAAAACCATTGATGCTCTGCCTATTCCAATAGGGATGTATAGACGTGTGCGTATGTATGTATTAATTTCTTTGTTCTGTATGACATTATACTTATAAAAAGAGTAGCAATTCTGTTTGCCGTTTTGTTTTGCGTTAAGAATCCTAGTTGCTATTTTTCTTTAAATATCTTTATATGTTATCTATATAGGTACATATTATAAAGAGGAAAGATTTGATTGTTTGTTTGTTTGCATTGAATAGGCTCCGAAACTACTGGACCAATTTGAAAAATTCTTTCACCATTAGAAAGCTACATTATTTCCGATGGACATAGGCTACATAATTTTCCCTAATTCCCACGGAACGAAGTCCCGGGCTGAATGCTAGTTCTTAAATAGAAATATACCTGTACAAATATAAATTCGAATAGTGAGCAGAAGATAGAACCTTCAACCAAGTAGGTAATTGGGCGTCAAAGTCCAAGTTAAAAGCATACACGTGTTCCGCAGGCCTCTGGGATTGTCCATTGTCTATGGTATCAGAACCAGCCAGTTGCTGTACACTATAAATCGTACTTGTAGCATTGTGTAGGACTAAGTGGGGCTAGGTGTTCTCAAAGTGGTGCTCTTAGTCTTCACTACACTAACACTATACAGAAATAAAGGTTTGGTTGTTTGTTTGCATTAAATTGAATAAGACTCATTAAACTATTGGGCCGATTTGAAAAATTCCTTTGAAAATTGAAAATCTATTTGAAAATTAAAAATTCTTTCACCAAATAATATTAAGATTAGACTGAGTACTAACATAGTTTTAAGTAAATATTTAATGGAAAAAATAAATAAACAAAAACGTATCCGCAACAGGCTTCGTCATAACTAAAAACTAAGACAGAATTAATCAGCAACATGCTTCGTCAGCCCCGAAAAAAAAAACCTAAAAATATATACAAAATTAAAACCCTAGTCAAAAAAGCCGTCCTCAAAGTTCACCCCGCTCAAAGGTTCCCATGATACTGGCCACATTGCCGCGCTGTATGGCCAACGAAATCCTTTGAGTAAGGTACGTTTTAAGTTGTATTAACTAAGAAATGGGCCCCAGATGCCTGAGTTGTAAACTTAAAATAAAATAAAATGATACATTATTCCCGAGTTACCCAGGCTACATAATTTTTCCGAATTCCCATGGGAACGAAGCCCCAGGTGAAATGCTAGTCTACAATAATCTGGCCATGTCAGATTCATGGTATAGACACCTAAAAGAACAGACGCGTAAGCGATATAGGTACTTTATAAGAATATTTTTTTTAATTTTATTTATAAGGAAAATTATATTACAGTATTGTTTATAATATTGTTATTTGGCGGAACATAAGGTTATTAATATTTTTGGATACACATTGTGCTGTAAAAAACTATTTTTGTTATTTTTTAACTCCGAGGGTTGCTCTTTTTATCCTACTAACTTGACTACATTTTTATTGGTTGGCGTACATTTGAGAACCGCTGCAGCAGTCTCAATGTGAGAGAAATATCGTCAAGGAATGTTATTAGAGGCGAATACCCAATCGATCGCATTCACCAGAAAAGGAAGCTTTCGACCAGACTCCCAGTTTGGTAAGACACAGACAAGCCGCTTTTTGTGCAATATAGAACTGTGGTTTCTCACTAATAGATAGGAACAACGGTTACCATCACCAAGCATTAAATATAGCAAAAAAGCCATCAGTATACATTTTATGTTAAACGATTATAAGAATATTGTATAGTGCTAATCATTTTCAATAAATAATAATAATCAATCGAGCGAACCCATTCTTAATTCGAAAAAAGCTGAAAATAATGAAAAATTGAAAATAATTCTACTAAATAATTCTGATTGTTACTATATAAGAACCATATTTTGCTCTTGTAATAAATTTATTTTACAATAAAGGATTTAAATACATACATACATAATCCCTTTTACAGAGTGATTTTAGGTAGCAAAATATAAATATGTGAATATTAATCAACTTTCCCCAAGGAAAAGATGAAATTTAAAAAAAAATAAGAAAACCTTTATGAATAGCGAAACCCGTGTTCCGACATCGTTGCCTAGCAACGCTATGGCTATGGACTTGTGTGAGCATTCCTTTTTCAGACACACAGTTCGTCTGACACACAAAATGTGGATTTACAGAAGAGCTCCTAATTTTTATACTGGGTGGTTTTATTAGCGAAAATTAATGATGTGACTCGGCCCACGAAACTAACAAATCTACCCAAGAAATATGAAAAAAAAATTTCGTCTGTCCATAAAACTTGTGCGATCAGCTGATTTGCTTTTCTTGAGTTCTTTAAGAAAAGTTGTTCAGTTTCATGGGTAGAACCACTCCGAAAAATTTGCTAGGTAACTAATTTAGGTCCAATTTCACCATACTCTGTTAGTTAGTTAATCCACGATTAAAAAGTTAATCAGACAAAACGTCAAACAAAAAGTATGAAAATAACGTTGTCAAATCTCGGGTTAGCTGCTAATCGTCTGTTAAATAACTAACCGTCTAATCTTTTGACTCCACAAATAAAAACCGATGGTCCTCCTTCTTTATGGTGTAGGTATAGAAACTAATTAACTTTGGTTTCAGAATTTTTAAACCGCCAAATGGCCTACGACTTGACCGAAAACAGCCAGGGCCGACGGCTTAACGTGCGCTTCAAAGCACGAAAAAGCTCCTAATAAATTTTCTTCAGTTCCTTCCCTCTTTGTTACTGTTAAGCAACCTCAACCTCACGGATCGGTTTAGATCAGCAAACACCACTGCTCATATACTTAACTGTTCATGTAGAGCTCTTCAAATCGTTCATATTTTATGTCCAAGCCCTCATAGTCCATAGCACACTGTCCACTGCTCCGCCGCCATTGTTCGCCGCCTTATTTCTCCTTATTCTTTCCTTTTCACGCTCCACTATAATGGGAATTTTTGAAATTGCAACAATACACATAAGGACTGCAATACTGGCCACGCGGTTTCCTCTGCACTCCGAGACACTTTATTTCTTTGCAGGAAGTTTATTATTGTCCTTTAATGTTAGATGAGTCTGGAATCCTCTAAGTGCGGGATTTTTTAATGCAACATACTCACCTGTGAATGTACAATATTCTATTATTTCTTCATATTATTGTTTATTTATCTTTCTAATAGCTTTCCACCCGTGACTATGTCCGCGTGGGAATTTGAGACCACCTTCAGCTACCTCCTACCAAATTTTATCAAAATCGCTCCAACAGTTCTCGAGTTATAAGTGTTTGAACAAACCCGACTTTGTTTATTAAGATTTATGGGATCCCTGTAGGCATTCATCAAATATCTTCCTTGTATTAAATTTAGAAAGTAAGAAAGACAGATTTATTATTTCATAGAATAGGCCAGATCACACACTAATACAAGATGAAACATAAAAACGATAACAAACAACCTATGTGTCGTAAGGTCGGAGACAGAGGGTCCTCAACTCAGATATAATTATATTAAATAGCTTTCAGTAATACATGTAAATAAACAAATAATAAATGCTACATACTCAATAGCCCACACTCCACACTAAGGTTTTCCCTTGTATCGTGGGTCCCTCGGAACATATACGAACACCCATGACCTGAGAACAAACATCTTTTTTTTATTTTTATTATAAGATGGGTTGACTCTTGACCTCAATCTTGACCATAAAGGTCAAAGATGAGATCGACGATGGAGCGAGTTAACCCAGAAAATGCCTATAAAGGCACTGGTACTCCCACGCACCGACGGAACACAGCATGCTGTTTGGCGTCGGACTTCGGTAGGAGGGTGGTCGCGAACCAGACGGCCCTTTACAGAGCCTACCACACCGCATGAGACCATAGGACGACTCCTCAGATTCAGAAAAAAATTAAGTGTCGTTGCCTGGGATGGATAACTAGGAGGCAGGTCTCATTTGTGTTTCCTTAGTCGCCTCTTACCACACCCACGGAAAGAGATGGGGTGGTGTTATTCTCAACCGATCACCACACAGTAGAAAATCATATCTGCTTTTAACGCAAAAATTTGCCCCGACCGGAGCCAGAATCTATCAGACACTGGACCAAATCGGGCGCCGTATATTCCATCTTAATCTATATTTACTTCAATGTTTCTTAAGCTTCTAAAAATAAAATTTCATCTTTTTTCAATAGCCAAGATCGAGATTACCGTTTCGAGGAAACGGCAATCTCGAAACGGTATCCTTAAATAAAAGAAAATCCTAATGAATTCGAAAAAAATAAAGATGAATGATATTTTTTATTAAAGTGGCGATTCACAGAGTGACATTTAGAAAAAAAAAAGATGTATAAAAATTAAAGACAAAAAAACCGGCCAAGTGTGAGTCGGACCCGCGCAAAAAAAATCACGTTTGTTGTATGGGAGCCCCCTTAAATATTTATTTATTCTGTTTTTTGGTACTTTTTGTTATAGTGGCAACAGAAATACATCATTTGTGAATATTTCAACTGTCTAACTGTCACGGTTCATGAGATACAGCTTGGTGGCAGACGGACGGACGGACAGCGGAGTCTTAGTAATAGGGTCCCGTTTTTACCCTTAGGGTACAGAACCCTAAAAAACGGACAATAAATACTAAGTCGGCATATTTTGTAAAAAAAACTTCAAAGTCCAATAACTTGATAACGGTTAAGTTTGGGGTGTTTCATAGTCAATCAGGAATGATGGAAACTGCAACCTTTTAAAGGATCTAGGTTAACTTCACCTATTGACCTGTATTATAAGATTAAGATGAAAATAGCATTTTTATTAAGATGGCTATTCTAAGCCGATATCAAAAGGTCACAGAGTGACATTTATAAAAAAAAAGATATTTTTTAATTCGAAGCCCGTTAACAGTGGCGACACTTTTAAGGTTTAAAATAGAAAGGATGTGTAGGTCAGAAGGCCAGGTGGCGCGTGGACTTCCGGATCCGGCTGCAGGTGGTCACCGGCGGACACTGCATCGAATTTCTTTTTTTTGTATCGGCTTTGTGGTTGACGTATGACGTAAGCTATTGAATTATGGGGATTATTTTGACCACAGAGTAGACATGTAATTTTATTTTTAACCGACTTCAAAAAAAGGAGGAGGTTCTATGTTCGACTGTATGTATTTTTTTCTATGTATGTTCACCGATTTCTCCGCCATTTATGGACCATTTTTTTTATAAGATGGGTTAACTCTTGACCTCAATCTTGACCATAAAGGTCAAAGATGAGGTCGATGATGGAGCGAGTTAACCCAGAAAATGCCTATAAAGGCACTGGTACTCACACGCACCGACGGAACACAGCAGGCTGTTTGGCGTCGGACTTCGGTAGGAGGGTGGTCGTGAACCAGACGGCCCTTTACAGAGCCTACCAC
The DNA here is from genome assembly GCA_949987775.1 of Aproaerema taeniolella. Classification (NCBI taxonomy): domain Eukaryota; kingdom Metazoa; phylum Arthropoda; class Insecta; order Lepidoptera; family Gelechiidae; genus Aproaerema; species Aproaerema taeniolella. Next base: position 19,624,157 of record OX465243.1, on the reverse strand, counting down.
ACCGCATGAGACCATAGGACGACACCTCAGATTCAGAAAAAAAATGAAGTGTCGTTGCCTGGGATGGATTTACTACTCGTAGGAGGCAGGTCTCATTTCTGTTTCCTTAGTCGCCTCATACGACACCCACGGAAAGAGATGGGGTGGTGTTATTCTCAACCGATCACCACACGGCACCAATTTTCAAAATTTTTTTTTTGTTCGACAGAGTATACTCCAGAGGTGGTCCCATTGTCACCAAATCGAGGGAAACCCTTGAATTGAATAGGCATTTACATTGTTTCTCACGTATTTTTTTCCCTAAAAAAAGAAAAATAAATAAACTTAAAAAAAAAAAAAATGTGCTGTCGTAGCACATTAAATGCTACGTCTTTATTTTTCGTTTTTTGAAGTCTGTTTAGTTACTAGTGTCGTGCATGTTTTATACCTTACTTGTATGTATTATAACTATCTTTTTTTTTAATTTTCAGGTACTACTCAATACAAAAAGTAAAACTGCATAAACTCCGACTGCCAGTAAGTAAAAGACTAAAAAAAGTTTTACTACGCCTACCTAAGTTTCGAGACAAAAGTAAACAATAAGACCAAGTGGGAGTCCCCGGCAGAGTAGAATAGGACCACCCTCTTTTACCGAGGTGTCGTACAAGGCGACTAAGGTAAATATGCAAGCAAGTTCATCGGCACACATAGAAGGAAAACTCTGCAATTATATCAAAACCCTCGCCAACCCGTCTGCCAAGCGTGGTGCATTTACCCCTCATGTTATTGAGGGAGGCCCGTGCCCCAGCAGTGGGGACGTATATGAGCTGATGAAGTAAGACGAATTATAAGGATGGTTATGTTACAGTTAAAACTAGTTAGTAGATATAACGCGTTTTTCCTAGTTAGAACTAGTTTTTACTTAATGCCTTTGTTAATACTAGAATTGACTAATGTCTGAATCAAATATCAGTTAAAACTAGTTTCTGCAAGACAAAACGCGTTTTCCCAAAGCGAGTCAGTTAAAACTGTTCCGACCGAGGTAAGAATTCATCATACCTTATTCTGATTGGCTTGAGGTTATGTTGTGGGTTATGTTGTTGTTGTGCTTACCGTTTAACGCAACCAAAGTCTTTTCTGGCACTTCGCCGGCCGCTGCCGCGGCACGCTCGCTTCGCTCGCTCGGCTCGTGCGTTGGGGGTCGCAGTTCTAACCTAAACAAACCTAACCTACAGTTTCTGCCCCGATATAATCTCCGCAGGGGGGGGGGAGTTTTAACTATAGCTAGTTTTAACTATAGCTCGATGTGACAACTAGTTTTATCTGAAAATCAAATATGTCAGTGGTAAATTCTAGTTTTAACTGATTATTTCTAGTTTTAACAAAGGCATTAAGTAATAACTAATTTTAACTAGGGAAAACGAGTTCTAACGAAAAATGGGTTTTAACTGTGACAATTATAAGGTATTTAAAATAAACTAAATAAAGTTTTAATAGAAAAAAGGCTAGGCCTTGTGAGATACTAGCATACTTGTAGATGAGTGCTAGATAACTGACATACTACTTATTTACATTTTTAATTTTGAAGAGACAATATATATATATGTAATACTAGCTATCCGCCCGCGTGGCCTACAGGTTATATCGTGCCCAACTTTGGGATAAATTGTAACCTATTCCTTTCACAGGCTCTAATCTATCTCTGTACCAAGTTTCATCAAAATCGGTTCAGTAGTTTAGGTGTGAAAGACGGACAGACGGATAGATAGAGTTACTTTCGCATTTATAATATTTATATAAACAAGGATGTAAAATCATATTGTGTTGGTCGGGAATCGAACCAGCAACTTTCAGTTCAACAGGCATATGGTCATAATCATAACCGACCGAGTGATTTCCGATCAGGCTAATTCGAATTGAATTTCATATTATAACAGTCGGCATGGTTATTCCACAAATTCCCAGAAAACACAGAATTTGTCTAATACCAAAAAAATCTTCATAAATTAAAAATAAATCTACTACCTTAAATCTTTCTCCAACATATCTTAAAGGTCATTCTAATATGGATAGAGCACGTGGAATATGTCCTCGAGCAAACAAGTAATAAGCTCTGGAACAAGAACAAGAAGCAGGATCACGTACGATGGGCCAGTGCCACTCAAACTGTGAGGAGGATTCTCGAATAATCCTTACTAATATTATAAACGCGAAAGTTTGTATGTATAGGTGTTTGTTACTCTTTCACGCTCAAACGGCTGCACCAATTTTACTAAAATTTGGTATGACGGTAGCTGACACCCTGGATTAACACATTGGCTACATAATTTTCCCAAATTCCCACGGGAACGAAGTCCCAGGCGGAAAGCTCATGGTATGATAAATGTGAAAGTTTGTGAAGATGGTTGTTTCTGGACGGATTTTGCTGAAACCTTGCAGTAATATGACTTAAACGTCAAAATAAAACATGCCGATTCGTTTTCTCGAATTCACATGGGAACGAAATCCTGGACAGAAATCCAACGTTCTAAAAAGGATATAAAGCAGTTTAAATTCTGAACTAGGTAACACAACCGTAGAAACTGATGAGAGTTACAGTATTGATAAAATCGAATTGAATTATTAAGAAAAAGTCACGTAAGTTGAAAGGTCATAGTAACATAAGAATGAAAATGAGAAGCGGTTTCACGAGAACACTTCTTTCGTACTGACACCATGTGGGGATTGAAAGATATACATGGGACACAATTATGTCACGTTGCATATGCTTGCACGGCAGGTTACGAGGCAGAAAATGAAAAAAATATTGAAAATAAATATATGATCTTAGGTCATGGAAGATCAGCGCTGTAAACTTGCAGATGATGGTAACGATGCAATAGGCAGATTCATCAAAGAAGCAGGAGCGGCAGGCAGGGGAAAAGTGGTCAATTACAACCTCAAAATGGCGATCAAAAGTCGAGACAGAGCCGTCATGCATGCCTTGAGGTCTGATGCAACGACGAAGAACCGTAACTGATTTAGATGAATACATTATGTAATATATAAATATATATTTTTATTATAGCTGTTTATTAACTGTAAATTACGATGGCAACATAGTAAAATATTTTTAAAAGAAAAAGCAAGTATTAACAAGAAAACTTAATCTAGACAAGTGCACACACATTTAAAAAAAACTTGCTTTACAGCATAACACTGAGTCAGTGCCGTTTCACTCCTGTGACACTCACTCTCCAGTTGACTGATTATAAATTATCTTACTGGTTTGTACTATTATCGATCTATTAGAATTAGGAACTCCTTTTGCATAATAAACAGTAGATATACATACGTAAAAGAAAACAGCCTGAAAACTTGAGCAGCCCTGATACAGTAGGTATGCAAAAGACGCGCTGAATGCGACCGGGGAAGTTTGAAAATCGACTTTCAATGAAACTCCCTATTCTATTCCAGGCAACTTTCCGTTTTTCTCCATTTTACTTAGCTATTCCTAGATAAAATGTATTATTTCTGTATTCTTGCTAGAACAAGTCACCCCAGAGACTCGATAGTTGGAGAATTCTGCAATCTGAGAAAGTTTCTTTGCTTTTTGATATTTCAGTTTAATATTACTGAGCTAATATTAATGTACATTTTAGAAAAGCATTTTAGATATTTTACAAATTTTATAAAGAAGTGTCTGTGATATTAATATTGGTAAGTACCTACTTAGATTTAAAATTAAACCCAACAACAACTTTTGTGAACAAGCAGATAAGGATTTATTTTATACGTTCTAAACTCAGATTAATACTTGATTACCACCTAGGTAATCAAGCTAAAATTATATCAAAACTGGTATTCTGACTTTAGGAGGTAAAATATGTCTCATAAGTTACTTAATATGCGATTAGATTTATCTGATAACTTGAGCTTTTATACGATGGATGATGTAGAGCAAACTAACGTATTTTTGCTTTTATAATCTTTCATTTATTGTTTGTAATCTTTCATTTTGCTTACTGCTAAGTAATGAAATTCTCTGCCTGCGCCTGCATTTATGAATTCTAATTACAATAATAACCGAAGTCTCTTTAAAATCGAGTGATTAGGCGTCTTCTGGGTGTGCTTGACCCTGAGCTAGATGGTGGCCAAGAGCAAATGAATTTATTATTTAAAAACAAATTACTACATTCTAATACTAGTGTTAGACGAGTGACCACACTATTCAGTAAAAGTCTCACAGGACCATTATAGAATTAGCCATAATCTCCCGTATCTATGTGACATTGATGAACTAGTCAGATGTACCCACTATACTCATGTTCCATCTAAAGACCTCAAGTGACTAAGAACCATATAATGCTCTGCCTACCCTTACACGGGTATAAGGCGTACTTGCATGTATGTAGAGATGTAGTCTTCACACGAAAGGACCGACAACATTCGATTTCGATGATCCTGCTAAAGGTTTTCGGTCAAACGGTAAATTCGGCGCGTGCGGAGCGCCCGACCGCACCAATTCGATTTGCTTTAACGCGATAGTCACACATTCGACTCCTGGCGAAGCGTGTAAGTGCTCCATTCAGTAGAGTCCGGCATTATTAATACTTCCCTCCCCCCGCGGCTCTCTCGAGTCCTCTAGGCCCTCATTGTGAGAGCTCCCAGTTAATCCTCCGGCCGGCAAAGATCGTCGATCGAATGCGACTGGACTCCAGTGCAAATATGATAGAGTAAGCTACTGTGATGGCGTTAGAGTGAGAGTAGAGTGTTCTTCTGTGTATTTGAATCTTTTTGGACCGGATAAGCAACTTCAGATGGGGTGATTTTATAATTAGGTCTTTACCTATGAAATCCCCAGTCGGGGCAAACATTTGTGTGAAAAGCAGATGTTTGTTCTCGGGTCATGGGTGTTTGTGTTTGTCTTTATGTGTGTTCCGAGGGACCCACGACACAAGGGAAAACCTTAGTGTGGGCCTTTGAGTGTGTAGCGTTTATTTATTTATTTAAAAATGCAACACTTTTCGTTAATAAATCGGTGGTATTAAAACTTCCTAATTTTATTAACAGATGTTTGTTCTCGGGTCATGGGTGTTTGTGTTTGCTTTATGCGTGTTCCAAGGGACCCACGACACAAGGGAAAACCTTAGTGTGGGCCTTTGAGTGTGTAGCGTTTATTTATTTATTTATTTTATTTATTAATTGAAATTACTTAAAAGTTTTTCGATCGAACTACCATTTGAGTAGAAAACTCTGCAGCTTTAGCCTCTATAAGAATACAAATGTAAAAATCGCATCTATCCGTTGCTAACATGAAAGAAAAAGAGACTTTCTATGCACTTGTTCGAAAAATCTTTTCGAGTCTTCTTACTATATCCCCCTAATACCGCCCCCAGTCACCCACCCGGCTTTGTGTAGTGTAATAGGGTCCTACAGTTAAATGCCGCGTGTAATTTTTGGTTTGCGATTGTAATTATGTATTGAAACGTGGTACGAAGACTATCATTGCAAGTTTACGCGTGACGGTCCAATGAACTGAGTGATTGGTTTGTTTCAAACACAAGCTTGATACTGGATATCGCGGTATTAACGCCTGATTGGAGACTTTTTTTGAGTTATTATTGTCAATCAGTAACAAATATGCCTTCTGAAACTCTGGTTAATAATATACACGAGAAATAAGGTTGTTCCTAAACTTGACCCTTGTAGGATACCTTAGGCGGCATATTGCATAACTACGTTTTTGCTATAGGCTATACGATATTCTTGTCGTAATCTACCTATCTATTGGATTGACACACAGCGCAGTACAAATGCTTTCAGTATATTGTTTACCATTGCTCGTTCGTCGGTCCAATAAATTAATTGATTGAATTACTTACTTGAAACACAAATAACTAAGGAAACAGATTGCTATATTTACGTCTATTTAATTTATTGAACTTTAAATATACAAAATCATTAAACGGTGATCACTTTGTTACAGGACAAATTGTTCATGTATACGAGAAATACGAAAATGGTCCTAGATTTGATCCCTGTGGGATTCCCATGCACAACCTTTGAATCAAAAGAGTATTTCCATAAAAATCCGTTAGGAACAAATTAACATCCAAAGTAATCATAACACACTAAATAGCATCTTACACTTTACATTGCAAGTGCAATTTCCGCTCTTACATGTACGGAATAAGAACGGAATAGCCTACCACAATGTAAAGCTGGATGTGCTTTTGCGTGTACGATAAGACTTTCATTATCGCGCTTTGGTCCAATAGACTGATTGATTGGTTTGCCCTACGTCAGGTTGATAGACTGATAGACACAACTACCCGCGAAATGGAGTGAATTAGTGAAGCGATGCAAGCGAATGGGGAGGGACTGGCGGAAATACACTAAATTATCAATACGCAAACATGAAAAAAACACATTTGGTCATAGTCAGAGACAGCAAATGAAATAGTTACTACTTTAATGCTTAATAGACTAGATTGTTTTCATGGTTTTAAAAAATTGAGGACTTTTTTTAAAAATTGCAAATAGTAATTTTGCATCTGCATTACAAAAATACAGTTTGTTAAAAATGATACCTAGTGAAATAAATACATAAACGCTACACATTCAAAGGCCCACACTAAGGTTTTCGCTTGTGTCGTGGGTCTCTTGGAACATATATAAAGATAGACACAAACACCGATATATCCCGAGAACAAACATCAATATCGTTTATATCAATAACAGTGAATATTTAAAAAGGTGGCGCTAACATTTTCTTCTAAATTCGTTTGTTTTACCGTTTTAGCATAGTTTCGAGTATGTAGTTCATTATTAGTATATGATATTGAAACCAACGAAAACAAAGTGAGGTGGTGTGATTCGAGACCAACGCTACAGCAGAACTAGAAATATCCCTAAAATCCTGTTACAGCTCAACTAAAGTATGTCATTTCGATGTAAGTGGTTTCAAAAGTGCACATTTTGATGACGACTATAAACCGTGCTATCTTTGAACCACAAAACGTTACGGTTGCAACTCTTGGGGAAGAAGAATGTTGCAATATCACTTTCTTATCACTCCACGACGGAACAGGTGCTTGGCATTTTTATTGGAGGATTTCAAACGATGAAAACAGCTGTTATTTCTAGAGCTATATAGGTGAAAATACTTAGCTTAAGCCCCTTTTACATGTGTGTGTATGTGTGTGTCTTTATCGAGTGTGTACACTTGTACAGTATGCAATGAGTTTGAAAGTACGTTAAAATACAAATTTATAAACGTGGAATGTCTTATATATTTATCCGAACACCTCACACACAAAGGCAAAAGGAGTTTTAATTAAGTTTTTTACTGGTACTAAAGAAAATCTTCCTCCAAGGTAAAGGGAAGCCTTGGACAATCAGGGGGTTTTCGTGCCCTACTACCAGCACCAAGGAGGATCTAATGGGCACAACCTACATGGCAAAATGGCAAAGTTTTGGGCCAAAAACATCTGTTATATATTATACCATATGCGCATGAGATAATTTGGTATATCATGTCGAGATCATTCTAACTGTTCCATACTGACGCTATGCGTTAAAACAAGAGGTCAGATCGAGTTACAAATGACAAGAGTATGTTACGTGCGTATACTAGCATAGCAGTTTACAAGGAGCTTTGGCCAAACCAACTCAGAACCCAGGTAGGCCGCAAATAAGTATAACTCAAAATCTGCAACCTAACATAAAAATCTGGACACTTGAAATGCAATTTTTGCCTTTTATAGGGACCAATAAAACTTGTCAAATATGAAGTCTTAGATTCTTTAGTTATTCAAGTCCCTTTCGCGTTGAATATTTTTTCTTTCCCCAATAATCTTTATCATAGACTAGCATTCCGCTCGGGACTTCGTTCCCGTGGGGATTCGGGAAAATCATGTACCCTATGTCCATCACGGATAATGTAGGATTCGAATGGTGAAAGAATTTTTCAAATCGGTCCAGTAGTTTCGGAGCCTATTCAATACAAACAAACAAACAATCAAATCTTTCCTCTTTATATATTACTAGCTTCCCGCGCAGGACTTTGTTCCCGTGGGAATTCAGGAAAATCATGTACCCTATGTCCATCCCGGATAATGTAGGATTCTAATGGTGAAATAATTTTTCAAATCGGTCCAGTAGTTTCGGAGCATATTCGATTGCATCGAACAAACAAACAAACAATCAAATCTTTCCTCTTTATAATATGTATAGACTAGCTTTCCGCTCGGGACTTCGTTCCCGTGGGAACTCGGGAAAATCATGTACCCTATGTCCATCACGGATAATGTAGGATTCTAATGGTGAAAGAATTTTTCAAATCGGTCCAGTAGTTTCGGAGCCTATTCAACGCAAACAAACAATCAATCAAATGTTTCCTCTTTATAATATGTATAGAATAAAAGATAGATAGATATAGAAGAATTATAGATTTAGATTAAAGTATGAGATCTGTAAGGGCAAATTTTAAATTTGTAATCTCAACTCTTCAAAGGGCGAACACCGTAGTTTATCGAACATTTTTTTTAAATAAGATTTAAAAAAACATCAATTGACAAAGGCGTCTGCCGTAATGCCGCTCGACCCGCGAACGGTCTCCCAAAGGAGATCGACCATCCTCGCCGAGCAATTTGACCAATTTAATGTCATTCGCGCCCATTGAATCTCTCCCGCGTTCTCAATTTGAAAATAGACGCCATTGTGTTCTCCCGCGAAAATGTTATGCCGCGAACAGCTTTGCAGCACTGGCTGGAAGTTTTAAAGTCACGCTGATTTTTTAAAAAATTTGGAAGTTTTCTAACGCACTTCCATATTAAACACAGCGGTAAGTACTTATTGTGGTTTGTGCTACTAGTTATCTTTAACACTAAGATCTGCAGCTCTAGCACGATAACGACAAACTCGCGCTCGGCTCACGCTGAAACTTCACTTTGATTGTGCGAGGGTCCCGCGCAAAGGCTTGCTCGCCCTATAGCGTTGTCAATGTTGACGTTTTGACATGGGACAGCGGTGTTGTCGCGGCGCTGTCACTATCGAACTCGGCCTGCTGAAAAAGTCGCGGTTCATAGCCGGTCAACAGCATAGGCCTAGTAGTAAAGGTCTTTCGGCCGATATCATTACATAAATAATACTCAAGTAACACTCTTAACTGCGCTTGGTGTCACAATTATTTAACTTTAATTACTTTAGTAACACCAGTCTATAATTTTATTTATTTATTTAGGAAACATTACATTAAGTATAACACATTGCATTTACCACAACTTCTTATAAATATTTAAAACTTTTTCATAAGCTTTAAACTTTGAAAACTTGTTTTGAAAGTTATTAACTTTTCAAAACTACGTAAGAATTTACTTGAAATTTCTTAAAATCAGAATCATTTACGACAAACGAATACCTTTACAAATGGACTTGAATTTTCATCACTTTTACGTTTTTCTCAGAAAATGATTGAAATAACACTTGTGAAGCAAACATAACGTCATAACCGACGGTTCGAAGACATATTTATAGCTTAATAAACCGACTACACTCTAAAGAAAATATTTATAGACGTTTTAATAGAATTTTTTATAATCGTCTTTTGAGAATCTTTAGTTTTAATTCTCTTGGCGATGTAAATCTCTCAAAGAAACTAAAAGTATACAAATTTAAAATCGCTACACACTCAAAGGCCCACACTAAAGTTTTCCCTTGTGTCGTGGTTCCCTTGGAACACACATAAAAACAGACACAAACGCACATGACCCGAGAACAAAGATGCTTTAGTTAACATTCCTACAGGGCCTGTATCATACATGGCTGTTAAAATAGTATTACATTACTTTTCACGTAATGAAAGATTTTCTATGATAGGACAACAAGGTCATGGAGGTCAGATGGCAGTTATCGTACAAGAATTAGGTTGTCAATGTTTGATAAACGAAATTCTAATTTATGTAGTCCATTAATAAATATTTTTTTATAATTGTCTGCATTCACATTACACCACCATCTATTGACACTTTTGTGCTCTAAAATCTTGATCTAATTCTTATTACTTATACTTATTTTGATCTAATTCTTTTTTGATCTAATTCTTTTTTGATCTAATTCTTTCCGCCTCTTTCTGAATTATTTGGAATCTGACTTTCTGACGCAGCAGAACCGCTCACTTTTTGTTTTGTATTTACCCCAGAATACAATGGATACGTGAACGTTTTAGCTTTAGTAAACACGTTCAAACTTACCGCATTCGGGGTGCTGTTTTTACGGAGTACCTGACTGTCGCTTATTTCCACGCTGGGCAAAATCTCATAATGTGCTAGCTGCCAACTCTTCCCAGGCTTACTGTAGAAGTTAGTATATGAGACGTGAGGGTTTTGTTGTATCGTGGGTGAAAGGCCGATAACCCATTACCACTACACTTTTCGTGATCTAAAACCTCAGAATGAATGTCAAACGTGGTGTCAAGTGGTTCCAGAACCACATGTCGTTCTGCCAACCCTGACAGTGATTACAAGCGTGAGTGTATGGAGGGATAAAAAAACTTACGTTTTCTATCTTTGTTTATCAACGGCACATCAGGTTACCACAAACTGTCAAATTTCCCCAATGGATAGTAAACTCTAATACTTGGAGATAAAATTGAAAAGCGATTGAAGAAATTTGACAGTTTTGGATAGCATGGTGTGCTGTTGTCCCTGTACCTTGAAGCACTCACACAAACCTAACAAGTTGATGGATGACTAGGAACACGTATGTGTGTATGTGTGTGTTCATAAAATATGTAGATACATTTACGACATTCTTACGTATACGATATATGTCATGAATTTAGGTAATCCGACTGAGGTGATTGATGTTTACCCAAAATGATTCATTTCATTACACTTACCTACTCGTACACGTCTTTTATGTGCGCCTAGTAACATTCGAGCGGATTTGCATACATTTTCCACAAAACCAAATCAATAAAAATTTGAAAAATAGTAAAAAAACACAAGTGGCCTGGCTTATATCGACCAACCTATGAAAATCTGTGGGTGCGCATGTTAAACGAAGTATATTTTTATTACTAGCTTCCCGCCCGCGCTTTCGTTGCCGTGGGAATTCGGAAAAACTATGTAGCCTATGGTGTAAGGGTGTCAGCTACCTCAGTTTGAGCCGTGTGGTGATCGGTTGAGAATAACATCACCCCATTTCTTTCCGTGGGTGTCGTAAGAGGCGACTAAGGAAACACAAATGAGACCTGCCTTCCATTAATCTACCCCAGGCAACGACACCTCAATTTGTTCTGAATCTGAGGTGTCGTCCTATGGTCTCATGCGGTGTGGTAGGCTCTGTGAAGGGCCGTCTGGTTCGCGACCAACCTCCTACCGAAGTCCGACGCCAAACAGCTTGCTGGTTCCGTCGGTGCGTAGGAGTACCAGTGCCTTATACTCAGGCATTTTCTGGGTTAACTCGCTCCATCGTCGACCTCATTTATGACCTTGATCAAGATTGAGGTCAAGAGTTAACCCATATTATAAAAAAAACCTCAATGCCAAAGTTTATCAAAATTGGTCCAGCCGTTTGAGCGTCAAAGAGGAACAAACATCCATATATCCTCACAAACTTTCGCATTTATAATATTAGTAGGATAGTAAAAGCGAAGGAGTAGAGCTCTAAGTGATTATTATTTATGATCCCATCACTACCATATTTTATTGTGCTCGTACCTATCTTTATAGTTATGGCTATTCCATTTTTCTTCCAACCGCCATAAAAAGCTTCATATTGCAAGAAAATGCATGTGATGATGTCCACTGCAACACAGGAACACACTACGCACGAATACGACAAACGCCAGGTAATTATCTACACAGTGAGTATGACATTAATTTACATAATTGTCCATGCTAAAAACGTAAGGATCAACCAACTTCAAATCTCAATAACGCCTATCAGCAAATGACCACAAATAAAAACATCATCTAAGTAAATGAAATGTGTATGCGTTTTTGTTTTTGTATTTTTTTTTAAAGCGCTGTTTTAATTTTGATAAAATTTATATTGAACTGCTTCAAGAGTGTACCCTTTTAAAAAAAAAAGTAAATTGGCCGACTATTGGCGTTGTTATCGTGTAATATACAAAAAATAAAGAAAAACATTCAGTCGAATTGAGAACCTCTTTCTTTTTTTAGTGGTTAAAATGCGCGACGATAGCGGCTTCACAGCATGAAAACAAGTTGTAATACATTTTAAAAAATATAGTTCGTCTTCGAGAAAGGGCAGACAAAGGTGAAATGTTATATTTTTTAGTAACGACTAAATTGTATGGGAAAAAAGGGTCAATTTATGGTTATTTGTCATTACTTTGATTAACTAGTCTAGACATTTCTTTCGAAAACAGTAATTATTTGGCAGAATACGTTTCATTATTATTATATTGATTATTGAAAATTTTGACGATCACATCATACTATGACATTGCTTTAGACATAATATAGTAATTGTAATTGATAAATCTTATCTTTTATCTTAATATAGGTATACTAGCATCCCGCTCGGGACTTCGTTCCCGTGGGAATTCGGGAAAATTATGTAGCCTATGTTACTCAGGGATAATGTGGCATCCTAATGGTGAAAGAATTTTTGAAATCGGTCCAGTCGTTTCGGAGCCTATTCGTTACAAACATACAAACATACAAAAATAGGTACAAATCTTTCCTCTTTATAATATTACTAGCTTTCCGCCCGCGGCTCCGCCCGCGTGGACTACAGGTTATATCGTGCCCAACTGTGGGATAAAATGTAGCCTATGTCCTTTCCCAGGCTCTAATCTATCTCTGTACCAAAATTCATCAAAATCGGTTCAGCGGTTTAGGCGTGAAAAGGTAACAGACAGACAGACAGACAGACAGAGTTACTTTCGCATTTATAATATTAGTAGGGATTAGTGTAGATATAAAAATAAGGTCAGGTTGGTTCGAACACTTATAACTCGAGAACGGCTGAACCGATTTTCATGGTTTCTGATTTGTTGTACTTGTCTCCGTCCCGAATAGCAGAATAACAATTAAAAACTCGTTACATAACTTCGTCGTATGTATCTCGTTCCACCCTCTCGTATTATTGCAATGCGTCTGTACGGTACAGTTAGAACGACATCTTAATGACATAAAAACTTTTTTTTTGAACCAACTTCAAAAAACCGAAAAATAAATACAATATAATTTGATGTGCTATGTAGCGCCTACCTACTGAGCCGTTTGAAGTCGGTGCCAAGAAAATTAAGTTTGATGGGCCGCCTTCGCACCGACTTCATACAGCTCAGTAGGTTTTTTGTTTGAAGTTGGTTAATAAAACGAAGTGTTAGCTTTGAAAAAATTTGAGCGAATCATTATAACATCTATTTTTTATTTTTATTTTACATACATACAGTTTAAACTGAGAACCCCCTTTTTTAGAAGTCGGTTAAAATACTAGAACCCTCTCCTAAATGTAACAAATACTTTTCTGAAAACCGCATCAAAATAGGTTCAGCCAAACGCGAGATAATCGCGGTCAAACATACATACATACATACAGGTCAAACTGAGAACCTCCTTTTTTTTAAGTCGGTTAAAAATAATGTCAAGCGCCTGTGTTAGCCCGGAAGATCAACACGTGTAGCTTGAACTATCGTTTGTACATTTCTGTCAAGTCAAAGAAAATAGCTTTATTTCATAGAACATAATAATAATAATATAATAATAAACGCTACACACTCAAAGGCCCACATTAAGGTTTTCCCTTGTGTCGTGGGTCCCTTGGAACACACATAAAGACAAACACAAACACCCATGACCCGAGAACAAACATCTGCTTTTTACACAAATGTTTGCCCCGACTGGGGATCGAACCCAGGACCCGCCGATCAAGAGGCAGCGTCACTACCACTCGACCAAACCGGCCGTCGAAACATGCATAATGTTACTTAAATAAAATAAGTCAAAAGTAGTGAAATACAGTAACATTTTTATTTTACGCCTATTCGCAAAAGTGCAAATCCCTAAAATCTATTTTCTGAACCAAATCAAAGCAAAAGCCACTCACCTTTGCGTCTTACCAAGCCAATAAGTAATTACAATATACAAAGCAGTCATATGCATGCACGAACCCACTCGAATCCTATTCTAGCTCAAAGATTGAAATCTAGATTGCCTCAGAAATAGCTGGCGATAGGAATAGCCTCCCATTCAACTAAAGGTAAAGTGTTCATTCAAGTATCAACTCCGTTTATTTTTAGTCTAGAACTGCTGTCTAGTCTAGCACCCACACACGCTAGATTTGAACTGTTTTGATACTTGACTCAGTGGGATGGACACTGTTTATAAGAGTGGGTAATTTATAACATTTTATAACGGATAAGGAAAACATAAATAACTTAACATAAATAAAATAACTTCAAATGGATGAAAAAACTTCCAGGCTGGACTGGGAGTTAGCTAACTACTCTTTCCAGGTATACTTACAATGAAATAGAGGATTTAATGAGAGGGCTTACATAAACACCAACCACACAGCATACATCACACAACAAACACACACACACACACACACACACACACACACACACACACATACACATACACTTACACATACAAACTTTCACTGCATGTCACTTCCATATAATATTTTTCTTTTCTCTTTTTAAATCTTGATTGCTTAATATTATTATCTTTACAATTATAATTTGTTTTGAAAATATTTTTTTAGTGTATATAAAAACAATATATTTTCGTAATTGTTTAAAAATACGCGCGAATTGGACTGGTAATCGGCACATTTGATTACCCACGAAACATGCCTGGCCTAGTGTGGGAATCAAGGCAAATCTTTTAAAATAATCGTGCAAAATGTTACATAAAAAATTGTTATTGTCATTTCTAATTTCATGTTTTTAAATTGTAACATTATCTGAATAAACTATTTTGTATTTGTAAGTCTGTAAGTGGGATACGAGGGTTTTGCTGTATAATGGGCAAAAGGCTGACCACCTCTCACCATTATACAACTTGTTCCATCTGATACCCCTCATAATTTGTGTTAAACGTGGCATCAAGTAGTTCCCTAGAACCACTGTTGCTCTGCCTACTCCGTTAGGGATTATAGGCGTGAATGTATGTATGTATGTATGTGAAAATGATATGTAAACAAACTATCAAGCTATAAGGAACTGGTTCCAGACAGACAGACCAGGCGAACGTACTTACACCAAATTGGTGACGTGCTGAGAGAAGATCATGTTAAGAGTACCCGAAATCGAAGATAGAGGAAGCGAAAGAGGTGTGTTTGGATCTTAGCAGGTAGCAATCTGTGATCTCTGCTTACCCCAACGCGACAAAGGCGTAAGCTTATGCAGTTTGTGCCGTGTGGTGATCGGTTGAGAATAACCCCACCCCATCTCTTTCCGTGGGTGTTGTAAGAGGCGACTAAGGAAACACAAATGAGACCTGCCTCCTAGTAATCCATACCAGGCAACGACACTTCATTTTTTTTCTGAATCTGATTGTGTCGTCTTATGGTCTCATGCGGTGTGGTAGGCTCTGTAAAGGGCCGTCTGGTTCGCGACCGACCACCTTTATAGGCATTTTCTGGGTTAACTCGCTCCATCGTCGACCTCATCTTTGACCTTTATGGTCAAGATTGAGGTAAAGAGTTAATCCATCTTATAAAAAAAAATAAAAAAAGTTATGTAAGTCCCATGAACAAATAATTTTTCAACTTTAAATTTGATAGACTACTTCGAAATTTTCTTTGACGTTCACTCAAGCGAGTAAAAGCAAGCTCTGCTCGCGTTGTATTGTATTACTATCGATGAACTCTGTCTACAACGAAAGGCTCTAATCTTAGTCCTCATTATCTAGTCTGGCAATCCCAGGGCCTCAGCTTACGTTACAAATTGCACGGGTACCCTTTGAGAACTAAAGTCTACAAGACAACTTTTAATTAGCATCCAAACAACTTTATAAATACTTTGGTAATTAAACACCAAAGTTTAGTGAGACTTCGTTGTTTTTGCAAATATTTGTTTTCTTTATTTTAGCTTTTATTTATGAAGGTTCAGTGCAGGCAAGAATACATTCAACTTGTGATTTGTATCAATTGTTATTTTTTATAATGATTTGACCTTTGTGCAGCAGTTACATACGAAGATGGTTCCTTTAAATTTTTGACTTAATTACGTCTTTAAATTCTTTTTTTTTTATTATGAAAAGGGTTACTCAACTCTTTACCCTCAATCTTGACCATGGTCATAGATGAGTTCGATGATGGAGCGAGTTATCCCAGAAAATGCCTATTAATACCCAATAAAGAGAAAACTAAATTCAGTTCAGAAGTGAAATAGTCCAACTCTAGTAATCACTAAGGTATTGATAGGTACACCTACGGACCAACGGAACACAGCAAGCTGTTTGGCGTTGGACTTCGGTAAAAGTATGATCCCGAACCAGATGGCCGTTTACAGAGCCTAGCACACTGCATGAGACCATTGGACGCCGCCTCAGATTTAGAACGAAAGGTGTCGTTGCCTAGGATTGATAAGAGGCAGGTCTCATTAATTTGTTTCCCTTAGTCATCTTTTACGACACCTATTGAAAGAGGTGGGGTGGTATTATTCTCAACCGATCACCACACGGCCCATTTCCATTGTGGGCCGCTATTCAAAATACTGATAATGAAAAAATCGAGTGATACAATTTTGTTTTGTGGCTACAGTTACATTACTACTATCGACATCCAAAATATAATTCCACCACTTGATAGCTAAAAAATCCAAGAATTTGTTACGTTGTGTTAGAACTGTAACGCATCACACGTATTCACGTAAAACGCACAGCCGTAAACACAGCCACACCCCGATTTTTTGTTTCGATCTCGCATACATCTCATGTTCAAAAATTCATTGGTTTTATATTTCACACCACCGCCGCAGGAGTTGAAAAAATGTGTTCTCATTTTAAAATTCAAATAAAAAGTGAGTTCTGACACGAACCATGCAGTGTTTGTCTAAAACACGTCAATTAACGAACAGGCGTAAACCGCAGGCATTCGGTGTATAGTCGACACCGACAGGGTGGTAACAGAGGCGGAAAAAGGAAGTAGAGGGACCCTAGAAGAGAAAAAGTGGGCCTTAAAATAAACGCACTTCTTATATTAGGATCAAACCTTTTATATTTAACACCGATACGCACTAAAAAGAGGGGTTATTAAGCCAGGTTTTTGGGCCATCTATTGTAACTGGGTCCCAAGGTAATTTCTTACAAGATTTTTTAGACTATCAGTACTTTTTGATTAAAGTAGCCTTAACATATTATTCGAATGCCTAATCGTCTTTTGTATTTTTTGAGACTGTTTTAGAGTACATACCTACCTTGGTACTTTATTTAGAGACTATATTAAATTACAACAAAAAATGATCTAACTGATCAATTATCAGTAATAAAAAATTATTCTAAAAGAAATAAATTCCCTACAGAACTTTATAGGGAAGGCCACATATCAGAAAGGGCCCCATTCCACTCCTACCTTGCTGTATAATGTATATTCCGCAGCCATCTTGGATCGGGGGTCAAATTAAATTGACATGTGGTTTCAGACATTGTGTGCCGTTGCATTGTGTTGTCACCCCTAATTATACAGGTCCCTGATACGGCCAGATTAGGCACTGGTAATTAGCGTAATGTGCACGGAGGATTTAAATGGCACCAATTTCCGAGGTATAGAAATTTCTCTCAATAAATCACGCCGCCCCCTATTTTTGCAAGTCATTGTGTGCCAAACCTCATAACTACCTCAAACATAGCGTTTACTCTTACTACAGCTGTCGCATTTTTAATTGTTATTTTTTATTAACGGCCGGATTGGTCGAGTGGTAGTGGCGTTGCTTCTTGATCGACGGTTCGATTCCCAGTTGGAGCAAATAATAATTAATATATATAATGTTTTTTTTTATATTTGTGGATAACTATAATTGGACATTAGTTTGTAAGTTTCGAATTTAAGATAAAAATTTAAAGTATAAGCTGTTGTTATCCCAAATAAAAAAAATTAAAAAAGTATGCAGAGAGCCGCTGTCGGGTCATGGGTGTTCGTGTCTGTCTTTGTGTATCTTTCAAGGGACCCATGATACAAAGGAAAACCTTAGTGTGGGCCTTTGAGTATGTAGCGTCTATTTATATTGTACAGGAATTACAGTTACCTATGTTAGCAATTTTATTTGCTTTTCATTAGCGCCTTGTTTACGTAGGAAAATAGTCTATTGTTGATATTTATTTAGACCTACTAAATATTATCATACCTACAGAAAAAAAGAGTGGTGAATCCCTTGTAAAAATAATGAAAGAAAAAAATGAAAAAGGTAAATAGTAAAGTAAAACTTTCACAAAGGGAACCTTCCAAAATTAAAAAATAACCTTTTATTGTCTTATAACGTTTGTAAAATGCTACAGATTTAACTACGATCATAAAATAACACTCAAAATTACAACTTTAGGGAGTAAAAACTCTAAAATAACATTTTAGAGTTTTTACGTTTTTAGAGTATTTTTACGTAAAAGGCTGTTCGGTATTCAGGCTTTGAGATCTTAAATTATAAAACTCTGTAATATCGTCTGGGGGAATCCAAAGGTTGTCGTTAAATTATCGCGACTCGTCGAAAGCCGCGGCCCGCAGACGCCGAGTCAGCGACCCCGAGTTTAGCATGCCCTCTTGTAGAAAAAAATTTCAGTGTCATGTTTTTTACTGGATAATTTACCAAGAGTCAATAAAGTAACAGGAAAATCTATTGTTATTGAATAACAGCGATTCTTCCCGGATTGTCCAATAGTAGATAAAGCACTTAAAAATACACTTAGTCATTATTTATTGTAAATCTTTGAACCATCCTAAAATGATCAACATAATAATGCCAATGAGTGTGAAATTAGTCTAAAACTGTTGCGTAACATATTACAATGCGTGATCATATTATATCACGATATCGTATCATATACTAAACTAGCTTTCCGCCCGCGGCTCCGCCCGCGTGGACTACAGGTTATATCGTGCCCAACATTTTCTTTGCTATAAACCTCACGGAGCCCGAGACCTTTCCAACGAATGCAAAACCGTGGAAATCGGTTCGTGCGTTCTGGAGTTATAGCGTCAGGAAGGAAAACCCGACTTATTTTTATATAGTAGACTAGCTTTCCGCCCGCGGCTCTGCCCGCGTCCTAATTTTTTTTAAAATAAAAAGTATCCTATAAACCTCACGGAGCCCGAGACCTTTCCAACAAATGCAAAACCGTGGAAATCGGTTCATGCGTTCTGGAGTTATAGCGTCAGGAAGGAAAACCCGACTTATTTTTATATAGTAGATTATAAAACAAAGTACCCCTACCCCACCGCCGCATCTCTATGTCTGGCAGTCATTTAATAATAGCGCTCCCAACCCGTGATCCGCCTGGGTGGACCTAGAGTAATATTTTTTTCCATTGGTTCACCTCAATCAAAGAAGGTTTACTACAGGAACGAAGTCCTGGGAGGGAAGCTAGTTTTTATAAAATCTACAAAAAAGGTACTTATTTTTCTTGGATAATTAAGGTCTATTTCTGGTCGTTGTGATGGCCCATTTCATGCCAATGTTAACCTCGCGGTGTACTAACTGATCTGTCGCTATGCGGTCACCCATGTCTGGGTGGGACTATGAACTATCTTTTCCAAATCCATTTATTCGTATCGTACAAATATATATCATATGCAATTTATCCCCACCCTTCTCCAAATACTTAAGCATAATGTAGACGTTCCGTGTTAAAGCCATTATCGAACCCGAACCCTAATACTATTTTAAAAAACGGCCATTTTAAAACACGAGGAAAGCTATTTGCAGACACTTAATAGGATTGGATAAAGATGGCGGCGTAATACAGCGTGTTCTGAAATGTCATATACAGGGTGTAGGACTTAGCAGCCCCGGGTCTTGAATGTTTTCGAGGCGGGACAAAAACTGAAAAAAGTCGACCCGCTGACCTAAGTTTTTACTTATCATCATATATTTTCAGCCATCAGACACTCACCAATGAACATAAGCCTCCTGAAAAGAACGCAACAACTATTGGTTTGTCAGTGGTCAAAGTTACGTGCGTTAAGAGGATCGTCTCAGTGTTTTTTTCCCATACAAACGTCGTCAAAATACAAATACAAATACAAATTTCTTTATTCCACACACAATATAAACACATACATAATATAACAAGCTTTAGAAAGGCAGGGTGGAAAGGGTGTGGGCACAGCAAGCTGATTTTAAGCCCAACCTGAGTCACAAAGAGGGAAGTGAACTAAAAATCGTCAATAGATTCCATCCCCTAAACGTCAACGGATCCCTGTGAAATTTTGGTATAGTGTCAGGAACATCAAGAACTAGGTCCGTACGTTTTGATTTTTTTCATATTTATCCGAGATTAAAAGAGCATTTTTCGCCAAAAAAATTCTCAACATTTAAGAGGTGACTGCTGAAAAACTAAGAACAATTTTGAAAAAAAAACAAAACGTACGAACCTCGTTTATACGCTTACAAATCTATAGAGACGTACGATTTCATTATGTTTTTTGGGTAGGAATTCATTGACGCCTAAACTCATAATTTTGGAAATAAAACTCGGCATTTCGCCGGAAAGCTGCAATTGTCCCATTCGCACAAGTCTGAGGTGGGTGAAAAACAACTGAGACGCGAGTCCAGACTGAGACGCTCCTCTTAACGATGAGTTATGTATTCGTCCGCCAAGTTTGAATTTGCCGCCAGGGGCACGGGCCCCGGCTCACCCCTGGATTTTCTTCAAACACGCCTCCAACACCAGCTCCATCTACGTGGATGACACTGCCTAGCACTGGACTGTTGGATTTTGTAGACTGGTTCTTCAATAGGGTAGAGTGTAGTAAAAAGGTGTAATTATAGAACTTCACTCGTTTATTAAAATGTTAATCTTCGTGGGACCTCGTAGTATTTTTTTATTATTATAGTGATGATAATCCATAACTTTCAATCACATTTTCGAATTATTAACAGTTGAACTTGAAGTCTTGACCATCCCATAAAAAACTGATCTCTATATGTTCTAATTTCTACCCTCACAATTTGCACGCTTTGCTGTTAAGGCTGAACATTAGAAACGCAATTTCTATAACAACTTATTAACTATGTTCTGGCAAATAAACTATTCTATTCTATAGTCACACCCTGTATAGGAGGTGTGCCAGATCCGATCGCTTCCTTTATGCGGAATTACGATGCTCCCCTGACTTTGTATTAAAGTTCTTGTTGAACTTTGAGTTTTTGATATTGCAGATGTCCTTTACAAGGGTTTAAAGCTAGCTTTCTGCCCACGACGTCGATCACAGCCTAGGTCATTATTGCCCAATTATCTGTGCTCAAAAAATCAGGTTCGTTCGTCGCTTCGTTACGACCACGTGACAAACAAACATACACACTTTCACGTTTATAATATGACTAAAGATAAGAATTCATTATTTACATACACTCGCTCACGCCTCTAATCTCTAACGGGGTCCTTCCAAGCTGGACTGGGAGTGAAAAAAAAATGAATTTGCCAGCTGCCTACTCTTTCAAGGTATACTGTAGAAGTCTGAAAATGGGATCCGAGAGTTTTGTTTTATCATAGGCGAAAGGTTGACAACCTAATAACCTTTACAATTTGTATCAAACGTGACATCAAATGGCTCGTCAGGACCATTGGTCACATGTCACTGTGACATAGCAGTTTTTAACAAATTGTTAGTGGAATTCATAAAACTGTGGGTAGTTTCATAATACGATATAAAACGGCTGATAACTCAGTTAATAATTTTAATAGTATCGTGATAATTTAATTAACAAACTATCATAAAATTATGTTTGGGAAAATGGTAGAGAAACAAGTATTTAGTAGCTATTTCAGCCTATTAATTTGAAGCATTCTTTCGTTTTATCACTCAATTAAAATGAGTAGGAAATTGGTGGTATATGGCCTTTAAAAATTAACTACAGTCATGTTAATGAAGTGATAGAGAGTAGCTAATATTCAAGACAATTTCAATTTGCACAAGATTTGATGAAATGGAGGGGTGCGGGGAATCCCTTGAAGACAACCTTAGTGTCAGCATCACTCTTCTTCTTCTTCTTCTTCGTATCGTGTAGGTATAGTCAAGTGTGTGGCGAACTTGGCTAACCCTGGTGTCAGAGTTTTCAAACCGCACAATGTCAGCATCACATCAGGTATACTTAGATAAAAGAGTTTTTGTTTTTATACCTATTTTTCTGTGTACATTATAATCCCTTATGTGGTAGGCAGAACGTCATATGGTTATGGAACCACTTTACGCCACATGTTGCAAGCTCACACAGACAGAATGATCGAAATAGTTTGAAAAACAACCGTTTTAAAAGCTCTACTATGAAAAGCTTCCCATTTCTTATTCAACTGCTGCCTCGGGCGCACAATTAAAAAGATAACATAAACGGACCAGCCAACCCATAAATAAAGTCCGTTTATAATCTATAAACGTCACTAATTAATTAATTGAATAATGATTAAGCGCCTTCTAATGCCTAGCGATAGCTTTATAAGATCAACCGCGTAACTCGGGGGGATATAACTAGTTTAACGTCACAGATTATGACTAGTTCAACTTTATAGGTTAGTTGATAAGGTATCGTATAATTTTAACTTTTACGCTATGTGCGGTAATAATTCATTTTAGTTTTAATTCAAGTTTTTGTGTGGTTATTTCGTTTTACTTGATTCATATTTTCATCTTTCATTCATTTTTTTGACGGCCGGTTTGGTCGAGTGGTAGTGGCCTGCCTCTCGATCGACGGGTCCTGGGTTTGAATTCCAGGTGAGGTAAATATTTGTATAAAAATCAGATGTTTGTTCTCGGGTCATGGATGTTTGTGTCTGTCTTTATGTGTGTTCCGAGGGCCCCACGACACAAGGGAAAACTTTAGTGTGGGCCTTTGAGTGTTTGGCGTTTTTTTTTCTCTTATTTATTTTCAATGGTCAATAGAATGCCACTGCCACTTTATAACGTTACATTATCTTACAAATAATGGATAAACTGTTCTCCGATTTTTTTTTAGATTATTTGTGAAGATTCTGTATCTGTGGTGTATATCTGTGTGTCTGTCTGTTGCATCTTAGCTCCTTAACGGATGGAGCAATTTTGGTGTTTTTTTTTTAAACTGACTTGATCGAGGTGGTTCGTAGATAAATGTTGAGGGTGATATTTTTTTAAATTTTGAGTAATTTTTCAA
Source organism: Aproaerema taeniolella (assembly GCA_949987775.1). Classification (NCBI taxonomy): domain Eukaryota; kingdom Metazoa; phylum Arthropoda; class Insecta; order Lepidoptera; family Gelechiidae; genus Aproaerema; species Aproaerema taeniolella. The sequence continues at coordinate 19,600,873 of OX465243.1, read as the reverse complement.
AGAGTATATTAAAATGATCCCGTGTTTCATATTCATATTTCAGAATTAGTTGTTAGATTCATAATCAGATTTCCCTGGTCAGTTATAACTCCCATTTAATTGTCATTCATAAAAGCAATATCTCCACATAACCCGTGCAAATCAAATTGACAGGCAACTACAAATAATTACCCGGAACATAGGGGCTCATTGGATTTGCCTGGTATCTGCCAGTATCATTACTCGACAGCAAAATAAACGAATGTAGATAATGGACGTCGGGATCAATACAAAGTAATCGCGCGCGGGTCCAATAAGCCGACGGGCCTGCGGGGGGTCGTCCGTCCATGATGGTGTTGCCAGCTCTGCTTGGAAAATACTACTAATGGGCGATCAACAGGAAATTTTGTGTTTTCTCCTTCCTTATGGAGTAGGTGTTCAAGTATGTCGTCCTGTGATATTTGTTTACCTCTGCATTATAGAGAACTAGCTTTCTGCCCGCGGCTCCGCGTGGTCTACAGGTCATATCGTGCCCAAATGTGGGATAAAATGTAGCCTATGTCCTTTCTCAGGCTCTAATCTATCTCTGTACCAAATTTCATCAAAATCAGTTCAGTAGTTTAGGCGTGAAAGACGGACAGGCAGACAGACAGACTTACTTTCGCATTTATAATATTAGTATGGATAGTATGGAAGAATGGATATATCAATTTTTTTTTCATCTGTATAGTAGACATAGCAACCCCTATAATAGTACTTCCTAAGGCATATTTGGTTTTGATTCAGAGCTACATTTTGTCAAAATTGATTCAGACTTTTAAGAATTATAAGCTATTAATGTCGGGGATGATAATTTTTTTTTTAGTTTTAGACTTATATACACGGATCCAGTTCCTTGATTTATGGTAGTTGTTAAATATGTTCCTTGCAAAGTCTTTGGTACTCTATATTGGACGCCAAACAGCCTGCTATGTTCCGTCGGTGCGTGGGAGTACCAGTGCCTTTATAGGCATTTTCTGGGTTAACTCGCTCCATCGTCGACCTCATCTATGACCTTAGTCAAGATTGGGATCAAGAGTTCACCCATCTCATAATAAAAAAATACATATATCAACAGTTTCTAAGCTCAGAACACTCCACAAAACCCTTTTATTTTACGGAACCCCACATCAACGGATTTTAGATGAAAGATACAGTAGCAATTCTACGATGAACTTAATCTTCCGGAACCCTGATTACTTTTCCACGGAACCCCCTTTAAGAATCGTGGGTCTATATTGTATTGTATAAAAATAAAGCGTTTTAAACGTAATTACACTGGTTTTAATTACAGAAACGTGTCATACATGAACGCCTATTTATTTAAACACAGGACACTACGCGATAAAAGAACACATTTAACACACTTGAAAGTCCATCTATGAATGACGCCTGGCTCCGGATTGCTGTCTCTCCGTTTCTTTTATTTTCCAGAATTCATAATAATTATAATATTAATAATAAAATCATTTATTATCAGACATCTAAGGCCCATAGATAAATACCTTAAAGACTAACATACATATGAATTATAATTAAACAAAATAAAATAAAACTAACTACATAACACTATTTCCCGGGTGTTTTTCCGGGGGTGTCTGCAACCGGGACACAATCCGAAAAAAAATCAATTTAATTTTGAATTCAAATTGATACTTGATTACAGTAACTCCGATCAGCCAGTAACGTATGTGCTATGCAGTCCCATCACGGCAAAGACTGCATATCACAGTACCTACATCTCAATCTATAACTCTTTATTGCATGCACCACTGAAACACCTTTAATCTTAGCCAAAAAATGGTATTAAAGTTCCCAAGACTGGCAACACAGCCTCCCCGATCGGTTCCTGCCGAACATAGGGTAACAATACGGCGGCATGCAAATAGCCCGGCCATTATCACACCTGGGCAGCAGACCCCGGGTAAACAAGATTACGGGAATCGAATGGCTAATTAGGGGAAAAGAACCTCCACCAGCTGAGTTATGTCCCTCGTATTTGCCATATTTCATGGATCTTCGCCTTTATTGTACAGTGTTTAGTTAGACAGCCTGGATTATCGTGTGAAGCTCTGATCTAGGTGTTCTAGGTAGCTATATAAAACTAGGGCAGCTATCGCTAATACTGCTACCAAAAGCTATGTCATTTGTCCCAGGCATCTGTTAGAAAAACTTGTAAATATGAGTTACACACTTTTTGTGATTTTAAAAGATACCTAATTACTACCATGTTTTAATATTCCTCATTCTAATAAATAGAAAACTTGATCATACTTAGTCGAACTCATTAAGTACTTATTTATGCAGTATAGGATACAAACAAACATACACATATACAAAAAATGTGTAAGGATAAATAGAGTATCAGTTATCAAGCAGCCTTTGTACAAGCATAGCCCCATCGACTATGTCAATTGTCTAAGAATATTTATTTATGCAATTGTATTTGTACTAACAAGGTGAAATCACAACACTTATACAGGGCTTTAGGTAAATCTCTTTCAACCTCTCGGGTGTTAAATCAGTCCATGAAACTAAACAACTTTCTCAAGGAACATAGGTCAAAATGCGAAAAAAAAAATTGATCTCCCATACAAACTATGGGAGATAAACGTTTTTTGAAAAAGATTTACCTAAAGCCCTATAGTAACTAGGTTTACCCAGGTAGGTTAACACCACTATTTTTAACGGGAGTTAAAAACATACCAAAACACACGTAAACCTTTTCATATTCCATGCAAAGCAGATAAACCGTTCCATAACTGGAAAACACAGAGATAAAACCAAACCAGAAAATATCTCAATCCAAGAAGAGTGTAAGAGCTTTTAGCCGCATCCGTTATCCTTTGTTTATTCGCTAAAAGCTGATAGTCTAGGAAGCCTAGGTATTATAGGTAGCGTAGGTAGTCTAAAGTGCCGTCAGAGCCAGAGCCGAGATTTAGTACGCTACAGATTCCTAATACCGGTAAATAATTGACTCGTCTAACTGTTAACTACGCCACGCCACGGTTTAAACTAAACTCTGAACTGGTAGTGATGCATACAAATGTTTTGAAGCTGTTCAGAAAACAATTTCTCTGCACTTTGGAATCTCTATCGAAGATTTGACATTGGAAATGTTTTTTCGTTCGCTCCAGTGTACCTAGGCTCCGATTTCACGAAAAAGTGCGATCCCCTTATATCTCAGACAGCTGTGAAGATGTAATATTCAAAAAAGACTCAAAAGACGCGTATTCACGAGAGGAGTAAGGTGAAAAAATGAATTATCCGAGAAAGTCAAAAACGAAAAAAGTTATGGCCGAAATAGTGAAAAACATTTTTTTTCTGAATTTTTGATTTTGGCGCTCGATATTTTGGAAACGAAGAATGATACCAAAAATTTGATAAAGATTCTTATGAAAAATTTAGTCAGCTACAATTTGAGCCTAAAACAAAGACGATCGGATTAAGGGTTTGCCCTGTAGCGTAATCTTTTTGAAAAAAGTCAAAAAGTCAGAACATTTTTTAGAATTCTGTAGATTCATTTCCAATGTGCTCGGTAGTCGTGTGAGGCACGAAATCTGTGAATTTTTGGTAAAATATATGGAGTGACCTTAAACTAATTAGCGAACTTTCACAGAAACACTAAGTGTATCAGTTCCCTAGCACCCATGATTAGTTTGATTAGTTTGGGATAGTATTTGATATTTTTATTATAATCTTCACTATTAAGGCTGCTGCTTTAAATAAGAAAATAGTACTGCAGCCTAACCTTTCCCACAGGAATGTCTTCTTCTTTCCCACAACAATCTTTCCTTGGATAAAGTTTACTTGCAAATACCGACGGGAATTAATTCCGGGAGTGGCCAGTACCTCATATAAAGAGTATTACCCTCCACCCGCCGTTAAAAGTTAATTTAATTACGTCAAGGCTTGTTGCAAGCCCACACATAGTCTAGTTAGTTTAAGATTAATGATCCGAATAGAATAGATACATGACGTCTGCCCTTTAATACGGACGGTCGGTCCGTCTGTTTTATAGTCATGTTTTGCTAAGCTGTTACAATCTAAATATATAAAAGGAGAAACTGACTGACTGACTGACTGACTGACATATCAACGCACAGCCTGAACGGCTAAACGTAGGCACTTGAAATTTGGAAGAAACGTAGCTTAGGTACCGTAGAGGTGCACTAAGAAAGGAATTCTCGAAATTCCCACGGGAACGGGAATTAGCGGGAAAATCCTTTTGTATGAAAAATCTAAACCGCTTAAGTTAGACGCTTGAAATGTGGCATGCAGGTACCTTAGTAAACTTAAAGCTTAGTTGAAACAGGATATTGCAAAATTCCCACGGAAACGGGAGTTAGCGGGAAAAAACTTTTGTATGTAAAAATCTAAATTAACACGCAAACGAAGTTGCGGGCATCAGCTAGTAAAAATATAAATATGCTCACGCCTATAGTCCCTTTCAGGGTAGGCAGAATGTTATGTAGTTCGAGAACCAGTCGACGCCACATTTCACAATAATTCTGAGGGTTAAGACGGAACATGAGTATAACAGTAATAGATTGTCAGCCTTTATTTTATTTTATTTTATTCAGGAGAACAAACAGCAATACTATTTGTAATACTTACATTTTCTAAGTATTACAAATAACAGCCAGCAAATATACAGGGTGCAAATTTGCAAGCTTGCCATATTCACCGACGTGATAATAAGTCATGTTTCCTACTTTATTCGAGAACTTCCAAAATGGAATACTTTATGAAAAACTAAAATTAAACAAAACTTTTTTTTAAAGTGTGGCCCGGAATAAACTACATAAATGTTTTTCCTGTCCATGTTAACTTTAGGAGCAATAGAAATTTACCTAATGTTCGTTTATCTCAAATCAAATGATAAACAAAACAAATGATTGCAGACTTTCCTTTTTACTTTTTGACCTTGACAAAAAAAGGTATGTTATAAGTTTCTGTGTATCTGTATGTCTGAGTGTCTGTTTGTGGCATCGTAGCTCATAAACGAATCAACCGATTTCGATGCGGGTTTTTGTTTGAAAGCTGCCGTGATTAAGATGGTTCTTAGCTTAATTTAATCAAAATCGGTTTAGCCGTTTAAAAGTTATACGCAATAAATGTCGGGGGTTATACAACATTTTTAATTTTAGAGTCATACGGGATTCCTACTAAGAAATAAGGATTTTTTGGCGAAGTAAAAAGCATAAATGACATTATTTACAACATTTACACGTTTATTTACACAGTACTTACAGTATTCTAAGTTCTAGTTAGCAGTTGCGGTCATAGTCATCTTAGAGTACCCATCATTTCGCACTAAACACAATCTAGCAGAGACGGAAATTCTTATTTTAACAAAACAAAACGAATACGTGTTCTAGCACTTTTTGGATTGCAGACACAGTTAAGCAATGCCTCAAAGTAAGCCAGTCTTCATCAAGCTGGTCTAAGTTGGTGAATATGATGACTTTCTGATGACTTTCCTTACGATTCATTTACGGTTCACTGAAAATTATGTTCCGTATCACATCAATACATTCAATTTCCTCCGTGTACATTCGAGAACTCTCCTCATTCACAAATAAGTTAAGTCCGGGGATCGCGCTGGCCAGGGAACTGGGCCATCACGTCCGATCCATTGTGTTATCTCGGTAATTTTACATATCGCCCCGTGGCGTAAGCGTGACCGGTAAAAATCCGCGTTCAACTCAACTTAGGTACTATTAACATTGGTACGCTAGTACATAATACTTCAATGACTATTAATGGCAATTTTATGAAAAATTTTGCAAAAAACAAACAACCATTTCTGCCAAAACTTGTGCCAATGTCAATTTTTTTACTTTTTCTTATTTGACAGCAAATAGTTCGTGTAAGTTAAATTGATCAGTTAAAAACCGTACACGCCATGTAATAGGGATGTGCATGAGTATCGATAATGTATCGATGGATTAGTGCTGTGTGCATTAATTGTCGATGAAAATAAATTAAAAATTAGAAATTTCGAAATTTTGTCAATCTTATTTTATAATTTATTTAAGTTCTTTACAAGCAGTACAATGACCTCAGTGAATATGGCAAGCTTGCAGATTTACAGTTTGTATAAACACTTTAAGAGACTTTACATTTAAGTTTTAAAGACAATCTAAATATTTGATTTTATAAAGATAGATAGAAGATAGCCCACAAAACAGCAAAACCCTCGCATCCCACTTGCTTCTACAGTATGCCTGGAAAGAGCTGGCAGCTCTAACCAAAACAAAGCTATAAAACAGTCAAACAGATCAAGAAGAAAAAAACATAAATACTTTATTGCATACTTAACAAGGTAAGACAAAAACATATGATACAAACTTACAATCAAAAGTGTGCAAGGGCAATAAAAACAATATTTCCTTTAGCATAGAGTATTCGGGCCAACACATTTAATATTCGCCTTGCACAAATCCCGTACAACCTTCGCAACTAATTACAATGAATAATGGGACAAGATAAACATTCTCCCGTCCTAATTTCAATCACTTCTGTTGCCAAAAACTTCTCATTAATTTGTGAAAAGCTTTTAGTGACCCGGGATGTCGAGAAGGCAAGCACTTTGTCTAGAAGAAGGCAGAAAGTTGTATAATTTCTGAGTTGCTAAGATAAGATACACGATTTTACACTAAAGAGACGTAGATAGGTTTGATGCATTTCGTCTTTTCCGAAATACCCAGCGGTTACGAGAACATTCCTTCGTTCATTATCGTAGAGGTATGGTCAAATGTGTGGCCAAATTGACTAACCCTGATGACATAGTTTTTCAAACCGCCAAATGGCCTTTGACTTGGTTTAACGACTGCAATCAATCGACAACAGCCGGAACCCCCGGCGGCTTAAACTAAGCACAAAAACACTCGTGATAGATTGCCACTTCGATCACCCATCAGGTTCCCTGCCTCTGTGTACGTTGCTTAACCTCACTGATCGGTCCAGGTCAGCGAGTGCCGCTGGGCTACGAGCGTACAACAAGAACATCGTACTTTGAAGACATCTGTACCTTTTCTAACCCAGAAGTGTTATGCGTAGGGGTATTATCATAAGGTGATCATATTACTACAGCCCAAATTTCAACTTTGCGCCTTTTAGTATGAACCATCACTGTTCTTCTGCCGTCCAAGTGTCTACGTTCTGGACCGCAACGTTATGATTACTTGCCGTCGAGTCGTAAGAAGAAGAAGACCTGAAGTAGAGCCAATATGCTAAATGGTTAACGTAGAGTTTCTTGCCAATATTTTACCAGCACTAGCTAGTTTTCAGAATTAGGCGGACAAGCGAATCTACCTTAAAAGCATTCAATCATTTTCAAGCTGAATACGAATAAATATCATTGCAGAGTTGTCAGTTGACCGACTTCAAACTTATCTACAGCCTTTTGATATGACATCATTGGATAGGAGGTGAAAGTTCACGCAGGAGTGGAGATTTATGACGTCACCGTCGGTCTTTTACTAAATAATAAAAGGCATGTTGTAAAACGGCGGGGTATAAAAGTTTTACGTCGACACAACCCGTTGTACGCAGAGGATTGGTGAAGGCAGGAGCTAGAAAACAGAAGACCAATGGAAATGGCAAGCGAAAAAAAGTACACTGTTTATTGAGTGACTTTTAATTAATTATGTCCTTTAAATCCTAGATTTTTTATATTATTATGAGAAGGGGTAGCTTTTGACCCCAATCTTGACCGAGGTCATAGATGAGGTCGACGATAGAGCGAGTTAACCCAGAAAATGACAATTAAGGCACTGGTACTCCAACGCACCGACGGAACACAGCATGCTGTTTGGCGTCGGACTTCGGTAAGAGGGTGGTCGCCCGAAAAAAATATTTAATAATAATAATATCTACTTCATAGTCCCATTTTTCATTCAGGGTATTCTTGGCAGATCAAATCAATATAGTCGGCCACTGCCATCTGACGTCAATACCCTGTTAACAGGGTAACAGGGTATTGAATTCAGCACAGAGTGCACGCGTGTGGTAGCCTGAAGTGCGGCCGTCCATGCAGACAGCAGCGCGTTAGGTTACTTACCAACCCATTTGCACTACAAAAGCCGGTGCAATAGGGAATATGCATAATTTTTTTTATTTAAAAAAATAATCCTCATTCATGTAATAAACAGTTTAGTAAAACTATTTTTCGAAAAACTAAGAAATTAATAAAGATATAAACCATCGAAGATTTATTTCTATCTATTTCTAGCAAAACGAAAAACACGGAGTTTATATGGCCGTAGTGACATGTGACGTCACAGTCCTTGTCGGATCTCTCTGTATAATCGGTGCGTTTATGCTTATATCGTCCGTATTTCTTGGCCGATTTTAATTTTAATTTCACTTTTTGTCATCTCTACTACGGTATTTTCATATTTTGTTAATAAATGCGATTAAATAAAATTCATGCATAGTCATATTACGAGCGAGAAAAGGGCGACGTCAAGATAACATGTTAGCCTGGTGGGCCGCTGATACCCACTGTGCAAGTCCAGCAATAAAAGAAAATATTTCTGTCAAAACATTATCAGTTCTATCTTCAGCGTTGGTTATATCTATAACATTTCCCTCTGTAAGGCTTAATGTGCACTAGACTGTACATTTAAAGCAAATGGTCCTGTACATCTCATTAAGGCTCCCTCTACAAGGAATGTGTACAATTTCAGACGGCTTCACGTTACTAGGGTCTCTCTAAACCAGCTCTGAAATTATTACATCAATAACATGCCCTCCATTCCTCGCATGACATGCATTCATTACTATTACATGTATTATGACATGTTATGTATGTATATTGACATTTCAAGCTCTGGGCTATCAGTGCTTAATAATTATTTATTCCAAACCTATTAATTACTAGCTTCCCGCGCGGGATTTCGTTCCCGTGGAAATTCGGAAAAATTATGTACCCTATGTCCTTCCCGGATAATGTAGGATTCTAATGGTGAAAGAATTTTGCAAATCGGTTCAGTAGTTTCGGAGCCTATTCGATGCAAACAAACAAATCTTTCCTCTTTATAATATGTATAGATAGATGGTTAGATATAGATATAGAAAAGATCGAATTCATCATTATTTTTTATAATGCAAAGGGCCTCAATCTTGACCAAGGTCATAGATGAGGTCGACGATGGAACGAGTTAACCGAGTTAACCCAATGCTTATAAAGGCGCTGGTACTCCTACGCTCAGACAGAACACAAAAAGCTGTTTGGCGTCGGACTTCGGCAGGAGGGTGGTCACGAACCAGACGGCCCTTCTCAGAGTCTAACCAACCGCATGAGACCATAGGACGCCACCACAGATTCAGAACAAATGTTCAGAGTTGTCGTTGCCTATGATGGAGGTCTCATTGTGTTTCCTTAGTCGCCTCTTACGACACCTACGGAAGAGGTGAGGTGGTGTTATTCTCAGCCGATCACCACACGGCGGAATTGAATGCACGGGTAAGCAGTATTACAGCACTGTTTAGTCAAGCGGTAATAGAGCTCGATTTATTCGTCCTAAGTATGTAATTTATTGTTAAGTTATGATAGAGAAGAAACAAACCAATTATTTTAAAAACTTTCATTTGATTACCCTACAATTTATGTACAAAACATGATATCTTCGTATCGTAAAAAGCTGAGTAGCATTTTTTCATGGCGCATTGTACTCTCGCGAACAGAATTGATTTTTTTCGCCTCACATAACAATTGATGCCTCGATATTCATTGATGCTCGAGCATTGTATAGTAGATTATCGGCTTTTGATTGCGATGCTACTGAAATTCACAAAAAAGTCCTATTATAACATTTTTTGATACTTTGCTCACACATTTCACTTGAATATAACGTTTTTGAGCTTCAAAAGTAAATAATATTAAATCCGTTTAATAAATTGCTGTTACTGATGGGTTGATAACCTTTTCAATGTATTTTCTATTCAATATTCTACCTTCAGGATAAAAGAACATTCGCCCTTTAAAAAAAAGAACTTAGGTTGAATTTCTGCAGATTTTTTTTTGTTGAAGGAACAATATTTTTATTTTCTACTCCACATTTGCATGATTGAAAGGTTCATCGTTTGCCTTTCTTCATACACAGTTCATAAAGTACTTAATTTTTTGCTATTATTTGTAGAGAGAGCTCCCACCAAGTTATGAGGCTTCCTTTGTAATCTGGAGACAAGGACAACTAAAATAAAATTAAAATATTTCAAACACCACAATGCTGGTATTCTTATCAAAATTCAGATATAAATAAGAAGTACAAAAATTTCATTTCAAACTTCAATCAACTATATAGAACATTTCAAAACAAATTCACTTAAAAGTAAAATTAACCATGTTCCATTTCATACATTAACTCTTCCACCAGCATTAAAATGCAAAAGCATGAACAAAACGAAAACATCAGGGGCATAACATACCAGGCGAACATAGGCGCGACGGAGGTTGCTATACGGACGTGTACTAATTCAATAAGGTGCTCTCAGCGCCTAATGGAGGGTGCACCTCTGAAACAAACGTACCCTTCAATTTGTACACAACCTGTATACTTAAGCAAAGCAATGGCGTCCTCTACCGCGCCCCGTAATGGATTCAAAATCCAGTTTGCATTAGAGCAGTCTTTGTTTTGAATTTTGAATACGCTTCGTTTGAGTGGGTGTGAGGACTAGTGCCGTGATAGCCCAGTTTTTTTTTTATAAAATGGGTTAACTCTTGACCTCGATCTTGACCATAAGGTCAAAGATGAGGTCGACGATGGAGTGAGTTAACCCAGAAAATGCCTATAAAGTGGTACGTGGGAGTACTAGTGCCGTACTCCCACGCACCGACGGAACACAGCAAGCTGTTTGGCGTCGGACTTCGGTAAGAGGGTGGTCGCGACCCAGGCGGCCCTTTACAGAGCCTACCACACCGCATGAGACCATAGGACGACACCTCAGATTCAGAAAAAAATTAAGTGTCGTTGCCTGGTATGGATTACTAGGAGGCAGGTCTCTTAAGTGTTTCCTTAGTCGCCTCTTACAACAACCACGGAAAGAGATGGGGTGGTGTTATTCTCAACCGATCACCACATGGATTAAGTTGGTAATGAGCCAGACTTGTAATCGGAAGTTTGCGGGTTGAAACCCTGGTGCGGGCCTGTACCACTAAATTCGTCTTTTCGGATTTATGTACTGATTTCTTAATCATCACATGCTCAGCGGTATCTTTTACTTCTTCACGCTCAAATGACTCAACCAATTTTTGTAATGTTTGGTAAGGAGGTAGCTGACACCCTGGATTAACACATAGACTTCATAATTCTCCAAAATTCTTACGGCAACGAAGTCCCGGTGACGGAAAGCTACTCCCTATATAAAGCTAAGAGTAATTGAGAATTTTGTTTACAAAACAGCTCTTGTGGTGCTTGCTCAGCATTAAATTGTCGGAAACCCGTAAAAACATTTGAGGGTATACCAGAGTTTGATAGTAGTTATATTGACTGCTAAATCTGTTCTTCTAAAGGAAAGATAAAATACATAAGCGGCTTAGAAGAGTAAAAACGACAACCGAATAACAAAACCCGATAGATAACGAACACAACGAATTCAAAAATTCCGTATCGGAAAAATGAGTGAGTCTGTCGAAGCAGGCCGATCACGAATCCAATGAAAGAGACATCTGATAAAAAAAAGAGTGAAAGAGAAACGTAGGGAGGTAAACCGAGGCATTTCTATTGAGGGCCATGACGTCGCATAAATGTCGAACACGAATGAGTCCAAAATGTTGTTTGTCACCGATGAAAACGTGAACAGATCCACGATAACGCTAGAACTTTTCGGTCATTACAATATGTCCGAATGATTAAATACAACTTTAAAATAGTTGTCTCAATAATATATTAATAATTATACTTGTAAAAATAAGTAAGGTTCATATTTATTTTTTGTTGAGCTTTAAAGCGTCTCACAAAAGTTCTGGTCCATGGAAAGTGTTTGACACTTTTGATAGTACGTACGAACGGCCGCAACTCAGGTACCACACGCATGCACTCTGTGCTGTTGTGATAAGAGCGGTTTTGCAATGAAAATGGAGTAACCTGATGCGCTGGCCTCAGTACTTCAATCAGAGTAATTATAAAAGTCAGTCATACAAATTTCAGTTAAGTAACTCTTATTTTTAGACCTTTCTCACTTGGTACCTGACCAAGTGTCACGGGGCAAACTCCACAAACACGCAGTTATTCAAAGCATATGAGGCACTACTCAGAACCTAAGGTTTCATGCTTGTAAAAATAAGTTATGTCTTATCGCTTTATGATCTTAATCTGCTGCGTTTAATATTGATATATGATTACATTCAAACTTGATCCAAAAATTTTGTTTCATCATCAATTCCTGGGGATTAGAATTTTAAATTATCGAACGTCATGTTCTTAAAAAAACAATAAATCAAACTCAAATACAGAAGGGTGGGTGTTTTCAAAATCGAATTAATGATTAGGTAACAGAGTATGGGTCCAGTAAAGCATTTTTTTTTTGCGTTTAATGACTATCATACTCCAAATATCTGTGTGGAAGTTATGAACAATACTAGGCAATGGGCTTTTTTATCATTCTAACAGCACGGCACGGCAGAGTTTGTATTACCGTTACCCCCTTTTCCTTCAAACCCGGACATTGATAATTACTGAGCGAAACGAAACCTTTTGGAATATGTTCAGACACCTTTCAGGATGACACTTAGGAAAGTCCCCAAACCTTCCGGGTTCCCACCCCGGGTTTCTTGTTTTTCCAGGATATCTCGGCTATCCCACCTGGGAGGTTTTGAGACTTTCCAGAGTATCATCCTGGAAGGTGTCCGAACACATTCCAAAAGATCCCGCTCAGTATTATCAATGTCTAGGTCAAACCCAAATTTTCCCGAACTACATTGCCCTCTATGTTCCCAGCTTCTACTATCACTAGTGTATAGGAGGCAATGGTAATACAATTTTACCGTGCCGTTTTCGTATTATAAAAAAGCCCAATGATTTTATTTAAATATCACACGGCATTACAATGAAAACAGTTAGTTGTATCTTTAATGAACGTTTCTGCGTTGTTTCTGCAACTGAGTGTCACTCCAGCATAGCTAACATAGACGCGTGACATAATTTTGTCGTAATCCAGGGTGTCAGCTACCTCCACACCAAATTTTATAAAAATTGGTCGAGCCATTTGAGCGTGAAGAATTAAAAAACATACGTGTGTGGGTTTGTATGTTCACAACAAACTTTCGCCTTTTTATTATTAGTATGACGTGATATAAAGCGAAAAATGAAAAACTCTGATTTAATGACAAGGTATCAAAAATTAAATAAAATCGCACGTGTTTTGATACGTTTGATTTATTTTGATTAAAATGCAAAATGCTAGGATAAATTGACGTCCAAGTAAGACTGTTCCAATCACAGGTTCCAATCACATCTGCCAATGAATCATCAAAGCAATCTAAAACAGTTTCAGAAGCACGTCATCTAAGCATTTTAAGGCGGAGAATTTAAATGTCTCTGAAAGGAATCGAAGGCAATATTTGAAGATCAAAGCGATAAGGCCCCTCACTTTTTTTTGAGTACCAATAGCTGTCAGCTCTCCAACAATTTCCTTTTTGCGGATTCAATAAGCGATAGGAACGTTTCAAGGCTTCCCTGAATCAATTAAATTTCCTTGGAAACTGCCGTCGACGAATACTTATTGTTGTTACTTGATAAAGCAAGTCTTAACTGTAACGTACTCTCCAATTCGCAATTTATTTTTTCTTAATAAATGAATAACAGATTTGAGTCAACTTCAGAAAGTAATAATGTACTTGTTTCAGGTTTGTCTCGCTCTATCTCCTTGACATTTCTTTGAGTATAATTTTATCTTACATAGAGTTTACTTAAAAAGTGCTATTTCAAATGTTTCCTACCAAATTAAATAGTGGAAGCTGTTGAGACACCTCAGCAGGCCGAGTACGATAGTGACAGCGCCGCGGAAACACCGCGGTCTTTTGTCAAAATGTCAACATTAACAACGCCATAGGCGAGCAAGCCTTTGCGCGGGACCCTCGCGCAATCAAAGTGAAGTTTCAGCGTGAGCTGAACGCGAGTTTGTCGTTAACGTTCTAGAGCTGCTGGGCAAGTCTCTCTTAAAAAAGGAGGATCTTTAGGATTATTAAATTAAAAATTCGCAGTCGTTAATACACAAACCAACAGACAATAGTATAATATGTCACACAGTTGTGTTTGTTTTATCGGATGTAATCTCGTTTTATATCGTATCTGCGATTATAATGACTCTTAAGTTATTGAAACATAAAACATTTGTAGCTAAAATCCCTCTTTGAATTAGACTTCAAAACAATTAAAATTTCCCTGAAAGAAAACAATAAGTACAGATTCATTTTATAATAGAAGATACTCATGGTATTAAAATAGCAGAAACAAAGGCACTTCTGAACAGACGCCAGTGGAAATAGCGTTATAACGTCGAAATGACGGGAAATACTGAAACTCGAGTCTAAAGCTCACTTTTCAGATAAGTTTTTAATTATTTCGTTCTGTGTTTGAAGGTTTGCAAAGAATATGTTTCAGTGCCTTTTGGTGATCCATAGGGATGCTAATAAGACCATTTAGCGTTAAAATATGAACTGAGTCTCTTTAAAAATCGAACAGCATTTTCTGGATGAGCTTGCTACATTCTCGACCGCGTCTTGGCCTCTTCTTCTTAGCGAGTCGTTGGCAAATAACTTTGCAAACAAACCTTACCGGAGAGAACAAAAAATATACTTGCCTTTAAAGTCTAAATCAAACATAAATTTTGCAGTAAAATCACATTGTATTTAAACAAAGAAAATCATATTCTATTGTAACATTATTCACAAAGCAAATCTCAATTATAGCAATCGAGCTTTCTGTACGCAACTTCTTCATCGTGGGAATCTCAAAATATATATTATACTACAGTGTTATTATGATAAGCCACATAAGTTTAATTTAAATCTTTTCAGTAGTTTTTGCGTGACAGAGTAACAAACATTCTGCTATGTATCCTGTATCCTGTATACAGTACTTTTAAATATAGTGTATTAGTAGAATTCAAAAATGTTTTAAATGTGCATAACGAACTTGTGCGGTAAGTTCGCCATACCATGAAGCCATACTAATACATCTAAGTAATAATTATGTGCTGGCAAGGAACCATTGGACGCGAGTCCAACTTGCACTTGACCGGTTTAATTATTTCACTCTGTATTTCGAGCGATTTCGAAGCTTTTTAAACGCATACTACAAAGTACTCTTAAATTCAAATTCAGTTTAAAAAAACTTTATTTCAATGAACTTATAATGTTGCTTAAAATAAGTCAATAACATTTGTTTTTTATTTAACTTTATGTTTGTTCACAAAGGTGCATTTTGAAGGTTATTAGGCATTCTTTTTTTATTATGTGAATGGTTAACTCTTGACCTCAATCTTGACCAAGGTCATAGATGAGGTCGACGAGAGAGCAAGTTAACCCAGGAAATGCCTATTATGGCACTGGTACTCCTACACACCGACGACGGAACACAGCAAGCTGTTTGGCGTCGGACTTCGATAGGAGGGTGGTCACGAACCAGGCGGCCCTTTACAAAGCCTACCACACCGCATGAGACCACCACTATTCAGAACAAATTGAGGTGCCGTTGCCTAGGATGGATTGATAGGAGGCAGGTCTCATTGAGTTTCCTTAGTCGCCTCTTACGACACCTACGGAAAGTGATGTTAATTCAATGCTATAACAATTTTATTTCTGATGTATTATTCTGTTTTGCAATACAATACTGAATACAATTTACTTTATTTAGTTTAGAGGTTATGTTATGATAATAGGTCTTGACCTATGAAATTGCCGTTTTTCATACAATATTTTTGGAAAACTGATTTTTTCATACTAACGTTTTTGGATTTTTCTCGGGAATACGAAATCTTAATTTAACAAAAAATTGTGGGAAGGTTTAGACAACATTAAGTTAATTTTCATCACACTTAGTTTATTGAAAGTTATAATTGTAACAAAGGTATAGCAAAAAAAAGGCAATGAAACGGGTAATAGATGAAATGCGCTATATTTGAGCTTCACTTTCAGTAAATAGATCCAATGTAAAAAAAAAAAATATATTCAAAATCTCCGTTATATGGCCAAGATTTTAAATAAAAAACTATTTTAGTAATAGCTGTTCAATCAAAAAAATTATGGACAAAATAAAGCTTGAGAAAAAATCGGCAATTTCATAGGTAAAGACCCATTATTAAAAGAAGCTTTAATAGTCGTTTCTGCAACTGAATGCGTGTCACTTTATGCGGCAACTCGGTAATAATGAAGTATAAATTAACTCAGGCAGAAACCACATAACAAACTCTACAATTTTCAATCTAACACCCGCATTGCATTCAAACACAGGTCTACACTTGAATAGATTAATAAGGGACACAATAGAGGTATAGTGATAGTCGAAAAGGGGGAACGAACGGGGAATCGAAGGGGCAAAGACAATAACTTTTGAACTTCATGCGGTAATATCTACCTGTATATCTATAGTTAACATCTAAAATGGACTTCTTGAGGTGATGGGTAATCATAATAGGTAAAGGAGTAAGTAAATAATAGGAGGGGGTACCTAGATAGATATATCAATCGCAATCTTATGTCTTTTCACAAACTGTGACCCAATTAGTTAGCATAATAGGTAAAGGAGTAAGTAAATAATAAGAGGGGGGGGGTACCTAGATTGATATATCTATCGCAATCTTATGTCTTTTCACAAACTGTGACCCAATTAGTTAGCATAATAGGTAAAGGAGTAAGTAAATAATAAGAGGGGGGGTACCTAGATAGATATATCTATCGCAATCTTATGTCTTTTTACAAACTGTGACTCAATTAGTTAGCATAATAGGTAAAGGAGTAAATAAATATAGGAGGGGGGTACCTAGATAGATATATCAATCTCAATCTTATGTCTTTTCACAAACTGTGACCCAATTAGTTAGCATAATAGGTAAAGGAGTAAGTAAATAATAGGAGGGGGGTACCTAGATAGATATATCAATCGCAAGCTTATGTCTTTTCACAAACTGTGACCCAATTAGTTAGCATAATAGGTAAAGGAGTAAGTAAATAATAGAGGGGTACCTAGATAGATATATCAATCGCGAGCTTATGTCTTTTCACGAACTGTGACCCGATTAGACAGCATAATAGGTAAAGGAGTAAGTAAATAATAGGTGGGGGTACCTAGATAGACATATCAATCGCGAGCTTATGTCTTTTCACAAACTGTGACCCAATTAGTTAGCATAATAGGTAAAGGAGTAAGTAAATAATAGGAGGGGGGTACCTAGATAGATATATCAACCGCAATCTTATGTCTTTTCACAAACTGTGACCCAATTAGTTAGCATAATAGGTAAAGGAGTAAGTAAATAATAGGAGGGGGGTACCTAGATAGATATATCAATCGCAATCTTATGTCTTTTCACAAACTGTGACCCAATTAGTTAGCATAATAGGTAAAGGAGTAAGTAAATAATAGGGGGGTACCTAGATAGATATATCAATCGCAATCTTATGTCTTTTCACAAACTGTGACCCAATTAGTTAGCCTTTACATTACGTATACGTACTTTAGACTCTACAGATTATATCGGGGGTCTCTTGGGACACACTTACGTCCAGAAGTCTAAGCAGAATAGAGGCCGGTTTCGTTACAAAATGCACCTTCATACAATTGCTTATTGTTTCCCTTTATCGGAAATCAAATCATTTAACAATAATGACCCAACTAACCGTTATTAAAACAACATGTACTATATTAAAATTTAAGAAAATGGATTTCCCTCGTTGTCCTACTTAAAATTTCAATTGTAGAACAAAATCATCTGCGTGAAACGTTGCAAAATCTCCTTAATACAACAAAATATTTAAAAGCTTGCATTCGTCGAGCTACAAATTAGAATGCATTGGTATTTGAAATCTGAATATTGAAGTATTTTAGTTTGCAAAAGTGAAACGGTCTGGCTGCCGACACGGGGTGTTAAAACCGGTGTGTTCTTAAAACAGCCATTAATTAATACTTTCCCCACCACTGTTAATTCCATGAAGAAAATATAAAAATATTATAAATATATAAAATTTAATAGAAAACATTTATCAACATTTCGTACTCTGTACAGTAAGCGTAAATTTCATCGAATAACCCAACCTGGATCGTACCTTAAAGGAGGGTATTAAATTAATGTAACATAATAAGATTATACAAAAATAAATAATTAATTATTGACTTCTGGTACTACGTTATTATTTATTAAAACATTTACTAAGAGATACAGCATCATTTTAGAATATTAAAAAATACAAGGAACAATAAAAGATCTAATTTAGGTATATTGTTTTTATTGGAACCTACAAACACAGAAGCAAGCCAAAATAAACCATTTCCTTTTACACAAAGCTAAACCAACCAAGTATCACAATAGTAGACAAGATCCGTACACCAAATTCACTATCTAACTCTACAAGTTATGGTCAAATTCTTTACCTCATGTGTATTTTTGAAACACTTTGCTAGTATACCTACTCGAACGCCTAAAACAGAGACTCGGTGGATGATTAAACTAAAGCTGAACGAGAGTAACCCGTACTAGGTAGCTATTTGTATGCGTAATGCAAGATCGAATTTCGTATTTGTTCGTGGGGTCGTTAGCAGCACCTTTTCGCTTGTTTATAAAGAAAACAAACCCTTTACGAGCGACTCCGTGGTCGGACACACCGGTTTCAGGACATAACGAGTTCAATAAATATCAGTTATTGTTCCAACGTTATAACAATGTTTATGTAGTTATCCAACTGTTATACGCGCGTAATTGAGGTTGGTGGATGTTTATGTTTCTGTACTTACTTGTGGGTGAGGTTTTGGGGAGAAAGTGGAATTTCTGAGGTTTGGAAATGTTATGTAAAGGTTTTGATAGATTTGGTCGATTTGGCCGGCCGGTTTGGTCAAGTGGTAGTGACGCTGCCTCTTGACGGGCGGGTTTCATCACGATGTTTTCCTTCACCGTTGAGCAAGTGATAATTAGATATCCGTACATAAATCCGAAAAGACGAATTTAGTTGTACAGGCCCGCACCAGGATTTGAACCCCGACCTTCGGATTACAAGTCTGGCTCATTACCAACTGGATATCGCTATGTTTGTATGTATTTAATGTAATTTTTACTTTTTTATTTTTTATTTTGATGTTCCATAAAATAAAGATAATTGAGTTTTATTTTTAAAACCGCTTACATATTCATAAATTATTTTTGGGAAAGAAAATGTTCGGCACGAATGGGACTTGAACCCACGACCCCAGGATTAGATCGCCTGGTGCTCTAACCAACTGAGCACATTACATAAGAGAACCAGGAGATATAATTCTGGGGTCGTGGGTTCAAGTCCCATTCGCGCCGAACATTTTTCTTTTCCAAAAATTTTGGTGGTCATATCACTTCATGTCACAGTCAACAAATATTTTAAAAGGGTTAATGTGATACTTAAGGGGTAATACAAATTTAAATTACTTTTTTTTTATCAATTTCATCTTCAATATAGTTTATTTTCAGTGGAAAAGTAACAAAGGTAAATAGAATTAATCTCATCTTCGCAACCGGTTTATGGAAAGGGCTGTGCTCGGTTTTTCTTTGAGGGATAGGATTCGAAACAAAATAATCCGTCAGAAAACCAAAGTTACCGACATAGCCCGGCGAATTAGCAAGCTTAAGGCGACTACAGCACCCGATAAAGGCAGCATACATAGGAATAGTGCCATCTCCGTCTCTCAACAGGCCTGGGCCGGCAGTGCGAACAGTGTCGATACACGAAGTTTACGGACTATGAAAGCGTGCGTGCGTAAAAACATGTTCGAAAGTTAGGAAAATTATATTTATGGAAAGGTAACAGCTTAAATCGAAAAATGCGTTAACTACTTATCGAGTTCAATCACGAAAGTTTTGATAGCAAATTCAAGTTCCTGTGTGCATTTTACTATCGTTTTTACAGCTTAAAAGATCACAATATTGGGTATTTAGAGGTGACTTTGTGAGCTTTTTCTATCGAACCAAAAGTGTTGAATCATATTTTCAGCAAACTACTTATCTAGTTTATGTCCTGAATATTACCGTAGTATTTTTTTCTTAGATTTAATGCAGTGCGTCATGCTTATCTACGCATCATAAAATCGTAATTTAGGTGCTGTAGTCGCCTTAAGCGGCAGTGGGCTGGTCATATCTGTCGTAGAACCGATGGCCGTTGGGACAGACAAGTTCTAGAATGGAGACCACGAATCGGCAAACGTAGCTGTTACTAGGTGGGGTGACGATATTCGTAAGGTAGCGGGCAGTGGTTGGAGGAGGAGAGCTGAAGACCGAGCTCAGTGGCGCGCCATAGGAGAGGCCTATGTCCAGCAGTGGACTGACACAGGCTGATGATGAACTGGTTTAAAGTCACTTTATGGATTCGTGTAGAGACATTTCACGCGAATTTAATCGATGGAACATAATGGACCTCTGATATAGATAATTGGTTTTTCTATCTTACAGTTGCACTCTTAAAGGTAAACTTATACAATTTGGAAGTAAACACATAGATTGTCCTGTAGATACCACATACCTACAACTCAATCGAGCGTGTCGAGTTACGCGCTAAGAACTTTCTACCCACACTGTCCTATTTTTATTACTCCATACCAGAGCACACAATTCTCAAAGTGTGCTCTGCGGAACCCTAGGGCTCTGGCGCAAGGCCTCCGCAAATAAATTAAAAGAATAGTAGGAACTAAAATTTGAAATGAGTGTATAGAAGACTAGCATTCGACCCGGGACTTCATTCCCGTGGGAATTCTGGAAAATCATGTACCCTATATCCATCACGGATAACGTAGGATTCCAATGGTGAAAGAATGTTTCAAACCGGTCAAGTAGTTTCAGAGCCTATTCAATGCAAACAAACAATATATTTTTTTACTCTTTATAATATTAAGTATAGAACACTAATTAATTATTAAAAAAACAAAATACCCGACTGCACACTAAAAAATATTATTATGTCTTTATCCCGTGGGACTTTTAGGATAAAATGTATCCTATGACACTCCCGTAATCAAGACAAATCTAACGATACCTCATACATCAAAATCCATCAAGCCGTTTAGGCTACAGGAGGTCACAAAGGAACAGACATACATACATACTTACATACACTCGAAAAACATTACCCTCCTTCTTTGGCAGTCGGGTAAAAACGTTATTTTTCTATCTAAATCTAATATATGGAACTGCGAGCGCCCAAACTTTCAGCCAGGAGCTTGACCAACCAGTTAATTATTAGATAAGGGCTCGGCCAAATATTTTGTACTCCAAAAGGGGTCCGTCGCCAAAAAACTTTGAGAACTACTGCTCTATACCTTGCTCTATACTTTTTAGGTACGGTCTTCAAGTGTTATTCTTTTGTTTTTTACCCTCACCTCAATCAGGCTATTTTCTTTACTAAGTGATAATCTGATAATTGAATTCGTAGGTGACAAGTTTTAACCTATTTACTGCACTTATGCTGTAAAAAGTACTTTTCTCCGATAATTATCACGAAATAATTTTTATGGGAAAATACTTCATTACTTCATAATACTATTATAACATACTTATCTTATTATTAAATTAATAATGTATTTTTTTGTTGCAGGTAATAAAGCCTCTATCTGATCCTGTAAAATAAGAAACTTCTAAACATATTGACAAGGAAAGGTGAGTGTTACTGTTTCTCATAAAAATATGAAAAAAAATTGTCTGATAATGTTTTTTTTTCTTAGATATAACCCTACATATTACAAATCTCAAACCTCGAGCACGTTAGGCGTACAAACTCTTTTTATTAAAAATTCGTTGGCTATAAGTACCAAGTGAAACTGGGCTATCAGTTTCACTGGTTCATTTAAAAATACATACTTCTAAAGTTATTTCCGGTCAAAACATCTGTGTTTGTCCAAGCTGGAGCCAGATTCAATGACTCATTATACGTCCATTTTAAATTTATATTTACTAACTAAATAAAAGCACGGGTTATGATTTATAGGTCTTACGAGGTGACTTTACATCAGTTATTTGAAATCTGCCTATAAAATTGAACTTTCTCTTAGGAAATCAAATACTTTTTTGTTTATTTCTTTATGATTAAATTGTTCAGGTTAGTGGTCTGATTCACGTGTCAACTTTCTGACAGTAATTTAAACAAAACCCGTATGTAAGTATATATTTGGTTTAGTGTACACGTGCGGCAATGATTACTTTTCATGCCACTATTCTTTTTAACTAAATGTTTTTCTGTCTATAGCAATTACCTTCTTTTTCAATCAATGCGTGAATGTTACAATTCTAATATTACAAATTTTGTTTTACCCCTGATATTCATAACTTATAACTTTTGAACAGCTGAATCAATTTAGATTAAATACAGCTAAGAACCACATCGTTTTCGTGAGAGTTTAAATTAAAAAAAACTGCATCAAATTCGGTTCATCCGCTTAGGAGCTACACGATACCACAGAAAGACACATACGTCTAACTTTTAAAGAAAGGCACACAATGTCCTTTTTGCGGGGGGTAAAATAAGAACACTCAGCTTTGAGTAAAAAAATAAAATCGAGGCCATCTGGTATTGACATAGACATAGACGAGACATAGTTTCACACCCTCTGTCACCCCAAACAACGTTTACATAATTTCATCAACATCCTTGTTGCGTGTACGAGTATTGGTTTAGTGTGTACGTTAAAACAGCTTGCTTAGACCAAAACACATCATAGAACTCAGGCGGTGTCAAGATCACGTCAGTACAGCGTCGCGCCGCCCGCGGTGACACCCTCCCCTTCCACCCGCCACGATTCACCCCCTCCCTCGCCTATCTGCTACCCTCAACCCTCGCACGACGCATGCTCCAATTATAATCTGTTTAGGGATGTCCACTGTCGATTAAAATTCAAATCAAGTATCATAGACAACTCATCTTGCAAAACGTTCGAATATCAAAACCAAAAACGAACAAAAAGGTTTAAGAAGAAACCAACCCCTCTGTCAGCGATTCGAACTGAAAGGAACGTTGAATTTGAAATTGGAAGAGCAAAGCGTTCTTACAACTCGTGTGAACTCGAGCTTTCGTGTGTCTAGTGGAGAAATTGACGGGGTTAAGCACGGTAGTAGATAACTGAGACGCTTTAAAAGAGGATAACTCGATAGGTCGTCAGGGCGGCATTGTGCGTGGTTCGTCTGCGCGCGCAGAGGGAACGTGCGGAGGGATCAAACGGCCAGCGGGAAGCGAAGGTACCGCGCGTGCCGTCCGCGTCAGTCCTACCAACCGAACGCAACACCTAAGCTGCGATACGGTACGGTACGCGTTATCTATCTCTCACGGTGCGTAAACTTCAAAGTCCTAGTGCGGAAAACCAGGTATTACGACCCCATAGCGTGTTACCCGACAATATCGCTCCAAACGGTGCCGTAACCAACCAACCCGCTTCTGTGTCTTTAATTCCCACTTTATTGTTTTCGGTGTTTATTGTTTTTCCTAAAATGTGCTTTGGTTGTAGTAAATGCCTCAAATCACATAGTGTGAGTGAGTTATGGTTTTATGGGATGGCTGTATAGGCGTAAGTTTTGATAGATTCGTATTTTTTATCGCTTTACTATCTAAATTATGTTTGCTTTACCTTTGTGAACCAAGGAAACGTTTCCACGATGTTAAACGGCTACCGAAACGGCTGTTTAGAATTTTATATTTTCTTTTCTTTGAGGTCAATTTTTTCAATATAGAAAGAGATGTTAGCGTCTAGACTATAAATATTTGTCATCGAATAATGGATCATAAATTACCAATTCATTTGCATAACTTTGCATAAGTATTTTTTAAATTTACGAATACATTATTTCGTTTATCAGTTAGTTAATCAAACATGTTGATTAAAATGTGATTAACTACGAACATTCACTTGTGACTTATGAATTTTAAATTTTGATTTACATCTTTATTTTAATTGTTTTTTATTTGAAAAATTTATCGTCGCAGAGATGAAGAACATTTTTCGAATTCTTAAAAAAAATATGTAACAATTTTCTCTTTTTTTGAACACGACTTCGAAGATTTAGAAGTATATAAAATACAAATTTAATAATAGAACTGCACTTCAAACAATGATTACAAATAACGAAAAACTAAGTAACCATACTTAGTTGTTTAAAGAAAATTAAGTTACTAATAAAACTAAATCTCATTAATAACCGAAAGCCGTAAATGTATCTAAAAAGCCAGGTAGAACCTGAATAAAGAATGTAGAAAGCTATTTTCATGACAAAACTGCTTTTTTTAAGGGGCTTTAGGTAAAAATAATAAAAGTATCTTAACAATTAAAAAAATACTATGCTTCTTTCTGGTTCTGCACTTGGATACAAAATAAATTATATAAATATTTCATCGTCGTTATAAAATTCTAAAAGAAGAGGTCAATATTGTTTTTGCCCTTTAGACCTCAGTAAAGTTTTATGGTGGCCAATTCCGCCTCGGAGGTTAAAGTAGGGTCATAACGGCTCTTTTGAATGGACACCATTTCACATTAGCGCCATTTCCTCCTTACTGATAATAAAGTTATTTTAGGATTTGAATTCCGAACGTAAGTAGACGTCCGATGTTTTTTACTTGCAATTTTTGATTGTTTACTTTTATAATGTGAAAAATGTTTTTGATTCCCGAGTTTTTTGAAACTTTGATTTTGGAATGGCTTAGTAACACACTTTTGACGGTTTTTTACCATAGATATTTAAAATATAGATGTTATTATCTATGGTATACTTACAGCTCTTCAAGGAATTAAAAAGAGCAGCTTCTTCCATTGATAGTAGACAGAACTAGATTGTAGCTTAAATGGTTATGATAGATGCTATCTGATTTGATGTCAAACCACAGCACAAAGCTTCCGTTAAGTACCCTCATAAATGTTTTTACAGCCGCCATATTGGCAACTCGCATATGGCAAGCAACATGTGCTTTCATAATATATTATTGTCTTAATAGAATCGTAATAAAATAATAAGTACTTTCGTAATAGCCTTACGAAACAAAATAATAAGTATAATAATAAGTATTGTATAATAAGTTCTTGTAATACTCAATGATATTGAATCCAAAAACATGGAATAACCTCAACTATTCTAGACTTGTAAGAGCGTCTAAAGACTTTTTAAAAAAGCTAAACTTAATAAAAAAAAATCTGTACTCATTGTGTATGTATAACATGTATCTATTATTCAGTTTATTATTTAGTTTACATATTATACACTCTGCACTACTCTCGATTTCATAAGTCGTAAAGTAAAACAAGGGTTGCCTGGAAGATATTGCGTTTAGCGATAAAGCCGCCTTTGCACACTTTTGTACTTATGTCAAGTGAGACTTTTTTGTGACTATGTGCAATAAAGAGTATATATTTATCTACCGCACATCTCAACCGCCTGTTTTCCGTCATTTTTATCTTGCTGAGTTCATTGAACTCTGTTTTTAAGGGGAGAAAGCAAGGGTCTCAAATCTTTTAAGCCTCTTTGTTAATTCGAAAGTCGTTGTTTAAAACCTTGCAGTTTACAATATAGACCGTTTAAATACAAAACAGAAAGGAAATAAAATATTTTCAAAATTCTCGACAGGACAATGGAAAATGGAATATTTTAATCATCGAATTGACTGTGTCATGATTTCATGAATCTATTGAAACTCTACGATAGGTACCAACTATTCAATCGAATTCCAATTTTAAAATCCTAATAGAGCCCGCGCAAAAGAAATTCCAAAAACAATTCAAATATCGAATTCACTTTTAAATTCTTAACTTCTTTAGAGAATTCCATTTTCGAACCAGCTTTTCAATCTTTTATTATTTAAAAAGTTAATTGCAAAATGGAATCTAATAGCTAATAAGTCAAGTTAATGTAATTAAAATCTTCTTGGTCGTATGGGCGAGTCTCTCACGCTTTACGGAGGCTATAGTAAAACCAGTCTTGAAAATATTGATGGTATTTTTATACTAAGCGTTCTTACGCGGTTTTTCTTGAATTAGAAATAAACTACTTTTACCTTTCTCGTATTTTATTCTTGTGGTAGCTTTATTAGTTAATATTTGGTTTAATATGTGGATTATGTGTTGTGGTATAGACAATCGAATACTTAAGGATATTTTTATACCTCCATATAAGGTGTTTCAAAAAAAACCCAAAAAAAAGAAATTCCAAAATTTAATTTTAAAAGTGAAATAGTCACAACTCTAGTAATCAGTTGCACGGTTTGACATCTACAAATGCAAAGTTTCATAAAATTAATATGACATACTTGTCATATTTGTAATAGAGCTGTGCAATAAGCTAAATTTTAATTAATTTTGAATTATTATTTTTTTGTTTTTTTTAAAAAAACATTGTATTTTGCAAATTAATAATTGGATTGTAAGAATCATTGAAATTAGTTTTGTAAAGTTGAATAATAAGTCATTTCATTTGATTAACTTTAGCCTTCAGCCAAAGATACATTTAAAAAATAAGACTAAAATAAACGCTACACACTCAAAGGCCCACATTAAGGTTCTACCAAGTTTAGTAACATTGCTATAATCATAATCAGCCTATTTTTAAAACTGATGTGTACCTAAAGTTTCGCTTAAAAATATTTATACACTACATTAACATCTGAAATGCATTGTTCATAAAATTTTAATTAATTAAATAACAGATCATATAATTGAAACAGAAATTGTTATCTCTTGGTCAATAACCAAATTTTTTTAATAAGCAAAAAAATATCTTAAAAAAAACCACTCGCACATAAATCGAACATATCCCACACTGCCATAGATATAAACCATGTAGAACGCGGTAGATAGACGTGCAGAAACAGGTATGCATTAACGGCAATTTGAACTCGGACCCCGGATCAATTAGTCGGGACTTGTTCTAGCAATTATGTTCTCAAAGCAAACTGCGGGAAGATTTCCGAACGATAATGGCTTGTCTAACTCTTTGACATTATACAGAATGTTTGAAACGTGACTCCGAATAACATTTATCAATATTTAGATAACAAAACAATCTGAAGAATCTATCAAATCAAAGAGCGTAGTTATCAAAGCAAACAAATTAAAAATGCAGACTAAATGCAAAAATAAATAAAAATTGCATAAAATGAATAAAAATTAAATAAAAAACGATTGGATGTAAAGATTATGAAGTTTGTTTTCATATTTTTACCTATTTTATTGATGATATCCGCTAATTTGTTGCAAATTTTAATTTGACGGACTTTGTTTAAGATAGAATTATAAAGCTGTAAACTTTGCAATAAACAATAAAATTAAATAAATAAATAGACTATTTTTGATTATTTTCCTCGGACTTTATTCTACAATTTTGTTTTGTCTATCGCTGTAAGTTTTCGTTATTCACTGTTTTGTTGATTATCTCTACCCTTAACTTTTAAATATTATTATTATTTTAGCAGCATTTACTTGTTTTCTCTTCATTACCTCGTTCACTTCAATGATTTTTTACGTAACTAGCTTCCTGCCTTGGACTTTGTTCCCGTGGGAATTTCGGAAATGAATTATACAAATAAATATTCACCTTAAATCACTCTGTCCATTGATGAAATCCGTATGGCAATCCGTTCAGTAGTTTTTGAGTTTATAGCGTTCAGAGAGACAGACGCAGCGGGGGATTTTATTTTTAGTATTATTTAGTGATAGTTGTTGAGCAAAAACATAAGGTGGTTACAATCTAGCCCATCAAAATGATTACAAAAACGCTGGGACACTCTGTATATAGACAGACCATGGTCTAAGACTCTACTTAAGTTCACACACGCTGTCAAAGTTGTCGATGACTGTTATTTGTTTAAAATTTGTAACGGAATAATAATATATCAGTTTGAAAACAATAGAATTATAAATATCTGTCACCAACTATCTTATCTGTCTTTGTACTCATGGCTTTTTTTGTTTATGTGTCTTCTTGTTATTTTTTTGTTAATATACCTCAATAGTCTAAAAGTAATCATGTAATTTGCTTAAAAGTAGTCTCCGTATCACGTTTACTTTAAGTTAGGTCCGTATTACAGAACGCGACTCAGGCTCTGATCTATACTTAAGTAGCAGTCGTATTTGTCATTTTTATAGTGAGAGAAAGAGACAATCAATATACTCCTTATGTAATACGGGCCTAAGGATAACAAATAAACAATTTTGATTTTTAACCTGCGACAAAAAAAGGGGGAGGTTCACGTGTGTATCTGCATGTCTATCTATATGTATACAGGGCTTTAGGTGAATCTCTTTTAACCTCTCGGGTGGTTAATCAGTCTATGAAACTGAACAACTTTCCCAAGGAACATAGGTCAAAATACAAAAAAAAAATTTTTAACTCCCATTCAAACTTGATCAGCATATGGCGCATTTTGTATGGGAGATCAAATTATTTTTTTTCGTATTTTGACCTATGTTCCTTGGGAAAGTTGTTCAGTTTCATGGACTGATTAACCACCCGAGAGGTTGAAAAAGATTTACCTAAGGCCCTGTAGACGTCGGGGGTTATATAAAAAATTAATTTTAGTGTTATTGATATTTTCATATCAAACAATAGTTTTCTCAAAACGTATGGCCAAATCGCGGTTAAAATACAAAGTGCACTTTTAAAGTGAACCAGATTTATATCAGTGTCTAAACGACGGTGTTCTATGTCACGTGTCACAAATGATACACACACGTTGCCAAATGTCACCGTGGACTAATGTCCTCGGCTAATGTGGCGGTGTGATGCATTATACTCAAAATGGTCAAACAGTACAGAATGTTCTGGAGTTGGAGTTGATTTTTCTATTTTCTAGTTTTATTAGGCAAAGACACAATTGCAATCAGATTCTTTATTATTAGCAACGGATTGATACTCAGTATTAGCAAGGGATAAAAAGAGCGACCTCCGTAATTTCTTGCCTATTCTTATCTGAGGTAAGGAAGGCTACGCCTTTGCGAATAGGCGCTAAGTTAAAAATACTAATGTAGTTCACTTCTTTGATTTTTAAGTATCATCCTGAATTGACTTTTATTTATCCGTAGATCAAAACATTATTATCACTCATTACATTCGGACGTTAGAAATAAGTCAGACTAAATAAGTGATACGAACATGGCCATGTTGTTGAATAAAATTCAAGTGCAATTTAACAACGTAAAGAAAATACCGTCAAATTTTAGTGTGATGTTCTGGCGACAAGTTTTATTACATTTTAAATAATGAAACATTTGCAGCTTATCAAATTTGTCAAATTATCAAATAGTTACATTACTGCTTAGAGCACGTGTGCGGTAACCAACCGGTAAGGCAACAAGAGGATAATTTCCGGTGCGCCCCTACCTCAGCCATTACGCACTAGAAACAATTCCCCGACCATTATATTCATTAATGACACCCACCCATATTTCTTCGGTGTACCCGATACAACATATTAAATTTCCTTTGTTACATGTTATTATATTTCCTACGCGGGATGAAGAGAAAAAGGAAAAAATTGACGACTTTGTTATTTTCTTACATGAAACCCTCTCTTATAAAGAAAAAGTTTTAAATGAATCGTTTTTTGTATTTATAAAACTGCTATTAACTGTGTTTAATTATTTTTTTAAAGGGACCGGAAAAAGCTAAGTTTAAAGGACACTGCAGCACCTCCGAATTTATTTATTTTTTAATTTTATAATTTCCATTCTCTTTGTTAAAAAAAGAGTTAAAAGAAGTTTTTAAGCCCCTTGTTTTGAATTATACCGTAAAATTCATTAAATGAACACATATAATTAGTTATCATATGAGCTTTTAAAGTCTTTCAGACACAAAAATCTGTATGATTTATCTTCTGTTTTAGTTAACTATCAACACTCGACACACCACTATCCTACAAAGGCATTAATTACCCAAACCCAACAATTTAACTTTAATACGCCAATTTAATAATAAATTATCAAATTTTCAAATTAAAATTAGATAACTTACAAATTAATTGAAAATCGTTGAAGGACTTTTTAGTTTATAATTCGGAAACACAGCCAAGTTTAACACGGATAGGATTCAATTAAACTGAAAGTAGGCACATTATTTAATTGGATGGGTCAATTCAATAGAGTAGCATCAAATTGATTACTTAACTGTATTGTAGTGGTCGGATATTGTATGGAACAAACAAAAAGGTACTCTGCGGGAACGCAATATTATGGGTTTTGTTATGTTCGGAGTTTTTTTGTAAAATTTATATAACAAGGTTCATAAAATTTGTTATTCAATTTACAAATCGAAAGTTGGGCAAATTGACAAGGGTGCTTTTCATTGTCATATCGCTCCACATTTTTACTCAATATACTCAATACTCAATACTTTATTGCATTTCTACATTGAACGACAGGTGTTATAAAGAAGGTTAGTAGAGTTGTAGGCCATATTTTATCAAGTATGATCTATTGACCCTCACATCAATATACATCTTAGAAGCATGTATAAAGAAACTTAAAACTATTCCGAATCTACTCGCGTCCACCAGCACTACGTCCTCGAACCAGACTTGCTCTTCCATTTTCACAATTAAAAATAGTTAACTGCGGTCCATATGCCATGTGTGTAAAAATGTATAATAATATCCCGAATTCCATCTCCGCTATAGATAATCCACATCAGTATAAAAAAGCCCAAAAGATTACTTAATAAAAAATGTTACTACACCCTTACTGAGTTCTTTCACACTTAGCAAATAAAGTTATGTTTAAGTCTATTTAAAAAATAAATAATTTATAGTTTAGATTTTTATAATATTAAGTACCTACTTATATTAGTTTAAGTTAAATTCTGTGCCCTACGCAAACCATCATAGGTAAAGACACGAGCTTGCAGTAACTAAATAAGGTTGAATTTGTTAATGTTTTTCAAAAAACGCAAGGCAGTACGGTACTAATTGCAAGTTTTTCTACCTTTTTGGATCCTCTTGATAAACAATCATGACATATTGCTTCAAAGCACACCAATTCTTTTTTTAACGTCTCCGACAGAGCTTTTGCTGACAAATGCAGAGCTAATGACAAATTAACCGTTAGGAACGTTAAAAAGTCGTGGAAACGCGACGCGACAAAAAAATCCCTTTAAAAAATAAAAAATGTCTTTGACTTCGTGCTTTTATCTCGAGACTTGACTCGCGTTTCGCAAAGGCAGCGTTTGTTTTGAATGGTGGACCATTCGGGCGGAGTTTCTTTTTTGGTCGGACATATTGATTTTATAGACTGGTAATGGTGACCTATTTATTTTTTTAAATAGGTCATTGGTGTAACAGTTTTCGTATTTGCTCAAATTATGGTTATTTATTTTAATAAATTGGGAAACATACAGCCTTAAATATATATTACATAAGCCAACAAAGTTTCCACTAAAACTATTAGATGTTATGACGATTTGTCGTATGTAAAGACATTTTTATCTCAATCCAACTCACTTCATTACAATAGCGTTTTAATAATACAATAATAATTTAGTAATACAATACCCTACCCATCCCATATCACATATATTGAAAGCCTATCATCAAAATATCATAGCACAATACAAAATGGTATCTTAAGGTCGATTGGCACTGAAACAATGGCGATCATCAAGGGTTGAATGAATTTGATTCGCACGCAAGCACTGATTGCTCCCACGATAATTATAGTAAATATGCAGCAAATCATACAGTACAAAATGAGGCATAAAATGTTAGGTGGGACAGAGATGGAGTTAGGTAAAGATTCTGGGAAAAGTTGACACTTGCTAAAGTCTTTCTTCGCTCTGAGTCTAATGTACAGTTTATGGATCCGCCCGCGTGGACTACAGGTTATATCGTGCCCAACTGTGGGATAAAAGGTAGCCCATATATCCTTTCCCAGGCTCTAATCTATCTCTGTACCTTTCATCAAAATCGGTTCAATAGTTTAGGCGTGAAAGATGGATAGACAGACAGACAGAGTTACTTTCGCATTTATATTATAGTATTAAGTACCTACATAGGATTTATCTTTACTTGCGTTTAAAACAAAATTAAAAGTTACATTAGTAGAAAAATAATCCACATAATAAATATCTAAATAACTCCCTATCCAATATACAGTGGATTTCATTAATTACGACCTTGGTTGTAGCGACCATTTGTCTATAGTGACGTAAAATCTAAGTCCCTTGAATTAAAGCATACTTTAGTATGTACAAACATATGGCTATAGCGACTTTATATGTAACGTCGAGTTCGGGTGTAGCGACTGTTTTTATTGAATAGTTTGTAATAAATTCTTGGAAATCCCATGCAGATGTTGCGACCGGAGTCGGCCGCCAAAGACACAAAAGAGCTTTCTTATCTTTTGTTTACATCCACACAGATGGTCAGCAACCTTTACTTTTTGTTTATAGATATTAGCCAGGTAATTAGGTAGGTAAGCGTGTACGTTTCCGAGTTAAAATGTTTTAGTTACAAATTGATACTCAGAGCAGCAATCTGTATCTTTTTGCCTTTGCCTGTAACGACATCCGGATGTAACGACGAAATAACAGTGGTCCCTTCGTTGTCGTTATACCCGAAATCCACTGTATGTAACTTAGATATAGGCTTTTTAGAAAAAATACCCTTGCTTATTACCTTAGCGACATTTTTCTTCAACATCAAGACGAGCTTTTGTAAACCTTGGGTCCTTAATAAAATAAGCCATGTTTACCTTAAGCAGGAGTCCCTCTTTCCCCTAACTCCGGCCCAGCCTTCAGGCTTGGGAACGAGACGAGCGTGCGTAATTACCCGGCGAGAATGTGGCCAACTCCTGCGGCCGGGCCTCCTACAAACTAGAAATAAAGTGCTCTCCCGGTCCCTAGGGCCCTTAATTACACTTACCAACATAATATACATGTCACACTACCCGCTACGTCCACAGTTTCAGTTTCTATAGACTAAAATGGAAATTAAAATGGCGTGGCGTGAATTTGTGGCCTTAATTTGTTGTGTTGTGTAACTACTATAAATTACGTGTACCTAATACAAAATACTAACCATTCGAGGGAAGGAAGAAAAGAGGTTGCTACCGGTGAAGTTAAATACAGAAAAAATTCAATATTAAGTCAATCAAAAGAACACCTACACGACAGAATATATTTATTATAAAGTTATCTAAATCTTTTCACACTAGTGTCACAATATCTAAGTATACTTACTTTTATTTGCAATTGCTACTGATTTTTTATATCACCATCAGACAGTATGAAAGTAAACACAAAGTTAACAAACAAGTGTGAAAATCGTAAAATAATACAAGGCAATTTAATACTCAAATCAATCAAATAGGTATATTATTCGCTGAAATGTAGTAAGTAATTAGTAAAGTTGTCAATTTTGCATTATTTGGTTCGCATATTCAAGCTGTCACGAACATGCAAAATATTAGAACGGTGCAGTCCAATTGTTTTACAAATAGGAAGGTAGACTCTAATTGCTGATTTAAGTAACATCCCCGCGCATTTACCGCCATCTTCCATAATTTATATCCATTTATCTGTCAAATCAACGCCTTGACAGGACTTGAAAACCAAACTAGACGTAAAAGGTAACAAACTTTCTCAGTGCTTCAGTAATCATTTCTTAGAACGTTGAACAAAGACTGTACAGTCCTCGGGGCATCCATTAAACGGTCAGGAATCGGTTCCCACAGCACGGCCCAGCTCGTCACGGAATCAATATCGTCTTTTATCTTATGAAACGTGCTCCACATACACATATGCATCGTGTATGATCACTTACACTCACACTAGCATGTTTTACACCTCTGCCTCGCGGAATGTAGGGTTGCACATTTTTTTAGATGAGGTAGGGATGTGAATAGCGCAGACACAAACACACGCATACACAAATACACGCACATCTTATCTTATCTTATTTCATCTACACTCGCTACACCTTAACAGTCATGACCTTTTATAAAAAAAATGTCTTGTTTTATATAATTATTTTCTTTTATTTCTCTAAAATAAATGTGGAAGAGCGGAGTCTCCTGGCACAGGCATATTACTTGCTTAAAAGGATAAAAGGATTTATGTTAATCTTATATATGTAAAAGGAAATATATATTATTGTATTTGCTTTTTTGTATTGTTCGATCGACACGTATTCTAAAACAACTCTTCTACGGACTTTTTTTAAAGCCTTCCCTGTGTCTTTCTGAGGTAGTTCCATCCAGCTATGCTAGCATAAGCATCCTTATATAATATGTCTGTAAAATCAAGTTAAGAATGTTTAATTGGCATGGCTGTGGTAACTGTAGCTTCTTAGTAATATGATTAATATATTCCTTAACGCACTTGTACGCTAAAACTACATATTTAATTAAAGCTTCTCTGATGATATTAATTTTCCGTTGAATTATTCAAAATATTCAAATTCTTGTTATACGCGCTTTGTTCACTCAACCTTAAAATAGTTGCGACGTGTGTCTCTACCCACCTTTCATATTAAATTGGATATAAACAAAATCATCATGTCGTTGTCAAAACCAATAAACAACTTCAACGATTTAAAATCACGCGTAAACTAAAACTTTATTATTTTTGACATCCCTATAAAACAAAATAATACAAGATTCCATAGTGCCCGCAGATGTCAAGTGTGAGTCGTCCCTAGACATTTTTTCTAAGAAACGCCAAAGCGTTACGCCAATTAAAATTGTTGAGTAAGTTTTTGTGGCCGTTTCTGACGGATGTCGAAATCTATTTGGGTTAGGAGAGAAGATTAATATGGCCCAGGCGCCTCGTTAACTTTAATGTAAACAGTACAACTAAAATGTGTTTATTAAAGTTTTCAGACACATCAAACTT
This sequence comes from Aproaerema taeniolella, assembly GCA_949987775.1. Classification (NCBI taxonomy): domain Eukaryota; kingdom Metazoa; phylum Arthropoda; class Insecta; order Lepidoptera; family Gelechiidae; genus Aproaerema; species Aproaerema taeniolella. Next base: position 19,565,827 of record OX465243.1, on the reverse strand, counting down.
TCTATAAAGCTAAATGACAGCGCTTATTTCCAACGGGATAAGACATAAAATTAGTAAAAATTATGACTTTAGAAAGAAGTATGTGAAAGATAAACAATAGTACGTTAATTGGTTGAAAGCTAACGGCTGCTGCTTCCATATTCAAAAATTTAAATCAATAAACAATGCTGTTTAAGTTTTGTGAGAATGGTACTTAAATTTTACTGTCGACACAGAAGTAACACAAACCTACAAGTTTGCCTACGTCTTTGTCAAAAACCCGACAGCATTTTTAAAACGCATCGGAAAACCTATCAATAACTAGGATTGCACACCCAAAAATTCCCTGAATTAAAAAAAAACTGTTTTTTGTTTTTAAGCTCTCATTATAATTTTCATGGCAGCATGTAACATTTCAAGTCCTTAGAGATAAAAAAAAGTCTTTGAAAGTACTTATATACAATGATATCCCCCCCCTCATTTAACCTATCAAAGTAAAATATTGAAAATTTAAAGTAATTTAATTATAAATAAAAAAATTGCAGTTACAAGTTCTATTTTTGAATCAACTTATAATTTAAAGTCACGATATTATAATAAAAATTTGCAAAATTTTTAGTTTTAAAAACCAAAAAATCAATAATCTTGGGTCCTTATCCAAAACACGACTCAGACGCTGATAAGGCTGATCTAAGTATATTAAAAAGCAGTCATCTTTGTCATTTTGATAGTGAGAGAAAGATAAATTAATACTTAAGTATAAAGCAAGACTTGAGTCTCCACGTGCTTGAGACACACGCCTGAGTCTAACAAAAAAATAAAATTCAACAAGCAGCGAAAACTCAAGAAGCAGTCTTCATCGTATACCACTACAATACAAGCACAAAATGGCCATATATCAGAGTACAGGCAATACATCAGTCTGTCTGTCCGTGCCATGGGAAAGCGATGCATTCAGACGCTTCCTACTTCGCCATATATGCACAGTTATTACAGTTCTGCATCGTACTTACCTGGATGTCTTAGATAGAATGTAGACTTAGAAGGAATATTAAGCTTTTTAAAAGTTTATGCTGACATAGTAGTTTTTTTTTTAATAACTGAATTATTCCAACAGCATCGCATAAGTTTATCAATTACTCTATCGGTAGACATAAGAGAGAACTAGAGAATATTTTTTGGTACAAACGTCTTGCATTCATTTTTTATCTAAGCTCATAGGCAGAATCATAATGGGTTTTTTTAATCTTGTTCTTGACCACAATCTAGCTCACCCACAGAAGAATGGCCTATTCAATGGAAATTAAAAGAGCTTCGGGTTATATGAGCTCGGAAGTGCAGGCTTCCATTCCCTGTCAATGGTTCTTTTGATCAAATATAGTTTTTTTATCATCAGAAGAACCATTTTGATTACTTTAGCTTTCAAACAAAAAAAAACCGCATCGAAATCGGTTCTTTCGTATAACACCTATGATGCCACAGACAGGCACAGATAACACACCTCTTTTTTATCGGGGGCTAAAAAGATAATGAATAACGCTCAGTATAAATTCAAACAATCCTGAACTCAATAAAAAAAACATCATTATTATCTGCTACAAGAACTGCTGAGCATAGAAAACTTACTTACATTATCTACTCTATTGTAATAAATATCCCGGTTCTCTTACAACAATCGTTCTTTAAAATTATAACGTCAGTAGGCGTCTGCTACACCGAACGTAACGATATTACAGAGCGTTCGCAAAGGACACCAGTTAAATTCAATCTGACATTCCTTACTCGGATTTTCTATTGAATCTCAGCAATAAATATATCTTTGCAAGTTCAGCTCAGTGCAATAGAAAGATATTTACAGTTCCATTCAATTTTATTACAGTGATTAATGTATCTACTTTTATGTCCCGGGATGTAAAGCGCCCACTTTGCAATGTAGTTTACGATACATCGATTGATCATTAGCTTTATACGACTAAATTATGAGCAAATTTATCTTGTTAGATCTCAAGATTCGTAATATTCAGATCGTATCTCAAGTTATTAGCGAAGCTCTTCGTATTGTAAATGGGAGTTCTTTAGCCCAGTGATTACTTATTCAAATGGAAGACGTTTAAGTTGGTCCTTAGAAAGAAGTTTCTAAACTGAATTTGGTCGCGCCTCGTCGCAAACTCACTTCGGGGCTTCGTGCCTCGATAGATGTCGAGACACAAAACAAAGTTTCGCCACTGGGGCTTTAAATTCCCTAATGTTTGCCAAAACATACTTAAACCTGTCAGGAGGCGCTTAAATCAATTTATTATACAGGTACTCTCCGACACACTTCGAAATGTTTACTCACATGTATGTATGTATGTAAATCTCTCGTTCGTTTCTTCTTCAAAAACCCGTGCGGGAAACTCTAAGCCTCTTTTATATTCTTATTTCTTATCCTTGCGGGATAATTCAAGCCCATAGGACTGGTTTTTACATAATTTTACTGCGGCCTTTTCTATTGGAACTGCGCGCGACAGAATCACTTTTCTACGTTTTTTTTTCTCTTTTTTGGCCGGTCACACGAACGCGCGCTAAATTAGTAAACATTCGATAAATCACGCGCGAGTAATACAATTTCGTTGGTCGTAAATAAAATTTGCGCAGAGGGTAACGAGTTTTAAAACAAACATTTTAGAAAATAAAAAGGTCAGCGCACGCCTGGCGTATTTGTCGTGAACAATGTAGTCGGGTAAGTGATGTGGGGTAATTGTTTGACATGCAAAGCACCGAGATCAAGCAGCGCACGGGCGTCGACAGACGAAGGGTGAAGGGGCGTGAGGGAGGGGTTCTCGACTATCTCTGATTCACACACCACTACACATCTCTACCTAAATATTATATCTCATCCAACTTTAGATTATTCGCGTCAAAGACAAAGTTCGGCTCTCGTTAGTTGGTACTTAGATGGTTCTCCAACTAAACGCGCTCCTGTTTCCGGAGTTACTATAATAAATTAACTTTACATTCGGCACATATTTAGGCTGCGCCTTAGTTTCCAGAATAAGCTATAAATATAAAATTTAATAGAGATTCAAAGCTACCGACGAGTGAATATAAAATATGGTCCCTACCGTTAATTTGAAAACTGAGGATGTCCCTCCCACACTTTACGATTACATGGAAAGTAGCCAATTAGTTTATTATTCATAGAAGTATTATCTCGCTCGTTATAGGAGAACAAATGAATCAACAGATTTTATGAGGAGATAAGAAAGAATCCTTTAAAATTATTAAAAAATCTAACAATTTAAGCGGTTGAAGATGAATACAGAAAGCCAGTATTAAAAGTTTGACTTCGATAAATGCTGATATTTTAATAGCAGCATAACAAGACTGTTAGGTTGATTTGATTACCTATTCCGAATACAATAATAAATATATATATTCACAGATTAGATCTTCCGAAGCAAGAGTATTACTAATAAATACAACGACAAGCCAACATCCGTCCTATAATCATATCGATTAGATACCTCTCACCCTCCTCCCGAGTCCCAATTATTTCGCGATTTACCTTGACATCCCTTTTATTAAACGAAGCTAAGTAGATGTAAGGACCTACCTCCTCAAGGTATTACGGGAATCAGGTTTATTGAATTTGTGGAAAAAACTGCCGGATGTTTTCATAATTTCGTTCTGAAAATTCAGCATATTGATATTTTTATTATTACAACTTTACTGCCAAATTAGAAATACCTATTTAAAGTGTTTTTCCTAAAAGTGAAATTTTATAGCTTTATTTTTACTTTTTACGTACTTACAGTAGTTTCATAAATTGTATGTTTTTTAGTTTCAATCTCCCAAATTCACAATGGTTAACCTTAACATTTCGCTAAAATAATAACTACCTACCTACATCAAAGAAACTCTACACGTGTTCACCTTTAATAACATTTTTTTGTAACGGTTCTATCTATAAATCTAACAAATCTGCGATTAGTCAAAAAAACTATTAAAGGCATTTAATGCGGCGAATCGTAAAGGACCCTCGTACTCTATTGAAAAACAGCTGTTATTCACACTTTACACATTGAATATTCTTCAAAAATACAATGGGAAATTTAACCGCATCACGTCATGTGGGACTAGGAGAGTAGAAGAGCTTTGAGTTCGGTTACGTCAGTTGTATGGTCCCTTTTTTGTGACTAACTCCGCGAGCTTTCGATGGCACCTCCATCTCGGCCGCAAAAAAAAAACACAAAAGCTCATGTGTAAGCGCTAGCAGGGGTCGGCCGGTTCTAAGCTGTCAGTTACTCGCGCAGACGCACCGTGAGAGGACGCATTCGAGTTTTAAACGCGCGTTCTCAAACAAACGGCGATCGTAACATTTTTTTTTCCTTCAGATAAAATAAATAAAGAAAAAACTAAAACCAAAGTGTAAAATAAAAATGATACAATAACAACGTCTGAATTTAAAAAACAAGTGATTTATTTAACAAGCGTGATGTCAACGAACGTAAATAAGTTAGTGGTAACGATGTAAGTGATAAAGACGTGCCATGTTGTGTTTGAGCGGACAGTGAAGTGAACTTTCGGCAAGATGACGATGAAATCGCTGAAGTACAGCGAAAGGGATGACATGATGGAGGGCTTCAGCCCTGTTCCTCCCCCTCTCCCCCGCCGGCAGCCCGTCCGAAACATCTATGCGGAGCCATTCGTCGATCCGAGGTAAGTCCAACACACAAGTGACAACAATATAAAGGCAGGTAAGGTCTAATATTAAGAATGCTGAAATTTCAAAGTCTTAATTCTCTTGAGTCTAAATCTAGAGTAACATGAGTAAAAACCGTTTAAATTATAAATGATCCTACCTAAGCTCGTCAAGTTTTCGCTATTAGAATTTTGTCTGGATTTAGTTTCGCAGAACACACTTATCATTCTTAATTACGTTGAGAAAGCTCATCTAAATGTCTGAGAAATACTTCCAAAGAGTCATTCCAAAACCGCGACTTCAGAGGTTTGGTATCGTGGTTAAAAAACGAAAACATCTTGACTTGAGTAAGAGATCAAAGACGTAAAAGTAAGATTATACGAAAGCAGCTATAAATTACAAAATGTAAACATCACAACCAAAGGGTATCTATGATCTCTTAGAGTCGAATGTAGCGTTATCAGTGCATACAAAATGGGTGCCAGATATCACACAGCTAATGGATCGAAAAGAAATATGAGTGCATCGAAGGTCGAAGGTTATCTTAATTCAATAAAATTTACTGCTGACAAAACTGATAACTATTACGTCACTAGTAATACATACGACTGTGTTAAACGTTAGACATAGACTTTTACTAATGACTAAGGACACAGTAGAGAAAATGACGCTATTGTTCGAACAAATATGGAAACATTCATTCGGCGGTAAGATGAAAAGCGTAATGGCTAAGCCGTCGGCGAACATAAATAACGAAGCTTTTGATAACGCCGACTACAGGAAAGCTTACTGCGGAACAAACGTAAATGACCATTCGAAAAACATATCAAAGACGCGACAACGACAACGTTTTATGACGTTGCTTTATTCCGGACGCAACTTGTTAAATTATTAATGATACAAGATAACAAGTTGTTATAACTTACTAATCGATTTTTTTGCCTGTTTATTATTTTATTTTAGTTTTATTTATATACATTCGCACCCAATAACTATTGTTCACGAATAAATTTCTTATTTTCCATTTATCAATTTTAATGCAAAAAACATTCAAGTGAATTTCAAAATCGCAATTGCATGCAACTTGGAAAGAAAGAAATAGATAAAACAAACACATTATACTGTAAGAATCTAGCAAGTATTAAGCTAATATTTGCCGACAAACAATAACCAACCGGAACTAATAATAAAAAGAATCCGAAAGAAATAAGGAAAATGTTCAATTCAATTGTCTAGTTGAAACAGTCGGCGGCGCTTGTTTACCTTCCCGACCCCAGCCCTGCTGCACCCCTTGTATACGGAACCACTCTACAAAGTAATAATAAAGAGCCTGGAGCCAGAAAACATCTATTTCATTATATCGCACGACTACATAAACACGAGAGGCTTGGCTCGGCATCCCAACAAACCTCCCAAGACTACCGAACATTATTAAAGTACGGCACTACACGAAACTAATTCCGCGGCTCTTATTCGGGGCCTCCGTCGGGATTTCCGATCGGAGTGCTCACAATAAGAACTGTCATTGCGGAAATTTGGTAAATTTAGTGGATTTTGTGGGTTTCGGATGTGTCGGAATATGCAAAGATTTCTTGCTAATGGGCGGTGGCTGTGGACTAGACAGGCCGGATGCGCGGCCCTATATGCCGCCATAAATCATATTTTTATACTTGGCGCACGTTCTGCCGAGAGAACGCAGTTACGACCATCTGCGACACCCCAATCGCTGCTCAGCTTAATTTCGACAGATTCGAGGGCGAATCCCAACTATTAATATTGCAATATCGGTACAAAATGTTCATACAGTTATGGAAAAAAGGACGCTCACTTTGCTTGCCAAACGATATTATCTTTACTGTTTTTTACGACTGCCGCAATACATACTGTAATGATAGCAAAAATGTTTTCGTTCGTTAAAAAAAATCAGAGTTTGTGAGAGGCAACCTAGTTTATCAACACAAGTGTGCATGTGTAATGATAGCAATTTGACATGGTACAACGATGATCGATAACGGAAACATTATTTGACGCGTAGTCTAGCGGTGAGTAAGGAATGTAATTTCCTTTACAATGTGTTAACAAGGCCGAATAAGGGGCAGACATGTATGACGGTTAAGTGCACGCAACAATAGTGTGTTATCTACCCATCGCATCAACCCTGGGTGCTCACGCGCTACGCTTCGACAAGGAACCGATCATTTAACCTGAGCCCTCATTGTCTCAACTACCTTACTCGCTGTCCACGCGTGCGCACTAGACCGTTACACAGCTGTAAATGGATCGCAAAAACGCCTACCGCCAGGCTCGTCCCCACACCCGCAACTCCACCGTGTTACCCGTCTAGTATTCATGTTACCTAAGTGAAAATAATTTTCTTGCTAAACACGCAAACTTTACCAGCTCCAAAGTTCAAAAATATTTCATATAACATGCATGATTCCAGTTTCGTGTAACTTTGGAAAAGTTTAGAGTTTTTGAACATAACAGATTTGATTTTCGGTTTTGTTCCTCTTCCATATTTAATTATCGTAAATTTGTTGGTTCTGATTTTAGAATCCCTTTGTTCGTGGAGGGCCAGAAGCCCTTTCAATCTCGCATGAGTCATGCCCTCTAACAGGTATAAGTGAAGTGCGTATTAAGGTTTGTATTGACTTTTTTTTAACACGTGCATTGAAAGTGTCTTGTTTTCTTACCGCCTTAACTTCTGTTTAGTTCACCAATTATGGCAATTATCCAAAGAAAATATTTGTTTCGTAACATATAAGTACGTCGGTTTAAAAGTTTTGTATATATGGAGTTAATTAAAGGAGAAACACAAACACGCACAAATGCGGCAAATGTCTGCAGAGACACGATCGCTCACCGTTCAGGAGAAGTTCCGAACTGACAGTAAATATTTGACGATATGCGAAGCCGGGAAGCCCAGCCAAGCAAGAAATGATTTCCATACGGTCCGGACAACGCAAACACCACTCACCCATCAAACTCCAACACAAACGTACAACTTAGTTAATAGCATTTAGACGATCGCTCCCGACGCAAACCGTTCCCTCCGCACGGATTCGCTTTGTTACAAAATCCAATTCAACCCGCTCCGCCATCTCTATAACCAAATTGAATAGCCATAATTAATTGTTCATGTCACTCTGTTAATTAGTTTGTGTATCCCGATCCCAACACTCGACGGAATAAAGATAATTCAGGGAGTTCAGCGAACTGTAAGTTTCTGTCAATTAAACTGAACAGAATACAGAACCCATTAACGAGGAGATCATACAGGATTCCGCGTGGTGTGCAGCGTTCAAAGCAAATTGCACGTGAGATCATTATCCGCTCGGTGCAAAGTAGCTTTAAACCTCTTCGGAGTGAAGAGGTTGCCAAGCGCAGGCTCCGCGCACACATTTATTTATTTAGCTGACACACGCTGGCTATATTTAGTTAGAAACAAGTTGAGCACTCCTGGCTGCAGAATATTGGCATTGGCAGTAGCGCGCTCCCCTATTACTGAGATTGCTCGCAGCACCGCGCCGCGCGCCGCCCAACGATGCGCTACTTAAAGCCCCAAGCGATGATTTTACTCTACCTCAATGTATGAAACTAATAGCTTTTTGAACGCGCTCATTTCTTCACAAGTACACATAAACCGTGTTCAATGAACCTACATTACACTGATCGATTATTCGAAACACCAACTGAAAAATTCATTCGATTCCAACCCTTCTTTACAGAACTCAGTGGCTTGGAACCCTTGAACTTTATATCGTGGATAAAATTAGAAGCTTTTATAGAACCATTATAGAGTACAGTAATCGATTGTAGTTGAGACTCGAGTGTCTTATTAATAGGTCGTGTAATTAGAGGAAACGCCCCATCGGGGCAGGACTATGTCCTCTTGTGTGGTTACGATCGTTTGAAAGGGGCTCAGAGCTCGAGCACATCAAACGCTAAGTCCAAACCAATCGCCCATTGCAGGAAGTTCAATTATCTCTTTACCGTTAATGTTTAATGTGGACACAATCATTTCATTAAACTGAATCTTGTTGCTTCAATCGTTCATAATTGGCTCGATCAAACGATCCAATTACTCCGATACGACGTCACTGGAGGTACTCTGCACATTTATTCCCTTTGAGCCACAAACAATAGTTACACAGTAACTGGGTCAATAAAATGCAGCGAACTCGAAGCGATGACTTTCTTGTTTCACAACTGAAACAAAGGTAACTTAGTTCAGAATTCTCCCTTTAGAAGACTTTGATTTCTCACTTGTGTGGTGTTCTACGAAACTTTGTTACAAAAGGAATTTTAAATTCTAAATTGAAATGGTAGGGTTATAATACGTTCATTTCTGTTTAAAGTATTCATCAATCGTGTCACGACAAGCTTATCAACAATGTATGACGTTGTGTTTGGGACAAAGGATAATCCCCGTCCACAATTCCACTGTCACAAAGTCTAACATAAATCTTTCACGGGCATCGACGTTGCGTCCCGGTTATCGGCACACATAATATAATCTCCTGTCGGTCTCTCGTATTTGGACTGGTGCTGTTCTGTAGAATGATAATATTTACTTTGTCTAAGAGCTGATAAGACTTCAGAATGTTTTGTAGCAGTTTCTTCAAATATGAACTATGAACCTAATTTTGCTATTCTAGTAAACTTACCATAAGTTTGTGATACAAAGCTTAGGCTTCAAACAAATATTTATTTGAAAACATGATTATTTCTTCTATCAGTGCCAACTCAATAACCAAACTTAAATGTCCGTGACTAGTTTTTGCATTGATCCTATTCGAACTTTCGATCCCACGTCGAGATCTATAATCTCGCCCATCTTCTAAGTTTGTAAACAAACAACTTTTCGTTTGAATAATAGAGTCAGTGAGGTGAGGCTCTGAATACAATGGCATTGCTGTAATAGTTTCCGTTTTGAATAAGAGATGTCTATTGTCTCCCCGATATTGATTGACTCCGTCTTGGGATGCCAGCTCTCAGTAGTTTCCTGTATTACATTGAATACAATTTTAAAACTGGTTGCTTATTCAACAGCTTATGAATGAACGCATGAAGATAATTCAGTAAGCAATACAATTTCTCAACGTTAAACGTCGCCGTAAAATTGGTTATTAAGTAGTCTTGTTTACCATAACCTATTTCCTTTCTGAGTACCAATTATATTGTACTAAATCATAGAGTTCAGTGAACGGAGACATAAATAATGAAGTTCTAATCTAATAATAGAAAGTAATATTCAATGATGTGGAGAAGCTCTAGGTGCGGTGACAGCGTATCAAGCGACTGGCATCACAGTCAGTAGATATTTCGGTTCCACCGGACGCTTATCGAAATGGGGTATTTCAGCCCAACCCGTTTAAAAATAAACAAACTGACGCCCCGTCCGAATAAATACAAACCACGCTTTGACACTGCCTCCTATAAATAACTGTAATGAATAGGCGGCTGGCATTCCCGCAGTAATATGTAATGTCAACTTTTCCTCGCGTGGATTTATTCCTCTCCTTATTTGAATATTTTATAATTCAGGATAGGCTGCCCCAACAATTAAATAAACATTACTAGGCAGCTGTATTGTACCGCGTAATAAATTCTGATTCCTGATTCTGTTTGAGAACGCAGAAACTTATGAAATGTAACAATGTGAAGGCTCGGTAATATAATGCACATTTAGAGCGTACAGAACGCTCTGTTTGTTTGCATATCCTTGTGGAATAATATGGGTGAAGTAATATATGCGACTTTGCATTTAACCATCCTGTTTTTATGATGATTTGAATGTGAAGTTTGTTATGCAAAAGCAACTCACTAAATTTGAAATAAGTAAACAAAACCTGTACTGTGCTTTACCGTGAATGGAGGCAAACATAGTTGAGAAGCCAAGCGTGCTTTTTTAGTTCTTGTGACGGGCAAGCTGACAATAGACGATGTGTGGTTTCCCAAGGTGTACCTATTGAGCAAGGTTACTCTGTTCCTCATATTTGGTGAGAGCTGCCCAAACAGACCACACAGGGTGGCTCCATTTGTCCCGTCTCTGCTCCCCAAGATAACAGACGTGCGGCCGCTCTCCACTGCACTTATCTAAACACTCTAGCTCCATACACAAACAAAGCTGCCCCCTAACTTGCTTTTTACCACGAAATCTCTTTTCTTTTTACCCTTTAGGGCTTCGCGGTACTACAAGCTTCGCGTGCTCGGACCGCCTTTGTTTCCCTCCGGAAATTCATGCATTTTACCGCAATATGCAGTTAAGTAAAGATACGTACGGCGATGTCTTTTTAGCTTTATTTACAGCCCAGAAATTTCGTACCAAAAATAGAACGGTCAGTGTCGTAATTTACTAGAGGCATGTTAAAGTAAAAAGGGTCGGGACATAAACACATTCCTCGTTTCGACAAAAAACCTTTTAAGACAAGCACCTACCTACCAAAAAAGGTTTACGACGAATTTCTAATAACAGTTTTGGTCTTGTCCAAGGTACACGTCATCGGGCGTGACTAACGAATGGCTCGCCCTACAGACCCTAAATTCAGAGTCGTAAGTATCAATATCACGACAGTATCTCCGAATGCTGCCGAACATTACCATAACTCCATCCGAACCATAAACGTAATTAGAGACACCAATAACACACCGAACACTTGAAACACATTAATCCGTTTTGATTTGGTAGGGTTGACGCTATGAGGCGTATATCAAACATTACGACGACTCGAGGGATTCAGATTCCTGATACAAGTAAGGTTATAAAATAATCGTAACACGTTGTAGTGACTGTGACATCTCTGTGTGAGTTACGAGGAACGAGAAGCTGGCGTGGGCGATTCGAAATGATCCTCATTCCTTAAGAAACAAATTAATGTAAATTTACCTGCTCCGTGGAATTGCCGTGAGACTGCCTACTTACACTAAATAGTACATAATTACAGACCATAATGACCAAATAGCGTTTCCAAACGTCAGGTCACAGCCTCTCTTGACATCTTCACCATAGTAATTATAGAGAAACGGTAAATACTTAATTCAAATCGTTGTCATTAATATATCCTCAGCCGCTCGTTTAGAATGTGGCAGGCAATATTAATGTCTTAGATGCGGCCGTTGATGATACTCCAATACTAAATAAGGACAGATAAGCTTAGATAGACGCTAAATTAACGACGATTAAAAAGTTCCTAACATATCTTGGTTCTTTATTAAAAACTGCCAAATTCGCGCATATTGATGCTTATCTAATTTAGAAACGAAATATGTTAGGAGCTAGGGAAACAACTAATTAACCGGTCCAGATAAAGCAACTAGATTATATTAATGAACTGTCTGCCATTTCTCAATATTTATGACTATTTTATTTGACCCTCGACAAAAATATTTTCTATTAAGTCCCTCAGATTGCGACGAATCGTTTCCCAAATTCGATGTAGTAATCTTTTTTCTGCTTTACGTAATAATTAATGAGTTTATTATTATTTGAAACCCACGCAGTATTATAATACACTTCCAATGCTTATGATGTGTTGCTACTCTCATTCGTAAATCATGGTTATTATGGCCTTTATATGAACAAGTAGGCGCCATATAGCCACATTAATACCATGGGCGATATTATGTATTTTACTGACAACTTTAAGTATTCTTGATCGACTTTAAGTTAACTGAAATCGAAACGGTTTATCAAACCTAAGTTGGTAAGCTTAAACTATAACAATTTCATCATTATATGCAATTTTATCAATAAGTTTAACAAAAAAATCTTTGTGTCATGGCCCGTTGGCTGCATTAACAACAGCTTAACCCATACTCATAATAAGTACACAATTTTCTTTCGCCTTAACCCCATCACTGCCAACCAGTTTTTCTTCTCACAGAGTGTAAATGCCAATGGGATTCGTTGATCACCTTACGTTGCAGCCATTAGAGGTGTAAATATTCAACGGGCACTTGTTCTGCAATTCAATCGGTTGTAGGGGAGTGAATTACCTATTATCCTTATCATTTAGATGGTCAGTCAGCTGTGACTGCTTCTATACGACACCTCACCTTTGTAACTTTACACGGTTACTTTTTCTGGAGTTCTTAACCTTTTTTTCTGGTAGGCTTGTGATATAAGGTTTCCAAGACTTTTTTATAGAGTTGAAGTTGTTTCGTGAAGTTATAATTATAACCTAATGGCAGCAGATTAATATTAACATTTAGAAGAAGAAAATATTGATGAAGAAGACTTAACAGTACTCAACATAATTGAATTCATGTTATAACTTATTTTAATTCATAGATTAATTATTTAAATGCACTGAATTTGGAAAATTTTTGCTATCTTTTGTGCTCCGAGACGGTTTACACAAAACACAGTTTTTAACGACATATAAAAGTACAACAAAGTAGCAGCATATCCCTTTATTTCTCAACGTTTTGTCTTATGTTTGTCCTGACGATTACCACAACACTACAGGTTAGAAACCACTTTCAACAAAACAAACTACACACCCATATTTCCTTTCGACTACGTTCCGGTTGGCATCACTCTTAAATCACCTGACTTTTCGACAAGCACATGCTTACCCCAAATAATGACTGTTCCTTTTGTCTTTGTTTCGCTTAACCGTTTACTTCCTGCAATTTAAATACCGAAGCAAGGAGGCTCAAATAATCCCTCATAATGACTCGGGAACCTGGCATAGTGCCACTAACCACGGAATCGTAAAATTGGTAAAGCCCATTAAAAGCACAACAGCACACAACAGTGACATTTTGATTTACAAAAATGTCGCGTACTATAAATTGTTGGTAGTTCAAATGGCACGATGTTATTCCAAAATCGAAACCAACCGTGTTTAATTGATAAAATATTGCGTAGAATTGTCCTTTAATAAATTTCACGGCCCATGAACGCGATATTGGTAAAAAATGTAGATGAGAACGTCGATCGGTTGAATTTGAAAAGGGTGCTGAGGATTCGCTGGGCATGTGTAATGTAGTGCATTGGGTGTGCACGCGCCCCTCGTCTCAGCGGTTTTCTGGGCTAATGCGAAAATCTTGCTGACAGCAAAAAACCCTGATTCATCCCCAACCTTATTGCTCTAGCATTAAGCTCAAAATCCAACTCTAATTACGACATTACCTAAATGCGGACTTCAATAAGTCTCTCCCTCGTCCTCCGTTGCACGCCATTTTGTCAACCGCTTTACTGCGTTTTCATTTTAATGCGACTTCCATTTTGAATGCCGACGTAATTTGATATGGACTTTAAAATTTTATTGCTTTCAATATTTCGATCCTATTACTACCGTTTGCCTTATTTATTGATTGTGCCATTACAATATATTGTAGCATCTTAAAAAGTGTTTTCTTTTAAAATGCGTTTGGATATTGACTTACAGCTAGTCTTTTCTTTGTGTATCTATATCCCTTGAGATACAACATATAAGCTTAACATTCAAGGTCTTGCTCCCTGTTCATGGTTAACTCGACAGCTTATTAACACAACTTTTATAAATAGACACTTAACTTAGAATACCTGATCCTACAAGCTTCTAAGTCAGAACTACTAGAACACTCATCACCAAACTAAGGCGAGCAATCATTTAGGCTAAGCCGGCGCGTTGATCAATCTAACGCGGATGCCCTTATCGATTGCTTTGAACTCGAGCTATTTGTCTTTCATTAGACTCAGATTGAGGAAATCCAGTGAAGGAACCTCATTTGTATCTTCCACTGTATAAATAATGGTGGCGAGAGACTACGATTCACAGCCATTGCAAACAAACATAATTAGGCCGATACTGTCAATCTCCTTTAGTTTCTCGTGCCCTAGTAGTGCTTTATGGAACCGATTAGTTAGATTCAGAAACGTTGTTGTAATGTGATGGGTGATCGTGATCGTAATGCAAGTTGATGATGAAAGTTTCACATTTGAGGTTAGGTTTTGTTTTGTTTTACCTTCATCTAAATAGAAGAATAATATTTGATTCAGTTTATATTTAGGTAGACTTAAGTTTTTGTCAGATTTTGCGCCTTCTGGAAAATATAGATTGAATATTGATACTTTGTATATATACAACATTTTCAGTTTTGTGCCGACTGCAGAGAAACTCGATCCTTTGATTTGCCAAAGTTACGGTTTTATTTCAATTAGTCTTTCTATCGCATGTCAAAGGAAAGTTTCAAATTTCATATTCACGATGAAACGTATCATGTTTCAATGGTTTGACTATAAAGTAATGGTTATAATACATCAAAAGTTTTCCTACTCGCGTCCGTCGGGCCCGGTTCGCCCAGATTCCATATTTCGAAACTTGCTTATGAAAAGGTAAGAGTTGTGTTCCCGTTTGTGCATGTTTGTGTGTTGTTGGGAATTTTGTACTATGAATGTGTGATAAAGGTCGTACTTTCTATTTTACTATTACGTTATTTAGCGGGTAGCTATAATCAAGTCATACTTGACTATTCCTAGTGACAATTTTTCAAATCACCTTTACACCCGATTATAAATAAATTAGGGAACGTTCTCATTGGGCCTTTTTATAATTCGAACGGCACGGCACGGCATAGCATAACTTGTATAACTATTGCTTCCCATGTTTCTAGCATCTAGTATCATTATTGCATAGAAGGCAATGGTATCAAAATTTTGCCGTGCCGTTTTCGAATTATAAAAAGGCCCATTGGTTCGGAATTATTTATGTATTGTATTTATTGGAATACACAACAAGTTATAACAAATAGGTGTAAAAATATAGCCCTAACTGATATTTGTAATACTTATTAAATTGTTAAGTTTGTCAAAATAAATCCTTCATATTTCTTATCAAATCTTCATTGCAGCATCTGTCAGTAGATTGCAAACTAAAGCAATTAACGCTATAACAATTTCATACATCCAAAGTCGGTTCGGCCTCGAAAGTTATGAAAGTATCGACGTATGGTTGGAAATGGCCGGGGCCCTCACGGTGATCGATTAGCCGTAATATCCGGCTATAACCGCCCGGCTGTGTGCACAGGACACTGGGGACTGAGAAGACCTACCCATGTCAAAAATGTGTGTGCCTAAGATAGATATTTATCAAGAAAAAGAGGTAGATTACACGTACTATCTAGATTCTAGAGCATACTGTCCGGCTGGCAGTTTAAATGAGTTTTATGCGTACGAAATAAAAATTAAACAGGGCACAAATATTAAAGATTCAATTATAATTCACGTTGCTCTACGCTCTTTCGCTTCATTCGGTCGTAATACTCGAGCATATTTGAATATTTTTCTTTCTTTAAAACTATCGTTGTATGAACTATGTATCTTTCTTCTAAGCTTGTTTACGCCGCATGCGATACAAATACTGCACATACGGGCGTGCGAAAACCGCGCGTGGGTTTGAGTACCATTTTTAGATCAATTTTCAACCTTTTTTTCTTTATCTACAGCCAACAACTCAATTGTTTCAGCGAATTCTCTTTTTATGATGATTTTCCCATAGGATGAATTATTTTCCAAGCTTGTTGACTTTTACCTGTATACATTGTACCATTGAACTATATCTTACTCCTTTGTCACTCTTATATCGTGTTCAGTAGGTATTTGAAGTTGATTTATTTTTCTAATCTTCCCAGTACCCAGTAAAACATGCAAAAAGTAAGTCCAGAACATTGAGACTGATTGATTTGTTTTGATCACAACGATCACAAGTATCCACATATTTTTCTCCTAATATCCTTGTGGTGTGCTATCCATTATCGAACAGGACGGGGGAGGAATGCGATAAAATTTTTCAATCAGGCAACCGCCGAAAAATATTTACAGTGTAACCCGAGGCAACTCCGGGAGGACAATATTGCAGAGCGAGCGTCGCCTGCGGGCCTCCGCGGCTTTGTGCTCCACCACCGAGTTTCAAGCTTTAGAAGGATGAGCTGAGCGAAGAGGAAAGCTCATTTATGTTAGATAGTTTGACCAAGAAATGGTTTCTTAGAGTAAATATGATATTCCTAGCAAATCAAAACTGTGAGGTAAAGAGGGTATGACGAAATCGAACTTTGGTATTTACGTTGCCCAACGTTTCATTACTTTAGAGGGCACGTTAAAACATCAGTCCCGGCTATTGTCGATTAACTACAATTAGTCAAGTTACCCACTGATTGTATCTTGTCACTCAGAAAACAATCTCAAATGACAAAAAGGGATGTAATAGATAAGAAAACGTAAAATTCCTACTTTATCCCGATATAACCACAATCCCATATCGCCTGAACCGTAAAGACCCAAGCTTTGTACGTCCAAATATGTGCTCCATGACCACCCAAGCGAGACAAAGCCTTCCTCACATTCTTATTTCAAGGCGCCTCGAAATAATATTGAACTCAGAGTGAAATACGGTCGCAAGGGGCGCTGCGAAACCGTTTTTCCGTTTCGCCGAACAATACCAAGCGTTTAGTTTAGGAGAAGCACCTAAGACGGCCCCAATAGTTGTCTCCCTACAAAGGAAAGCCTTCAAATTACAATAAAATGTAAGGTTTCATGCCCGTTTAGGAAACTGTTGCTACTAAAATTGCAAATTTGACTCCCAACTTATACATTTTAAGACTATTTGGTATTATATTGGTGTTTTTATGGTGTAAGCCAGCGATTCCTAAAATGGGTCCGTGCATGTATCGAAAACATCGAATCGAAGCAGAAAGGTACATTCTTATACTGCTATTTTATATTTCTATCTCTCCCTTCACCACGCTCTATAAAAAGGCATAATTTTTATGCTTAAAGAAAAAAGGTTTATGTATGTATCAAAGTACATGTATTGTTTCTCACAAAATTTTCATCATTATGGGCCATTGATACATTCAGTTATTACACAAATCAAAAACTTGATATTTTTTATTCCGTTAGTCTGCGAACATGACGGTGAAAGATCATCATCACTTATGAACACATGCATAAAACGACTAGAACCAACACCAATATTTTGTAGGACCCCATGATGGTAGTTTCTAGGTTGAAGTTTATATATATTATACCACATCTCGAACATTCGGGCAAAAAATGAACGTGTGAGACATTTACGACTTAAATTCATGTGTATTGTGACGTAATTCAAAGGGAATAACTGGGGATCTAGCCAACGAAGTCCAGGAAAATCGCAGAATCACTTTTAAAGCCTTACTAATATTATAAATGCGAAAGTAGCTCTGTCTGTCTGTCTCTGTCTGTCTGGCCTTCTGCTGTCTGTCCGTCTTTCACGCATAAACTACCAAACCGATTATGATAAAATTTGGTACAGAGATAGATAAGAGCCTGGGAAAGGACATAGACTACATTTTATCCCACTGTTGGGCACGATATAACCCGCGCGCGGAGCTGCAGGTGGAAAGCTAGTGTGTCATGTAGGTATTTAAAGGAAACTTAACTCACGCGGCTGAACCCAAGAGAGAGAGTTCATCAGACATACAAATACGCCAAAACCTGCGAATCAGTTTGATGCAAAGGTTTCCTTAGAAGTTTGGCATACTACCTCTACAGTACTTACTGTCTTATCTATTCTATTGGTCGGTCGCATAGCACTACCATCAGGAACTAACTGATATAGGTAATTGCTTACACCTGACGTTCCACTTTATATGTAATCGACTCGTGGGCAGCAACACCATTTTCGCATACCGGGACTATTCTTTGCGTATTTATTGCTAGGTACTTAATTTGCATTGGCTTAGTGTTGTAATATCTCTCGCTGACAGGCTGTAATAAAGGACTATCGATATCAAATGGCCGGCCGTTAAGGGGGAGATACACAGGTCCTTTAGGTACTCGATAGTATGTGAGAGAGATTTCTCAGATTAAAGTCCTTAGATGTAAAACCTACTATTAGTAGAATAGTTTTTCAAAGCTACGTAATTTATTCGGTTCGAAGCATCAGAACTCAATACATCTTTGTCGTGCGCTAAACAGATGACAGTGACAGGTAGCGACAACTATTGGACGTATTGTCTGCCGCAGAATAGATACCAAGGTAAATGAAATAGAAATATGTTATCAAATGACATTTACAGATAAATGAAATCAACAAATTGTAGTCACCATGACAGCTGGGCATATATTTTGTAATACACGACCATGGACTTAGTTATGTATTAGATCCATGTACACGACCAATACTCTTTGCTACTTGTCATTGTCTTTTGTCGTAGGCCGTCAACAAGGTTACAAAGAACTTCTTGTTTTCTTTCAGGTTTACGGTAAAATCAAATTCCTAGCGATTGCCTGTTGTTAAAATCCCTTTTGATAAAAACTTTACATCAACATTTCTCAAAACCCTACCACCCTATCATTCTCATGCCTTATCATGCGTATCGCAACCATTAAAATTGAGGAAGCATGGAAATGGAGTCCCGCATGCTACCATTCTAGTTTGTTAATGGAAAAATTGTTTATCAACATCTATCTGCGCGCGAGCACGATTATTTACGCGGGTCCCAGCGGTCTGGCCGGTAATTGGCCAGTTACGGGCTATATCGCCTCATTCATTCACTGATAAACTAGCTTTAGCTTGCCTCGGGCGTTGGCCATAGTTCTGCAACTGAATGCAGATTGCACTATCTGAGGCATTATTGGTGTTCTTGTAAGATTGTATGAGAATATGGGAGTTTGCTTAGTTCAGTTAGATCCTATTAAAACTTCGTAATATTGCTTTTAAGTACTAGGGTTATCTTATGAGTATCTAGGTAGTTTAGTCGTTTGACTTGTATATTCCTTAGTTTGTAAAGTTCATGTAGTTTTTGCATCGTCTGTGTTTTAGTATCATTTTTGATTTCTTCTCTTCCGAATTCTACATACAAAACGTGAATATATATCACTATATTGTTACTCTTTTTAAACTTACTTACGGGGGTTTCTGAGAGATTTGTTTAGCTTTTCATAAGAACTTGTATGGAAAGGTGAAACTTTTTTTTTCGTATTTCAATGCGAAAAGTTGTTCAGTTTTTAAATTAGTTTTGCTACATAGTTTTTCTAAATTACCATGAAAAAAACCGCAGACGAAAATTGGGTTTCATTGAAAAATAACTAAACTATAATAGCTTTACAATGATTCGTTAGCAGGTGAAATGTGGTAATAGGCAATCTATTACGTAATGTATCGAGCGCTAACATGTGGTTTATGTGGTTCCCCGCGCGTGTGGAAATGAAGTCGATATTCCACAGCTTACTGTTAGAAACATTTTTAATTTATAATTAACGATAATCTCAATTAATTAGTTTTCCACTTCTTCAGATATTTTAACGCGTGAGTTAATTTTGTTTGCTCGGAATTCATCTATTAATTTATTTCTGCTGCTTGGGAGTTAACATAAACAGCTCACACAGCACTTAATAATACGTCGTACGACTGAATTTTTTTATATTTCTTTTATATTATTTGGATACCGTCGTTGGACTAGTAAAAAATAATTATTTTTTCCCAAGACGGAAAATTTTCATTTTTAAATTTTGGAAAAACTACCTACAGGAAATAGGAACCAAGTTAGTTAGCTCACATAATATATAATATAGCTATACATATGTGTCTGTGTTGTTACTGATCTTCTTCTCTATTGGAAGTGTCTCTAATCTTCTCTTACATGAATTGGTGTTCGTTAGTCTCGCTAAAACTCAAAACGGCACGACCGAATTCGATGATTTTTTTTGTTATGTTCCTAATTATCACAAACAAATTTAAAAAATAATGAAAATCAACCGGGTAATTCCCATGGGAACAAAGTTGCAGGCTGACAGCTAGTTAATGATAAAATTTTCGGAAAACATTCCTACATTTTCTCATTAAGTCTGTTTACGCCACCCACATACGCCATCTATAAAGTAGGTTATA
Source organism: Aproaerema taeniolella (assembly GCA_949987775.1). Classification (NCBI taxonomy): domain Eukaryota; kingdom Metazoa; phylum Arthropoda; class Insecta; order Lepidoptera; family Gelechiidae; genus Aproaerema; species Aproaerema taeniolella. The sequence goes on along the minus strand of OX465243.1, from coordinate 19,545,304 downwards.
GGAAGTGTAATTCCCACAAAGCGTCTCGCGAAACTCGTTACGTCTATTCATACAAAAAGCCAAAACTACCCCCAAAACATTCATATGACTAATTTCAATTTACAAGCACTAGTTTTGCTTGTAAAATGCAAATAGCGAGAGCTTCCGTCTTCTGATATATTTCCAAGAAAATTACTTACTAAATATACGCGGGAGTAGGTGCTTCATTCATGAATCAACTTCAGCATTACCTAACTAGTGCGACTAAAACAAACTCAGAAGTTATTAATACAAGACTTGAGTTCAACGCTTCTCTGCGAGCTTGATTTAAATCGTCGCTGCAGTATATGGTGTACAGGAGAGTTAGTATTTACAGACTTTTTTGTTATAAGTACTGTACCTTTGCGAATAAGCGTAGAGTCAGTAGCGTCAAAAGAACGAATTTGTATGTATGTTTTTAAATCCTTTAGTGTAATTTTGACTTATTTTAAGTAAAAGGTATCCTGAATATTCTATGAAATAAACCTATTTTGACTTTGAACACTATCAATTGCTGAAATCTTTGCCTCAACTGAATTTAATTCTCTGGTGTCCACAATATAACTACTAGTCAACTAGTCAACAATTCACACGTATCGTAAACATATTCACGCACTGACTCATCAATACCCCAGCCAAAACTTTAAAAGCCGAACATGAAAATTTGAATTTAGGTTAAACAAAACTTGTGTTTAGTTAAGTTTTACTTACTAAAGAATTATTTTATTCTGTAACGTTTTTTTCTTATCCCAAACGGTTTTACAGTCCCCCTGTAACGGAAATTGCAAAACAGACGGGGGACAGCAGAATGTGTTACCAGGTTGATATATCGCTAACAAACTTTAAAAAATTGATTTCGTATATACAGGCATTATATTTTATTTATTTTTTATTAAGAAACGACCTTTTTAAAATTCTGTTCTGAGCGGTTGTAAAACGCATCAAATTCGCACACCACGCACAAAATGTGGATTTAGAGCAACAAATTGCGAGTCCGCGCACGATTTATCTCGACAAAACCACGAATTAAGTACCTCGGCTCAGCTGAAATTATTACAGCATTATAAAACTAACGTTTCGTACTTTATACCACTAGGTTTCGCGTGTGAGTGTCTCATGTAAGCTTATAAGTCCTCTACCGCTCTTTAATTTTATTTATCACTAGCATTCCGCTTGGGACTTCGTTCCCATGGGAATTCGGGAAAATTATGTAGCCTATGTTACTCAGGGATAACGTAGGATTTTAATGGTGACAGAATTTTTAAAATCGGTCTAATAGTTTCGGAGTCTGTTCAATGCAAACAAACAATCAAATCTTTCCTCTTTATAATATTAGTACAGACTAGATAATTTATTACTTCGCAAAAATTATATAGCCTGAAAAGTATATTTCTGTTGTTCCTAAAAAACCTAGTCCTATTATTTTAGTGTCCAAGCTATATTGCCGCAAAGTTAAATAATCATAATCCGTTCAGTAGTTTTTGCGTGAAGGACTAACACACATCCATCCGTAAAATCGTGAAATCATAAAATAACGGTATAAAATAAACCTTTGTGTTTAATTTCAGCTTTGTAGGACTGGACAAGTGGACAGGACTTTTAATTACCCGACTACGGCGAAGCAAAAAGGAGGGTTATGTGGTTGACCGGTATGTATGTATGTATGTATGTTTGTATGTATGTATGTATGTATGTATGTATGTTCATCTGTTCCCTCATAACATCTAAACTATATGTCTCAAATTGACAAATGACATATCGTTGGACGCGTTTTGATTGTCCGCTGGTTATAGGCTATAAGACGTCACATTAAATTGATAAGAGCGCCCTCTAGATGACATTAAGTCATGAACTAAAAAAAAAAATGTTTTTGATGGTGCTTTGTTGGGTATCAAATGAAAGGGCTTCATTAGTGTATTTCAAATATATATGTATTATTAGCTGTTTCTTGCGGATTTGTTTAGAAGCACCGGATGTAAAATTCACCATCGCGCACTGTTGTCTTTGTTCAGTGATTACTCAGCTGTATAGTGATTGAATCAAGCAGGAGTGGTTGCGATACAATAGCTGTAATTCATATACTTAAATAAAATGAAAAAAATATTGTTTTTTTTTAAAGTCCGGAGAGCCCCCTAAATCAAAAACATCCACCAAACAAAGATTAGTGATGCGAGGCCGCAGGCCAAGTTCTGCGTAAGGCGAACCTCGAAGCGTCCCCCCAATCTAAGACGTCCACCAAACAAAGATATGTGATGCGAGGCCGAAGGCCGAGCTCCGTGTAGGGCGAAGCCCGGAGCGTCCCCCCAATCTAAGAAATCTACCCGACAAAGATAAGTGATGCGAGGCCGCAGGCCGAGCTCCGCGTAGGGCGAAGCCCAGAACGTCTCCCCAATCTAAGATGTCAACCAAACAAAGATATATGATGCGAGGCCGTAGGCCGAGCTCCACGTTGGGCGAAGCCCAGAGCGTCCCCCCAATCTAAGACATCCACCAGACAATGATAAGTGATGCGAGGCCGCAGGCCGAGCTCCGCGTAGGGCAAAGCCCGGAGCGTCCTCCCAATCTAAGACATCTACCAGACAATGATAAGTGATGCAAGGCCGCAGGCCGAGCGTCCCCCCAATCTAAGAAATCTACCAGACAAAGGTAAGTGATGCGAGGCCGCAGGCCGAGCTCCGCGTAGGGCGAAGCCCGGAGCGTCCCCCTAATTTAAGACGTCCACCAAACAAAGATATGTGATGCGAGGCCGCAGGCCGAGCTCCGCGTAGGGCGAAGCCCGGAGCGTCCCCCCAATCTAAGACATCTACCAGACAATGATAAGTGATGCGAGGCCGCAGGCCGAGCTCTGCGTAGGGCGAAGCCCGGAGCGTCCCCCCAGTCTAAGAAATCTACCAGACAAAGATAAGTGATGCGAGGCCGCAGGCCGAGCTCCGCGTATGGCGAAGCCTGGAGCGTCTCCCTAATTTAAGACGTCCACCAAACAAAGATATGTGATGCGAGGCCGCAGGCCAAGCTCCGCATACGGCGAAGCCCGGAGCATCCCCCCAATCTAAGACATCTACCAGACAAAGATTAGTGATGCGAGGTCGCAGGCTGAGCTCCGCGTAGGGTGAAGCCCAGAGCGTCCCCCCAATCTAAGAAGTACGTACGTAAACTACGATGTAAGGGGGACATTCTAGGCTCTGGAACGGTTTATGTATTTCTGTTATAGTACAAATTCTGTTTTCATAAAGCTCCTATACTATTGCGGGATTAGGATTTAACTTCGTATTCCTTTTATTTACGAAAAAATTTGCCGCTCGCTTCGCTCGCGCAACGACACTCATTGTTTTCTACCGGGTCCCAGTCCAGATAAAATACAACACCAAGTAGTGAACCAACCTATTTATAAGTTTATATTTTCAAACTTATTTTGTTGAAGATATAAAAACGACAGTCATGATCGCGGCTGAGTTCATGCGCGTTGGCAAAAATACCCCTCCAAAACAAACTTTTGCCAACGCGCATAATCAAAAATTTTCCTTGTTAAACTGGGGCAGATCGTTAGCTTTAAAAATACATATAATATTTTCTTAGCTGTTCACTAACGAACAACCCCAAAATATTTTAAATAAAAAATAAGTTTAAAAACTAAAACCCGACTACTGAAGAATCGTGCTCTAAAAAGTATGAAACAAGAAAATGCTCGTATCTGACATATTTGTGAAAACTTTTAAATACTAATCGTGTATTTAATAAACACTATACACGTTATATAATTAAATGTATTAAATACATATTCATAGTGATGTTCGGAGGAGAGCCGTGGTCGTATGCCACCTTTTAACTGGTAGTAAAGCGATCGTATTAGGACAAAGTGGCATACGACCACGGGTCTTCTCCGAATGTCACTATGAATATGCATTTAATACATTTAATTATATAACGTGTATAGTGTTTATTAAATACACGATTAGTATTTAAAAGTTTTCACAAATATGTCAGATACGAGCATTTTCTTGTTTCATACTTTTTAGAGCACGATTCTTCAGTAGTCGGGTTTTAGTTTTTAAACTTATTTTTTTTTTATAAATGTATATTTCATAAAATGATACATCTGTCAGAAAAAGTTGAGAATCAAATTTGTCAAGTGGGTATAACTGTGCCTCAAAACGAACGATATACTTTTCAAACCTTTACTCAATTTCCGCGAATTGCAAAGTAAAATTCCATCCAGCTTAACCACTCCCATGTAGTTTCATTAAGGCGACTACAGCACCTAAATTACGATTTTATGATGCGTATTAAGCATGACGCACTGCATTAAATCGAAGAAAAAAATACTACAGTAATATTCAGGACATAAACTAGATAAGTAGTTTGCTGAAAACATGATTCGGCACTTTTGGTTCGATAGAAAACGCTCACAAAGTCACCTCTAAATACCAATATTGTGTATCTTTTAAGCTGTAAAAACAATAGTAAAATGCACACATGAACTTGAATTTGCTATCAAAATGTTCGTGATTGAACACTCTCGATAAGTAGTTAAGGCATTTTTCGATTTAAGCTGTTACCTTTCCATAAATCTCATTTTTCTAACTTTCGAACATGTTTTTTACGCACGCACGCTTTCATAGTCCGTAAACTTCGTGTATCGACACTGTTTGCACTGCCGGCCCAGGCCTGTTGAGAGTCGGAGATGGCACTATTCCTATATGTGCTGCCTTTATCGGGTGCTGTAGTCGCCTTAAACTTCCTATTTATATATTCATAGTATATTTAATATTCACAATACACCTCTATATTCACAGATAAACCTGCCGATAACGTAAAACGTAATCACCTGTCACGGATTAGATACTTTATAACCTGTAACGCGTAATTAATAAAGCTATTTCTATTTTATATATTTTTCCTCGATTTTGAAGCACTGCTTAAAAACACATTCTGAAGAGTAGATATTATAATGTGCAAATTACGTAGATAGATCGTAGATGTTCCGTGTAATCCTAAAGATTAAATGTTTATTGATTTGATTACCAAGCACAAAAAGCACAATTTAAATTCGGCAATCTTTACCAGTTGTAATCGATTATTTAAAACATCATTATAATATTATGCTCCTTGAATTCCAGGACTTTTTCCAAATTAATTATATTCTAAATCTTCTTATAAGTTGACATATGAGGGAAAATTAACACTCCAAGTCTCGTAAAAATTCTAATATAAAAAATACACTACGACAAAGTAAAGCGACGAGAGTGTAAGTAAGTTCCTAAGATATCACATAAAAGATGTAAGTAGGTAACTAGTTCTAAAAATGAAACTTACTGCTTTAGCTCAAAACATTTAAACACCACTTAGACAATGTCTAAAACTAATTCATGTAACTTTTTTCGAAACTCCGGCGCTCCTAGGTTGACTAGTCAATCCTCAGGCTAGAGTAAACCAGTAATTATGGGAAGAGACTGCATACCTCTGACTAAGACACATACAAAAAATGACAAAAGCCGGTTTAAAAAAAATTCTAAGTTTTAATTTTATATTTTGTGACAAGGCGATTAATTTTCAAAAATATACACACGCAGCCTAGTCCTCTATTTTCACAACTCTACTTTTCCTTACAAATAATATCCGTGTTCGAAGCCCATTTTGACGAATGTTTTTTAATTAATCCGCGGGGTGTGTTAGGACGAAGCAGCTATTTAACCGACAGATTCCGGGCGTGGCGGAGGAGCCAAATAGACGGATGAGCGCCACTTGTTTAATGTTTTCTATTTTTAACCCCCGACAGAAAAGAGAGGTTATAAGTTTGACGTGTGTATCTGTGAATCTGTAAGTCTGTGTATCTGTCTGTGGCATCGTAGCTTCTACCGATTTCGACGCGGTAGACGTGATGGTTCTTAACTTTATTTGATCAAAATCGATTCAGCCGTTTAAAAGTTCTACACAATAAATATCGGAGGTTAAACAATTTTAATTATTTAAGAGTTATATCTACAGCGTTTTTGTTTTAGATATCTTTGGTATAGGAAAACTTGATTCAATTATTTATATTATTATTTTATATTTCATCAATTTTACGCTACTTACCACATTGCAAATGATTTGGACCTCTATAGAGCCACCCATCGCAATTTCTTTCGACGCTGGACTGGAAATGAAAGAAAATCTAAGAATGCGTCAATTGACAACTCTTCCCATGTATGTTGTATAAGCCAGTAAGTGGAACGCGAGGGTTTTGTAGTTTTGCTGGCGAAATGCTGAAAACCTTTCACCGCTATACTCAAGTTCCATGTAACATTCCATACAAAGACAATCAGCCGATCTCTGAGGATGTATGAATGCCTATTCATACATCCTTTGAAAAAGTTATTCAATTTCGTGGGCTGATTAAAATCCCTTTTTTCGCTAACTAATTTAAAGCCGTCCAATATAAGATAGGCAAGATCAACGTTTTCTTTAATCTGACTTAAACATGCAGTCTTAATAATGGAAAAGGTGGTAATTTTATTCCGGTCCTTTATAAACGCTTTCAAGGGGAAGGAAGGAAATTGCCATGGCGATGGGGGGGCGTCGCTTTTGTTACACATTTCGTTTTAAATTGGGGGCTTTCTTGAATTTACACCCATGACTTGCGAGGGGGCAAGTACTCAGGGCAGAGTCCCTATCGATTGAAGGAACTAAACTGTTGCCAAGCTCCCTTTATTGCATCGAAAATTGGCTCTGTTAAACCTCCAAAGCCCTTTTATATCTTCAACATTTTTCTCACTTGACATTTGAATCGGCGCACGAGCCAAGTTAAAAAGACTACAGCCTTTGTCAGAAGATATACTCCTCCTTAATTTGCGTTCAATATTCTGAATATTTATTATGATTCATGCGAAACAATATTCATTGAAAGCCTCTATATTCTCAGCCATTGCTTCATTTATCTCTTTGTTCGATTCAGCCCACATGGCAATTAGTTACTGAAAATAAACCACCAAGATATTATTACAAAATATTATTCATATTAACGTCGATAACATCGGCATTTCGACCCTCGCCTCGAATGCAAGGGGCGTTTAAAGATCGTCTACAAAAAGAAAATGGAATGGATTGAGGCGGGTCCGTATATCTATACGGCTAAATGAGTCTCCTATAGAAACAAGGAAAACTACGGTAAAGCACGATCGACCCTCCTTGTTTTTTGAGCAAGATTTTATCCTTAATGTAAGCTTAAATATCGACTTAGTTCTCGTTATCTTGTGCCGCAACCCTCAACAGCGTTTAAAAGCGTTTATCGTTCAAACAGATCAGACAATCCGATAATTCTCTTTTCACTTTTTTAAACAAAGGTTATTTTTGATAACTTTAAAAATAAACGTGACATTTAACTCATAAGCGCACGCGTCGACCAAAAAGCGTTGACATGTGGCCGGTATATATCATCCACATATTTTAATTAGCATCGCAATTTGAGGCGTTGCACCTTGTACCAAAAGAATGGGACCTAATGAGTTGAAAAGTCAAGGCAACGTGTTTGTACTTTGCGAATTATTTTCGCGCTCATCTGCAATGCGATGTAATAAAAGCAAGCTGCTCGCAACATGTTCACATTCCACCTGTTCTATATGCATATTAACCACTTCAACTAGTTATATTAGTATATTGGTATACCTGTGTGTTGTATCTTCAATATCTACAGTGCAAATAACGGTACTGTCCATCACTAATGCAAACGGACAAGGGTATGAACTTGTATCTGTGAGACCGCTAGACAATTTGATTGATTCATCTTATCTTTCCTGACATTGCAACATTGTACGGCTCGAGGTTTGTAGACAGAACGACAGAATCGATATCATTAATGTTAATGTTTATCCGATAGACGTTTAATCTTGCAATTTATTTTTAATACTCAACTTAAGCACTGTCTCAACTAAAGACATCATCAGTTTATTTGCAGTGAAGAGTAATAGAATGAACGAACTAAACATTTTTCTTTTAAATGGACCTCGAAAAGTCGAGATAAAATTATGATACGCCCAAACTTACTTCCATCCCATTGAACCTGTCCATCGGCAATTATTTTAGGGCTAAAAGCATTGTGGCTTACCTCCGCAGGCCTATATTTAAGGGCGCTGCAATAAAAGCACATCGCTGTCCGGTCCATTCCCGCACGACTTGCAAGATAAATGGACGGCGCGGAGCGAGGCGAAGGAGACGCGTTCTCACGGCCCGTGCCTGTATTTCTTTCTTTTTGTTTCATCTGGTTTCCGAGTTAGAGGTCGGCGCGCGCTCCGAGACTAGAAGTGACCACTACACGCGCGATCACAAAGATAAAAACCGTGCGAGAACAGCGCGCCTCGGACTAACGAGTCCCCGCAACTACCTGCTGCGAACGACGTGCTCGACATTTTTTTAGTCCCTAGACAACATTACCGTTGTCGGGATATTCGGAATATAATGGCGTAAAGGGATCGTGTCGTGTTGTACGCGGTGCGTTTGAGAACTCGTCGACGCGTTAATTAGACACGGCACAACACCTCTCCTCATTATTTACCGCTTCATTAAGAGCTCACTCACGAAGGCCTGTCAAATCTCCGTCCGTCCGCGCTTGAAATATCGCAGTATTGTCCTACAATAACACTGTCGTCGGCTTCGTTAATTGTCTTAGTCGCTCTTTCTCCAAATCTGCTTCATTCGAAACTGTCGAGCTCGTAAAATAGAATGCTCGTTTCCGTTCCAAAGTCGAAAACACACTAGCTTGCGCAAACACAGCCATTACTCCGCCACAAAATTTCCTTTTAACAAAAACAAAATGAAATCTCATTTTGGTAACGCGCGGAAATGATGCGCTTCAACCAGTAATGGCACCTATACGCTATAAACAATAAGGTCATAATGATGATGGATTTAAAAATCAATTTCATGTACAGTTATGGATGGATATAATAATCGACAAATTACTGGCTAGACTTTGTAAGTCCGGCTACGCTTTTAGGATATGCTATATAATCTTTAAAATTAGGACCTGTCAGATGGTTGTCTATAGCAAAAAATGTATTAGCATTAATGTTATCCTCAAAAGAAGTAACGAGCGCGGCAGAGGACGGAGCGGTCACTTTAAAGCCATTTAGGGGCAAAGTCTGCGTTCCAACGGCATTGTGATTTCTGTACACGTTTTAATGAATTCGTCCTTCCTTGGACCGTTCCTCGGTCGCTATTCAAAAGAAAATTACAGTCAAGAGTCTCGAAACAAACCCTTTAGGAGTCACGCTTCGTTCTTGCTAAAGTTGGACCAATTATTTCTGCTTTTTGCTTTTCTTTATGCAAGAGGTCATTTCAGCGGCGTCAGTTGGCGAACGTTCGACTAGCACCATATGTTCTTTTCAAATTTAGTCGTGACAGTGAAGTTCGGGTAATTGATTAATGGTCTCGAGGCGGACGTGTTTAAACGCCTCGATCTTCTTTTTTTATCGAAATCCCGAGTAATGATACGTTCTGATTGTCTTATGGGACCGCAATAAAAGAGCCACCATATGGCGCGCACAGATTCGTTTCGACAACATATGGTTCCAACGTTACAAAGAAAACAGGTACCTTTTTAACTGTTTCCGATAAAATCTCATCACGACGTTAGAGGGGGGTTCCTTCTAATAACTTTGTTAAAAACCTGCTGCTTTCATCGCTTCGATTCCTAATCCCGTTTATCGACTGTAACTTAAAGGTTGATAGTATTTTTAGTAACACAATTTGAACCTGTTATTTAATTATGTACCCGCGTCACAATATAGTACCGTTCGAGTGCTCAAGATGTTATTATGTGTCGTCTCGAACTAGTTTTTTCTCTGAGCTATATTTATCTTAAGAAGTATTTAAGATTAAATTCTTAGGGTTAGTACTTTGGAGCTATAATTTTTACAGCATTTTTAGTGTAATGATAAAATCTAGTCAGCAATGATAACAGTAGACCTCATAAGTTTATTGATATGATCAGAATAAAATTTAAGCCCCTTCACTTTTTTCAGTGCTTTTTGTTGTACAACACACCAAACTATAATGTGTTGTTATACATAGAAAGCCTATTAGAAGCAGATTTTCAACGAAAACTTAGTGGTATATACAGACAGCAGCAAGTCAGGTTGCCCATTTGCACTACGAAAACCAGCGCTATTACGACCTGGATAATGTTTGTCAAGGTCAACATGTACAACCTGATGTACTGCCATGTGTACCTTCGTTTTAAGGGAAGACAATTTTTAATGCACAACAAAAATATCTTTGCATACAGATTTTCAAGTTTGCTAACGTTATCCTCTCTTTCTCCACAGACTGGGCGGAACGGGGATGTCAAGTGGGATGGGTCAAGGTACGCTGGGCAGCGCTCACTGCCAGCTAGCAAACCAACCGCTGGTGATGCCCGTGTTCCCCCTACGAGCCAGTCAGCCTAGCCCTGTGCCAGTTTACTCCCCCTCCCGCTTCCACATAGACAAGCGATGTCAACATCGTTGCACGTGGAAGTGTTTAGCCATTGCCATGATATGCCTGTGTGTCGTCCTAGCGGCCATGCTGGCATACTTTATAGGTAAGTTTTTGGCTCTTGAAGCTTTAAATAAGGTGTAAATGGTTGCAGTACATATTATCAGAAAAGCTTGTTTAAAAAATCCTGATGGACACCGAAAGGCACTCTGTTGCTTAGGTTTTGTCCTACTGGTATCATATTTTTCAGAAAATTGTGTGATACCAAGATTTCTAATAATATGTGGCCGTTATCTTATCGTGTGCATAAGATTTTATGAAACTACTCTCGTAAGCAATTCAACAAATATCATAAAAGTTCTTTCGATTAAAAAATCTTAGTAAGCTTTTCTTTTTTCCTTTTTCAGCAGGTTATGTTTTAAAAGGCCTGTGGTTGAGGTATGAGGGATTATCTTTCTAAGTCTTATTACACACCTAAAGCTACGATATCCAAGCAGCGTTTAACATAATTCAGATATTCAGCTTAGTCTCGGCTAAAGTCTATTTTATAGAGAAAGGATTTTAGGCCGGCAGTTTGGCGCTAAATCAAGTAAGGATTACTTAGCGATTTATTCTGGCACACATATAGAGATAAATTATGATTGGTCGTTTGGCGGGTAGGCAGGGATTGCGAGTGTCTGATGTAGCAGTGAAATAATATGGGACGTAGAAAGCGGGATAATTTATAACCATGCTAACACAGGAGCGAAGGCCCCGAGGCACGCAGCACGTTGGCTTGGGTTAGGACGATCATTTATTTCAAATGTTTGTTTAGTTTTTTTACGACTGAATTCTTCTAAAAGCCCTCACAAGATTCAAACAAAGAATGATGAAAGATTCGACGTCAATTTTCATTGCAACATCAATGTTTAATATACTCATTTGCATGTCTACGTTCGAATTTATCACCTTAGATAATTGAATTTTGATGTGATGTGATGACGGAAACATTCTTCTCTTCTTATGATTTGGGTGTGTAGCGATAAACGAATAAAACTTTTTATGGCTGTTGTCGATGAAACAGCAAACAATCTTCTAAGCTTCATATAATACCTATTACAAAACCGGTTTGTTATTACAGATTATCGATAGGATAAGGATCGGATTGGAGAGACGGCAAAAAATAACCTTTGACCGACATGTTCCTTTTTTCTTCGATCAGGTAAATCCCCTTAGGTCGTGCTCAGAGTAAAATGATTTAGAGTTGCAATCTACTTCAGGGATTACTGGAAATGTCGGGGATCGCTACTGTTCCATTTAAATTGTAGCTGCAGGTTGTAATCCTTGGCGAGCCTTTTTATTGTTTCAAATCACACGAGATAAAAGTGTTGCTTGATTGGAGGCCGCCGCCCCGAGGCGTCATTTCGCAGTAAATACAGGGTGCTGGCAATTTTTCTCCACCTCGTACTGTGTATAGAGAAATTGCAATCAACTTTAAGGATGCCCTTTACGAGTTAGAACTAAAGCGGAGGCGTCAGCTCATAAATATAAAAAGAATTGTGCAGACGTGAAGCGACGGACTTTTGGTTTTAAAAAAGAGGAACAGGAGATTGGTTAGAATGATTCCTTTACGTATATGTTTTCTACGTTTTTCTCCTTTTTTTGCTTAACACAACATTATTTTTCTTTTTGTCAAAATTTGCGATTTAAACCTTCAAATTGGAGTGTTTAAGAAAATGTTGACTCCAAAACGCACACACACTCTTGACAAACTCTTTACGTCATTGACCAACTCTTCTAATGACTCTAGATATACCCAGATTTATTTTCTTGCAAAATGTTGTTGGATTTCCATATGAAAACAGTTCGACACTGAAGCACTTTTATGTAATAATCGTCACATGTAACGCTTTTAATGTACCTGTGGGTGTCTGTAACAGAACAGATACAATTTCCTGAACTTAATAGTATTTTCAACAATACAAGCCCGCGTGGTCCGAGCCGTATGTTTAGAACTAAATGGATTGGGCGAAGTTTAATGTTATGAATATTTTAATCGGCATTCTGGACGAGTTAATAAAAATAATAAAAATACAGGCTTAACGAGAGGTTTCGGCGCCCTGCTGAGTTCTTACAATGATGTATCGACTGTATAACTCGTAGTTAAAACTATCGATACTAAATCTATAGGTTGAATTAAATGCTTTGTCTTTATTATGACTCTCTTTGTCATAGTCTTGGAGTTTTGGTAATTTAAGTCACCGAAAAATATGTTTTTGTATTTAAAAAACTGATTTTTAGATTGTGGAATCTAACTTTTCAATACACAGAGCCAGTTATTTATTTCTATGGAACTTTAGTTACAATAAAAAAATATCAAGAAACCAACATCTTCTTCTTCTATCTAGCGTTTTCTCATTCTAGTGCTAGTGTCCACTTTCCGGATCATCTAAACTTTGTACAATATTCGGTATTCTCCTGTGATAGATTACTCTGATTGGCTCGAGTCACGTCCACTACAAAATTAAAAAAAACCATTTCCAAATCCCGTTTTCCAAGGCAATACGCTAACTTTAAGTTCATAATTCGAAATTCTACAAAAAGTTTGAATAAAAATAATCGCCTTAGCTTACTTTAGCAAACACATTTAATTTAAACCAAGTTCAAGAGTACTTACGTATTTATTTATAACTCCCTGCACACGAAAGTTTATTGTTTCATATTTTACTCGTGCGATCGTGCATAATTTAATATCCATTAGGACTGCTGTGTGAAATATAGGTCTAGAATAGTTTAGTACTCTTTTATAGACTATCAAAATCTAGAAAAGCGTGTAATGGAGTGTTTTCTCGATGAATTATTGTTTTTCTTAGCATAAAGTGATAGATCAAATTATACTTTACGGGGTAATTTTAAATTAGTTTGTATAACTTTAATGGGTGACCCATTACATTGTAAACAAGTTACTCAATAAACATCTTTAGGTAAAAAAATAATATAAGTATTTTTCGTGAAATCTTTTGTGGTCTTTTGAGCGTGCGGCGTTTTACAAAAACGTCAGCAATGCACTCATTACAATTGTTTTAGGGTGCGGATTGGACATAGACAGTGACCTAGGCTACTTTATACGCTAGCTAAGGTCCGTATTACAGGACGCGACTCAGACAGTGTTCTATACTTAAGTAGCAATCATCTTTGTCATTTCGATACTGATAGAAAGATACAACCAATACTTAAGTATAGATCAAGACTTAAAGGTTCTTCTGTAATACGGGCCTTAAAACCATACAAATAAAGTAACTCAAGTACTCGTCATTGTTTCGTAGATACCAAACCATTTGCTGTAACGGCGGAAAGACACGAAACAACGTGCTAGGTTTACCTCCTAATGTACGGTGGATAGCACACCCACCTTAACATGGAAGTATCAAAGAGTTTTAAAGAGAGATTTGTGAAAAAGAAATGGTAAATATGATAAAAATAAAAATTTAGTGGCAGTCAAATCCCTATCCCTACTAATAATATAAATGCGAAAGATAGCTCTGTCTGTCTGTCTGTTACGCTTTCACGCCTTAACTGCTGAACCAATTTTGATGAAATTTGGTACAGAGATTGATTAAACCTTGAGAAAGGACGTAGGCTACATTTTATTTCACAGCTGGGCACGATGTAGCCTGTAGCCCACGCGGCCGGAGGCGCGGGCGGAAAGCTAGTCGTTAATAAATATTTTTCGTGATTTATTGTACACGTGAAGTCAAAACAAACACAAACTAAAAAAATCATCATAACTAATAAAGATGGTCATAGTTTTTATTTTATTAATAATGGGTTTGCTCTTGACCACAATCTAGACCTCTTGACCACAATTTTGCCAAATACTTGTCATATTTGTAATAGAGCTGCGCAATAAGCTAAATTTTAATTAATTTTGAATTATCTTTTTTTTGGGTTTTTTTGAAACACCTTGTATTTTGAAAATTAATAATTGGATTGTAAGAATCATTACAATTAGTTTTGCAAAGTTGAAAGATAAGTCATTTCATTTGATTAACTTTAGCCTTCAGCCAAAGATACATTTAAAAAATAAGACTAAAATAAACGCTACACACTCAAAGGCCCACATTAAGGTTTTCCCTTGTGTCGTGGGTCCCTTGGTACATACATAAAGATAGACACAAACACCCATGACCCGAGAACAAACATCTGCTTTTTACACAAATATTTGCCCCGACTGGGAATCGAAGCCGTATCAAGAGGTAGCCCCACTACTACTCGACCAAACCGGCCGTATAAAAATTTGCAATAAAAAAATTGTTTCATTCGCCGTGCTTCTGACTATACTAGCAAGTCACGAGTAGAACAGCTGTTGTGCTGAGGTACAGTTACATCCTAATGGTCTGCGCGAACTACACGACCTCAACAACTATATAGCACACTAAAAACATCAGACGAGACGAAACTAATGATGTAAATAGCGGAGACTTCTCAATTACTGAGACTCGGAAAAGTATGTTTTTTTGTGATATTTTTTTTAACTAAGTAGAGCAGTGATCTTACTGGTCCCTGGTTGCTCTAGAAGTGGTCCACGAATTTTTTTTTTAAATATTTTTAAACATGTTCAAAGTTATCGTGGATTTTTTTTTCGAAGCTAAAGATCTCTTAAAGGGATCATGACGTATTAACAATAACCCTGTATACATATAAGCTAGCATCCAAATCGGATATATCAGGAAAACTACATAGTTTGATCTCTGCAGAAAACCCTAGGTGGAGTGTGTGTTAGATTCTCTTGTAATAATTTAACACATAGAAATAGGCTCCGTTCTGTTCTGTGTAGTAAAAGTTAAAATACAACTATGTATCTCAAATCTAATTTAAAAAGATGCTCTGAATTTAAATCCTCTTTTTTTAATTTTTTTGTTAAAAATAAAATATTTTTAACAAAAAATTGACCCGTCTTCAAAAAGGGTGAAATATTTTTTAAAGCTACGAGTATGTTCACGAGTAAGTGGTGGTTACGGGTAAAACAACAAATAGGTGAATTCATAGCGGAATGTAGTAAATAGAGAGGAATGTTTTTTTCCTCTCCACATATGACCGTAAATTTCAGTTTTTTTTTTGACCTAAACTACTGAAGCGATTTCGATAAAAATTTCATGGGACCAAAGCTAGAAGCTTCTGAACTAAAATAAAAAAAATTGAAATTGGTCTACAAAGGACGCATTAAAAGAAAACTTAATTTTTTTTTTAAATTCACCCGAATTGAGAACCTCCTCCTTTTTTTGAAGGCGGTTAAAAATTAACCTGTTGTGTTTAAAGAACTTGTAAAAGCTAACGTTCAAAGCAGCCAGACTCAAAACTCAAGCTATTTCTGCGAGCAATTCGGTAAACCGCATAAAAACCGCAGTAAAAGTACCACGAATGAAACCGCAGACACATATGACAGAGATAACGAAAATAGCATCAAAAGACACCGGCGTGGCACCCTGCTGTGGTCCTCTGCCCTACATTCACTTGGTGCATTTACCCCATACCCCGGTTTTACTATAAAAACTAGAATGAAAAAAAAAAGAGCCATCAGAGGTGTTGAATTTCGAATTTGTTAATTTTGGAAAGTGTCGGGTTTAGAGACGAAACCGTTTAGTTTTTAACTCAAAACAAAAAAAAGGGGTGTTATAAATTTGAAGTTGACCGTTTTGTTACATGGACGATTCGCTAATTAGGCAGATTGCTCATAGGCGTTTCGCTCCGTTAGACGTTTTGCTACTTAGACTTTCTGATAGGGAGCGGAAGTGTGTATCTGTCTATCTGAACGTCTGTGTAACTGTGTGTCTGTCTGCGGCATCTTAGCTCCTAAACGAATGGACCGATTTCAATGCGTTCAAAAGCTAACGTTATCGAGATGGTTCTTAGCTTTATTCGATGAAAATCCGTTCAGCCGTTTAAAAGTTATAAGCGATCGAATGTAGGAGGTTAAACAATTTTTGCTACTTGAACAGATAAAATGGTCACCATTGTCATTCAACCGCCATTGAGATGCCATTGGTTAGTGGAATAGAAGTCCAAATCAATTAGTCACCTGAAAAGTTCCTTCCATACATATATTAATGAATACGATAGAACCACTGATGCTCAGTAACGGGGTAAACTGAGCATCAGTGGTTCTAGAGAACCACTTTTAAATTAAACTAAATTTATTTATGAATAAAGTATTTTACAAGTTTACATTTCGCACTGATGCTCACACTAGGATACCCTGTGTTGTGAGTTATCATTATCAGCCTCTTCCCTTTGGACATGAACATGAGGTTGATTTATATTTAAACAAATAATACAAAGAAAAAAAGAAAAAATACTAACAAAAATCAAATTAAAACTAACAAATCAAATCAAACTCTGTAAACTTAAAACTAAAACACTTAAAATGTGTGCGAGTGTGTGTGTGTATGTGTGTGTTTGAGAAAACGTTTGACACAATTTGTGAGGGTTATCAGATGGAATATGAGTATAGTGGTGAGATAGGTGGTCAGTCTTTCGCCCACAATACAGCAAAACCATCGCATCCTACTTTCTGCTTTCACCAACTGGTCACCTGAAAAGTAACTTTTTCAAATTATCCTTGGGAAAATTTTTATGGATAAATTTCACTAGCACCTGCCTACCCCGTTTTATAAAAGAATGAAGATGTTATTTTCCCGCTTCTTTTTCCATTACCCGCGTTTCGAGTGCACTCAGTAAGGGTGAAAGAACTCACTAGAGGCACGAGACACGCGAACACCCCATACTTTGGTTCTCAGAACCAGTGTGTTGCCTGATCCATGCCATTTGTTTGACTGCTTCAAAACACACAGGGCCCCGATTCTGTAACTTCAGTTGTATTTCGTTCCAGCGTAGAAGGTATCGCAGAATCACTATCAGTTCAAAAATAAACGATTATAATTTAAAAAGATAACAGCGACAGTTTGTTTTCTATTTTCTGTTGTTGATGGCACCAAATGATAACGGTGTTAGTAGAAATTAATTTCAGTTGTATGTCGATGGAATGGAGGCCATTTTATCTGTTCAGGTGGCAAAATTGAGAACTATTTTATTTTCATATACTTGCTGACAACCACGCCGACCAACAGCGCAACCGCCAATTAAACGTAAAATTGCAAACTACTCAGCAACTGAAAATTCAGTTGGCGGTGGCGCCACCAGTCAAAGCAGCCGTCATTAGATGTGTGAAAGGATAGTTCTCTTATAGTTCTCAATTTCGCCACCTGAACGGATAAAATGGCGACCATTCCATCGACATACAACTGAAGTTACAGAATCGGGGCCCAGTTCTACTAACACCGTTATCATTCGGTGCCATCATTTGCAACAGAAAATAGAAAACTAACTATCGGTGTTATCTTTTTAAAGTCAAAGACTGCACCTTTGCGATCAAAATAACGAATGCGTATGTATGTATTTAAATCGTTTAATGAATGTTTGTATGTATTTCATTGTAATCTTGACTTGTTTTAAGTGGCATCCTGAATGTCCTATAAAATAAAGATTTTTTCTATTCTATTCTATTTTGGATCCGAAAGTGATTCTGCGATACCTTCCACGCTGGACTGTTTGTGAAAGAAAAACTTAGAATGTGCCAGATGCCAACAGTAGAAGCCAGTGAGCGGAATGCAAGGATTTGTAGGCGAAAGGCTGAGAACTCATCACCATAATATTCATATTCCATCTAATAACTCTTAAAATGTATGTCAAATGTGGCGTCATGTTGCTAGAAACACAATGATGCTCTGCCTACCCTCAAAGAGATTACAGGCTTGAGTAAATGTATGGATAGTGAAATGCTGATTGAACTCTTAACACTGGCACAGTGAGTGCTTCCTGTACAAATGGATACAAATTGGCTGTATTGAATAGTTTGATACACATTGTCACTTGTTAACTTTCACCTATATACTGAGATATAGATCTTGTTTGATCTCTTTGATAGAGATCACTTAACTATGCTTTTAGAAATCAATGAAATCGTGAAGATCCGCACGCCTTTCTACCATCCACTCACTACCTTATTATTTTATTGTCTTCATTTTAAAAACTAAAATTTATATTTTCAAATTACGGCATAAAGAAACAAAATCGAAATTCAAAACGTTTAAAGTTCTAGAATTAACCTGCCTATTCCGTTCACTTACAGAAATACGATTAAAACTAAAATCAACTCAACATTTTTTCCTCGTCGAATCGACCAAATCGGCTATTAAACGCTGGAAACTATTCGAAATAACCAGATAAGGGTAACTCGTTAATAACTCGTAGCTGAACCTCGCCTAAAACTACAGTTTCAATTTAACTTCCTCGGCTTTATTAAACTGTGACTACAAACACTAAATAACGCGCCAAGAGCACGCCATGCAAACCGACCGTGAGCAAATTGATCAACTTTTGACTACCTGTCTCGGTGAGCGAAATAGTTTTGGGGAAATTGGCATTTTGTAATTCCACACCCAAAAAAACACATTTATTTGACGCAAGCGAAAAATTTAATCCTTCAATTCTCATTAATTATCACTAGTACCTAAAAGAAAACATCGGCACGTCTGAAAAAATTTAGTTTTCAAAAGGTGCACGGTTCTCTAATACCCCGCGTGGTAGAACCCCCTTCACTGTTTCGCAAGGAGGCCCGTGCCCCTTGGTGGGGATGTATTTGGACTGATGAGGGTAGCGAAGACAGAAGCAACCTGCAAGAATTGTTGACTAATATTTAATAGTGATTATAGATTTACCCATGCTGCAGTGACGCAATTTTCTTTTCCTTGATCTGATATTTTTCGCCATTAATTCTTTATTGATTAATTAATTGTCGTGTATATTAATTTTATTTTACTTCTATATAACTTTATTATTCTTTATACAACTTCAAAATATTCTTGCGTAGGTACGTAAACTTTTAACAAATCAATATTCAAAACAGCTTTTAAAAGTCACTAAAATCAAAAACATGTTTAATCACAATCCATTAATCCAAAATGGACACAATTTCTCACCTAAAAGCAATATTAATATTCAAGAGAAAGTTAAACTACTAGAACAAGTAATGGATAATAAAATAAATCTTAAACATTTCAACGCTAGTAATGAAGCTAAGGTGTTTCCAGTCAATGAGCTTATCGAATCGGATCTCAATTCATTTAGATTTCCATTTAAGTAGAATCACAAAGATAAGGGACGGTACTCGCATACTGATGACACTGACGCTTAGCGGCATCGACTCAAAATGGAATACGTTTTTCTCCAAATGAACCATGGGCGTCCAAATGACCGCATTTAGATTTCTGAAAGATATCCAGTATCCAATCGGAACGATCTTTTAAATAGGAATCACAGTAAAGGGGTTTAATGATGCCGCTAGACTTTGAAATGACAAACACCGAAGATATAATATAACAATGCCGTTTTGATTTAACGAAACAGCAAATATAAAAAGCAATGACAAAGATTGAAACTTCAAAAGAACGCAACAAAAAGAGTACGCAACTTTCCTAGAAACAACATTAGCTACTTATATTTATTGCCTCATTCGTTCCTAAAAAAGACTTTGTAAAGTAGGTCCAAAACAATTTGGTAGCCTCAATGAAAGCCGCGATAAAACTCTCTGGAAACTGCGAAGAATTCTCGACCTCTTTAGATGTGGCCCCCAAGGTCAACATCATTAGGCTATCCTAGCCTCACTTAAGAAATATTGCCGTTCGTAAGAATTTTGCGCTCATTTGGAGCTTGCGAGTTTTTGAGGGTATGATGTATGTAATCTTTCCGGCCTTGCCCTAAATAGGGGTGAAGTATTATGCATCCTTTTGTGGAGCCACTTTTGTTAAAAGCCCATTTGTGTATTTTTATACACAAAGTCTTGGTATATGTACGTTTCTAAGTCAAATATTTTAGACAGATTCATTATTGTAGCTTTGATGGATGATCGTTTAAAATCGTCGCAAAGGCTTTTTTCAGTATTCTATTTTTCATGAAACACAATCCAAAATATCATGTTTCTTAAACTTCTTTGTTTTCATTATTATCTTCACGACTTTCTATACAACGACGAGGACCACCAAAGGGTAGACAGGGTCCCTTTGTAATTGAAATTCCAAATTCAATTAAAAACAAGCCCCAAAACTACCCATTTCATTTTATTTATAAATCATTCGTCCTATAATCACCGGCTTGTGCAACACAATAAAATATTTGTCGGACACGCCTTCTGGTGAGCCGGATATATACCGAATTCGAATAAAAAGCGAATTCTGTATTTAATCTGACATAAATCTGCTGCTGCCGGTAGTTTTTAGTGATGTAATGAAAAAATGTAGACCATCTGTTGCACCCTTCATTACGTGGCATGGGGGCGAATGGGACCATGTCGACTTTTTAATGTAATTGAAATTTTGAGGACCCCAAATGTTTTATTAAAGCTTACGGTTCGGCATCGGCGCTTTTAGAGAGATCTGATCAGAAGGTCACTAAAAATGATGAACTGTTACTCCTTTTTTATGTGAAATGATACATATAACCCTTTACATGAAACCACCAAAAGATCTTTAGATCTTTTTTACAAAAGATACATGTTGGGTGACTTAATTAGTTAGCGAAAATGAAGAGTGTCAAGCTGCCCACTAAATTGAACAATTTTTCCCAGAGAACATTGCCAAAAGAAAAGAAAATTTTGCCTCTCCATACAACTTGAACGATTTCTTTTTTGTTTGATTCCTTAAGTAAATTTGTTCAGTTTCGTGAGTAGAATCACACCCTCCAGTTTCGCTAGTTGGAAGTCATCCCATATTGTAAGAAATTGACTATAACAAATTTTTTAAAATCTGGTTACAAAATACTAAAATCAATGACTCTGGAGTATGAAATCTGAAATGTAACATTTGTAGGTTCGATGATTGGATAGATCCACATTTTTGTGCGACTTTTTTTCTAGAATGTGTTTACGTTGGTCTTTGGAATGTTGAATGTTATTGATTCATCATACTGAACTCAGAATGCAGTCGTCATTTACTATATGATGGGGTCAAATGCCATTAATCTAGGGTAAATGTAGGTTTCTCCTCATTCAGCAAACCTCGCTCATTTTCAAACCGTGGGACTCGGAGTTGTAACCGATTGTGACATTTATGTAATAAAAAGCTTTTTGTACAAAAAACTCCGATTGCTTCAAGAAAAAAACATTTGATGGTAATGAATGACCAACAGAACCATCAAAAAGTCATCCGAATCTCGTCAAAATAAAAAATAAAAGTGTAACGTTATTTTATCCGGAAAATCTCAAACAAATAATAATTGATGATACCCGTAAAAATATAACACGGACCCAGTAACGATTCGTGAAAAAGTATTGCATCAGCGGTAAGTTTCTTATAATCAGCAATCATAAGAAATCAATCACAGTCAAAATGGAACGTGACTGTACGTCCATTCCAATACTTCTTACCTGCTACAAAATAAATGAATCCAATACAAAATGAACTCGCCCATAAAAACGTTTAGCCTTGCGGTTAGTTTCGATAGAACCGATCGATGCAGACCTTTATTATGGGTCAACGAACTTTTCATTGTAATAAGAAGACGCACCCATCAAAGACGCGCTTTGTCACTGTTTGATAACAATTTTTCAATTAGATCAACTATAAAATTTACACTTGAGCCCGTTACATTTGTACTTGTCCACGCTTCTTATAAAATAGGGCACAGACCTCGACCCTCCTGCGAATGCGGATCATATTATAGAAGAAAAAGGACAGTGATATGATCCCCCGTAAATAATAGAACGAGATAGGCAACACACGAGAAGCTGGAAGATTTATCACGTGACTAATACCGAGTCAGTGCGACGGCGCGTCCTATCCCTCGGGAGTCTATCAAACGAGTTTCGCTCCCCCAACGCACGATGCAATCTATGCTGAATCGTATTACAATAAATTGTATTAACTCGAAAAATAGTAGAGATAGCAAACATCGTCCATCTGCACACAATCGTTGTGCCGCATGCCGAGAGTTCCCCATTTCCTACTCGCCATGGCCACAGCGACAATTTATAGATTTTACGAGGGATCATCGGGAAAGTCGCGACTTACCAGCTACCAACTTACCACATAGCCATATTTCATTTCGAGGGCGGAAATTACGTCATTTCAGCCCGTTTATCTACTAACAATGTCATTGTTTGCGAGCTTTTATTTGTTGCCAAATTGATAACGAAATAAACACCATTTCTCAATTAAAATTGGTTTGAGATTGCGGTTCTTTTTCAAAAAGAAAATTTATTTTTATAGAAATAAAAAATGTTCCTACAAAATCCTAAAAATACGCAGCGAATATGCCAACAGCAATCGACAGAACAGCCTGTCACAACAACTCGAAATTCCAATATTTATTTTCTTTTTCGGCGCGTACTATTTTACATCTCGTCGCTTATCTTATTTTGGCAGCAGGATTTAAAAATCAATAGGAGAGGGACTTGATTCTGAATATAAATTACTCACTTAAACTGATTGCTGACCGATAAAAACTGTCATTAAACTATCGACCCTCGAGGTCGGAGTTAGCATAATGTAAATTGTCCAATTCTGAGGCAAATGGCCAAATGGCGTCAACGCATCGAGATCCTTATCTGGAAGTAAATCTTGGGGATGGACGCGGTGTCAGGGGACGAGGCGATAACTTAATTGCTTTGACACCGCCGGGGGTATCCGCACAAATTATAGAAAACGCTGCGGGCACCTCATGACGTCCCTCTCTGGGAAAAAACTTGCATTCTTTCATTCCGCCGCTTATTTTCCGGATTCCAACTCCGTAATTTTGTGACTTCGCCGCTGTTTCTTCCATCAACAAAAATCAACTTGCTTCTTTTATCCTAAAGATTTTTTTATATTTTATTTTTTCGTCATCTTAAAATCTTGTTGAAAGGCGTTTAAGCGTATCCAAGAGCCGGTTCTCGTATATCTTTTAACAAATTAGTAGAGATTGCTTGAGGGTAATTAGTTGGGTACCGAATGGACGTTACGTCAATTAAATCCATAAAGATTGACATATGGCTTTTAACGCTAGCATTATACAGCATATTGGGCGCACATCCTGCCACGCTCCGAAATAAACAAACATAGCATCCCCATCGGGACACAAATGCCCGGACTCGCGGCCTTCTTACAAAACTAATAAATGTACACAATAAATTCTCTTTACATTACAATAGCGCCGCCGTTTGTAAGCTCCCTTGCAATTTCCCGTGCACCTCCGTACTCATTTTACCTACAAGTAAATTTTGCAAATGGAAGCGAATCCAAAATCCTACATTATATTAGATACCTTTAAACAAAATTTACTGTAGCACGTAGCTTCCAAAACTGCTATTTTCCACTTCA
Source organism: Aproaerema taeniolella (assembly GCA_949987775.1). Lineage (NCBI taxonomy): Eukaryota > Metazoa > Arthropoda > Insecta > Lepidoptera > Gelechiidae > Aproaerema > Aproaerema taeniolella. Next base: position 19,521,449 of record OX465243.1, on the reverse strand, counting down.
ATACCTTCTTTCATATAAAAAGTAAATCGTGTAAAGAAGCTGAGCTCGTGTTACTGGAGCCCGTGCGCTTCTTAGTTAGCACCGTGAAAAATTATCCAATTAGACTGCGTAGCGCGGCATCCGAACGATCCGATCGCGGCTGTGTCGCATAATGAGGAGACAACAGCATTCCCCTGCAGCAAGAAATGGCTGATGCGGACAAGAAATGGTTGGGTGTCGCCGCGCCACCTACGTGCGCAAGTACACCCGCGGCAGCGGAACGAATCACTCCGTCACAGCGCCACAAAACGCGGCTCAACCGTGCTTCGCTTAATTAAAACCCGACGGGACGTCACGTCACCCCGCACGCACCTCAACCGTCACTCCAAGCGACATCTCTTTGTGTCGCCTTTCGTAATACATGTCGTCCCAAACGACGCCCGTGTGAACCGTAATAGAATTACCTTTCGGCTACTGGGCATTATCGATGTGGGCCGTCGATAAGCATCGAACTTAACGGAAACTTAATTGGAAGACCAGATTGAGAGAAAGATTGGAAGCTTACCGCACATTTTCTATTAGTCGAAAGAACTTTTATGAATCACTATGAGTTACGAGATAAAATAGTTGAAGATTCGTTAAAGTAATTGGTAATTTGTCTTTGTTCCAGCGTTATCGTCAATTAAAAGTAATATAGACAATTCAAATTGCATCCTCGTTCAAGATGTGAAAGCTGTAACACATGCACAAGGAATTAGGGATGCGTTATCAACTTTATCACCATCAGATGGCAAGTATTCGAAAAATTTATAAATTTAAAATGATCTTGCAAAAATGACTTTATTAATTGTTTGTTCTTTGTAGAATCAATATCAACATCGTCACTGGGAGGATGGTCAACGACAGCAGAAGCAGCATTAGAGTCAGCTATAATACCACAGCAAGCACAACAAGCCGCGCCGCCGCCGTGGTCACCAGCTTTAGAAGTCCGGGAATTCGATGAATTACACAGCGCTACCATTCCTGCTTATCAATTCTGGAGCTCAGAATTCCGGAACAAGCAACCAGCCTACGTTAGCCTTAATTTTACTGTACCATGGGGTGCAAATTTTGCGGTTTACGGCAGACGGAATGTCGCACCTAGTGTAACACAATACGATTTCGTCGAATTCATTCGAGGTGGCAGAGTCGACCATCGCCTCAGAAGGAGAAGAAGTCCGCACAACCCTCACGAACATGTAGCCGACTTTGATGCGTTATTGAGTACGATTAGGCCGCTTTCGAGATGGAACCATACGATATCACGGAGATCAACGGATATGAGGGTAAATGTCAGTATATTGCAGTACCTCGACACGGGAAGATGGTTCATTTCGATATACAACGATGAACTCCAACCCCACAATGTAGAGATGATTGTTTCGGAAGCCGAGGGTGTTACGAATTCTTGCCCCGACGATTGTTCTGGACATGGGTCGTGTTATCTTGGCAAATGCGAGTGTATGGACGGATATGAAGGACACGATTGTTCCAAAAGTAAGTTTTCCTTATATACTAATATTATAAAGAGGACAGATTTGTATTTTTGTATGTAACGAATAGGCTCCGAAACTACTAGACCGATTTCAAAAATTCTTTCACCATTAGAATGCTACATTATCCCTGAGTAACATAGAATACATAATTTTCCCGAATTCTCACGGGAACGAAGTCCCGAGCGGAATGCTAGTCTATATATATATATATAAATGTAACCCGATTTTCGTTGTCACGGCATCACGCGTGAACGGCTGGACCGATTTGGATGATTCTTTTTTTGTTGTGTTCCTTATTGTCAGGAAAAGGTTCTTATGAAAGAAAAAACTAAAAAAGTGCCACGGGAACAAAGTCCCGGGCGGAAAGCTAGTATTTTATAAATAAGTAACTACTTATTAAATAACTCGATCAAAATGTTACTAGTTAAATGGGATCTTATGTTACTTGATTGAAGGAGTAAGTTTCAACAGTGTATGATTTTTTTGTTATAGGTGTTTGTCCAGTGCTATGTTCGGGTCATGGAGCTTACGCGGGTGGTGTGTGTCATTGTTCAGAAGGTTGGAAAGGCGCTGAATGTGATGTTCCTGCTCATGATTGTGAACCCGCGGATTGTTCTGGAAGGGGGCAATGTGTAGCTGGACACTGCAACTGTAACGCTGGATGGAAAGGAGCTAAGTGTGACGAAGGTATAATAGATTTGTTTTTATGATCATTTTTAAGCACAACAGCTTTTCCTTAGTGCTAAGTGCTAAAATTCGCTTTAATTAGTTAAACAGGTGTAATCAATGCTACATGCTTTCCTTTTCGTCTTTATTACTCACTCCATTCACCTTCTTTGCCAGTAGGTAAGTAATGTTGCATTTAAAAAATACATCCCGGTTTCTAACTACTTAATATATTTTTTCTCCAGAGGATTGCCTGGACCCGACGTGCGGAGGTCACGGGTCTTGCGTGCGCGGACGCTGCGTCTGTCGAGCAGGATGGCGTGGTGCGGCTTGTAGTGAAAGAGATGCTAGAGTCCAGAGATGTTTACCAGCCTGCTCTCAGAGAGGCGTCTACGATCTTGACGCTGGACGTTGTGTCTGCGACCCCTTGTATACTGGCGATGATTGTTCTCAAGGTAAGGAAGAGCCACTAAGAAAAACAACATTCTTTGTAACTGGCATTACAAGCCGCTACACCACGCTTTCAGTCGCATTTTTGATATAGTAGGGCTCCTGATGTTTTTGACTAAAGTTAACTGAAAATGTTAATATATAAAACAAAGTCGAGTTTGTTCGAGGTGGCAGAGGGAACACCTTAATGTGGGCCTTTGAGTGTGTAGCGTTTATTTATTCACCTTATGTAGACCGCCACAGATATAACAACCAATTTGTACCTTCTTATTGAAAAGAGAATGCTAAAACCAGACTTACCTTGCAGTGGTATGTTCTCTTGATTGCGGTCCTCACGGAGTCTGCGCGGAAGGAGTCTGCCGATGTGACGAGGGTTGGACCGGTGCGCTTTGCGACCAAAGACCATGCGACACGCGCTGCCACGACCACGGACAATGCAAGAACGGAACCTGCGTCTGCACTCAAGGATGGAACGGACGGCATTGCACTTTGCGTGAGTGTCGAACTAAATTTTTTTCAAAAGCCTCTTCGTTTTTCAAAGAAGCCATAATTGCAGATTGTTTGACTTTTACAGTGTTTTTCAAAATACTTGTAACATCTTGTAGATTTTTATGAAAATCTGAAAATCCGGTCAGTCAATTTGCCACTTACTTACATGACTTCATATAAACGAAGAAATATGCCTCTTAATATATTTACCAAAGACTATTATATCCAAAAATTGAACTCGACGAGATGATAAAGTAGTCCTATTCCAATTAAGATGTCACTACCTGATTGGTTCAATTAAAGTTCGCTCATAACCCAATAACCAATCAGAGAAGATTGGATGAATCACTTACTTCATTGGAGTCTGTTACAAGCACTTATGACTGCAAATGGAGCACTAGTTACATATGTAGGTTGATTTAGGTCTTTTATTTTTTCTTCCATAAAAAGATTAAGTATTTATATGAATAGTCAACATACGTTTTTGTTTAGACGATTATCACTTGTTTGATGGCCATTCGATCCCCTTTTCCCTTCGCTCAATCAACTTCTTCTATGGCAAATGATATTTAAATTGTTATATAGAAAACAGAAATCAAATATTTTCTCAATCCTCCATTACGTTCACTATTTCGTTTCTTTACTTTCTTACTAAGTAATATCTATAGAGTTAAAGTAATTTTGTTAGTTTGTTTTTCCTTCAAGTTATAACAGAGTGAAGTAACTTTTTGCACAGTTCGTTGGTTGGAGAGTAACATTAAAGCAATTTTACAATAACACTATAAAATTAATACTTATACCATAAAAGTTTACCATGGTGCATTGCAATCCATCTTGAAATCTTGACCACTTATTAATAAAACATATATCTCTTCATACAGCTGGTTGTCCGAACGGTTGCTCGCGTCACGGCCAATGCCTTCTGGAAGATGGAGTCTACAGGTGCTCCTGTGCTGAAGGTTGGGCTGGAGTAGACTGCTCCATTGCCCTGGAGCTTTCCTGCAACGATAATGAGGACAACGATGAAGGTAAGTCATTTGTTTTACAGATTGATGGAAATTAAAACAAAGGATCCATACGTACTCATCTGAAAATAAATCTCAAAATTTTTGATGTCACAAATCCAACGAATGATTCAAATTCTGTAAAAAGTCTATCGGCTACTGGAAATAAAATACAGCACAGTAACTAAATGAAAAATACCGTCATTTATACCATTAACAAAATTAGATGAAAAGATAGTTCTAATCGTTTTCAAATTTTAATCCTCCATCAAAATAGAAGACGAACTCTCCATTAATTGCATCGTCATCGACAAAAGTACAGGTTTTTAAAATTAAAACAAAATTAAGGTACTTATGACTCCTGTAACTTTAAATACATAACTATGGAACCCTTAAATTTAAAAAAAAGACACAATTGGCTATAACATGAAAATGGCACTTCGAAGATGGCATGACGGACTGCTCGGACTCGGAATGCTGCAGTCGGCCCGAGTGCACCGAGCACATCATGTGCCTAGCCTCCAACGACCCTGTGGAGGTCCTCCTTCGGAAACAACCGCCTTCTGTCACCGCCTCCTTCTACCAACGCGTCAAGTTCCTCATAGAAGAAAACTCCGTCCAAAGCTACGCACACATGGACGAATATTCAGAGAGGTAAGTCCGATTCACAACCTTATGTGTCCAAATTTAAAACACCAAATCACTTCATGAATGTAAATGATATCGTTCTTATCACACCAACAGAATAGAACGCTGGTTGTGAAGTTTCTGATGTCTTGGATGTAAATAACGATATCGTTTGCTCGTAAGTTGGTTTAGGACTGACCCGGTTTGCACAGTTCATGAATTAATATTTGCACTTTACAATGATTTTAGATTCGTGATATCATCGCCGTACTAAATTGTATATCCGTAAGAAGAAGCAACAAAAGTATCATGACATAAAGTATTTAGGAACTAGCACCTTTACCATAAAATCCCGCTCATCTTCCTAAACCTCTCCAAGGATTTGGTGTGGTTATTTTTAATTTACTTAATATACTTAAATATGATTTATAAATTAATATTTATTTTACCATCTGGTGGAAGTGTTTTGATTTTCCTCTGTTTTCTGACGTAAATAATATTGATTTATTATTTGCGATCCTAGCATGGTTATGTTTTTTGTCATTAACCATAATTTCCATCATGTTTATTAGTTTTTGTACTATTTTTAGTTTTCACACCAGATCCGATGTGTTGTGTATTGTCTAATGTTTATCCCTTGTGTGTGTCTTACCCTACCTGTTTGTCTGAATAAACCAATACAATAAACCGTGTTACAGTATAATATTAAATGGAATTATTCAATCGATTGAGCGCTCGAAAGCTTCGAACAGTTTGGTTTGTCTTCCGTCGAACTCAATGCTACTTGAATAATTATAAACGCAGTTAGTTACTCAAATCATGACAGAACTATTAAATTATGGCTTTTCTTTTTGCATTTCCTGAAACTACTTACCTATTTATTTGTTAATAAGTATAAAATTTACGAAATTTTTAATGTGACATGAGCATATTTTCTTGTCTTTCATGGTTTGAGTAAACAATCAAAAGTATTTATTCGTTTGATAGTCTTGAATTTATGACAAAACCAAACTTAGAAATAATAAATGAAAATAAGACAAAGCAAAACTGAATAACAATAGTAGTCAACCCACCTCGCTTAATATGCAAAAGCGCCTCAACAGTTTGTTTGCATTAAAACACGAGCCGCTTCACTATTTTATTTAAGTTGAAAGGTCTAGAGTGGTTATATTGCGTTTTGGCATTTGTTTCATCTAACCAAAGTGACACTTGACGGAGTGTTTCCATGCTTTTATAGTCCAGCATGTTTCTTACTCCGTGCAATCTTGGTGCAACCTTTGAACGTATTCTTTTCAAAATTCTCTTTTTGGAACTCGAATAGTGGTGGTGTTGTTCTAATGCAAACGGGCTCCGTTCACAGCCGATGCGTGTCAAAATTCGATTCGATAAGCAAGTGTTACAGCGCAAGGTAACCATGTAGACGAGCGACCGGCCGGTGCGGTTGCAACGGGGTGGGGTTGCACTGAGGGATGTAGGTATCTGTGTAGTAATTTGTCCTGTCTTTCTGTGTCCCTGTGCCGCCGTGTGTCCGCCACTCCTAGCGAGTTCTGGAATTCCTTTACACCATGGTAAGTGTCAGTCAGCCCGCCCTCGCCCCTCAGTGTTCAGTATCTGTTCACCTCTTCCCTTTGGTTGCTATCCTGCATATATGTGTGAGCCAGGCGCCCGCCGCGTACCTACCACCGATACGCGAACGGCGCCACCACGCTTTTTCACTTTTCGTTTACTCCTTTGTCTGTATTCGTTTCATTCTCTATGTGTATGTAACATCTGTATGTTTGTCTTGAATGTTCTCGTGTGGTTGCGACAAACTCCTTCATGTACCATCGTAAATCAGTAACTGTCGCGGCGCGCTCGCGACGTCTTTCCAAACATGATTTGCCGCAGCCACAACTTTTTGTAATATTTATTTGTCTCGTCTACTGTGCTTATATTATTATATAGTTCACATATACTGTGGTATACTTTTGTTACTGTATAAAACTTAGGAAAATCATTTACGCTTTCACGCAAAACGTTGAAACACGATAGGTGTAGGGCTTGTAAAATACGAATCGAGCCGCGGAGTTTTCAATTGAGCAGAGTTCCAACGAACACGCAAATTTAGCTTCAAATAAACTTACCCTTTTATGTGTTCCTTACCCTTTGTCTGCGTCTTTCATCTGTTAACCAACCCCCTACCCTTTGCCCAAGCTCTCTATGTGTTTAGATCCTCACCCTACTAACCAAACACAACTTATTTGAATGTTCTCCGACTAAGTACTTCACAGTGGTATCAGCAATTGTGTCGACATTGTACATTACATCGCTTTCATCGATCCACTGGCGACATTCACTTTATGTTTTGAAATTGGTGCAAGAAACAGGAATTGTGTTTAGAATTTAAACCGTTTTTCTCATCCTATTAACTTATTTTTCATACTAGTATATTTCTAGGAATTGTTTAGTCCGAAAAGTACATGTGGATTCTATTTTATTTCGGATGAATAATTTATGATGGCAAGATTCCACATTTATTTTGATTTCGTCTCAAACATATAGCAATTTACAGGTATTTTTACTACAAACGAAAGGTAATTTCATTTTATACAACATGAACATGTGCTTTATTTTGAAATTACTTTTTCGCGATTCATTTCGTTATAAAATATCAGTCGAATGAATTTTAGTCATTTATTTTCAATTTACTGAATAGAAGTTACATCAAAAAAATTAATTTCGCAGTTCTTGTACCAATTTTCAATCAATATCAATTTGGATATACAAACACACAAAGTTTACGAATTATGATGTGGTTTGTGTCGCAGAGCTGTTACTTGCATTTAATTACATCATACTTTTCTAGGTGAATTTCCGTTTACTATGCTTAGATTTTTATAGAAATAAACAATTTATTTTATAGAAAAACTGACTTCAAAAAAGTAATTTGCAATTTTTGTGTTGTTATTTTTTCATTTGTGATTAGGCCAGACATTTCTGTTAAAAGCAGATGTTTTTCTTACAGTTTGGATAATTATATCTATTTATTATGCATTCTCAATAGAAGAAAAATCTTAATATAGATCTTTAAGAGTGATTTTCTTTCTTGAAGTCAGTTTAATTTGTTCAACTCAACATAGTAAGCCGAAATTCACCATAGATAAACAAGCAACCCTGAAAAAGAGAATGTGCAATGCTGAAAACTTCTTATTTTATTTTTCGACATATTATTTTTCATATCTTCTTACACGACTCTGAGACGAACGCATAGCACGAATACTTCAATCAAAACTAAATGGCGATGATGTTCACACGACTTTAAATCTTTAAAAAAAATTACAAACATTACATTCAGATTTTGTAAGGTGTTGATTTGTTACCGAATTGCTTTAAAAAACTGGAACCAGATCTTTTAACTGAAGAACTAAGAGAACACGATCAAAAGAATGCGTCACCTTTTCATGCAAATTTTGCTGTCACCCAATTTCATTTCTATGAAAAACGAATTTTTGTCCATCGACTATGTTCTTTATAGAAAGCAGTTCAGTTTAAAGGTCTCATGCGGTTTTTTGGAGGTTTATAACATACGGTACAGAATTCGTTTTAAAAAGATGGTCAAGGTGTTTTTTGGCTCTGTAGTTAGATTAATACAATACTTGTTTTCATCAATAATTAATATGCTCTGTGCCAAATCTCTGTCATAATATTAATCTAATAATGTCTTTTTTCCAGGATATTTTTTCTGTGAATAAATGTTTTTGTGTGCCTTATTCCTTGTAGACTAAAAATACCTTAGTTTAAGAAAAAATGTTAAAGATCCGCAACCGTTTCGGGAAGACCTAAAAGTTGGGACCTAACTAATCAACTACAATTAATCATCTTGTCAATTCAAGAGCACTTTGTTTAAATGGAGTAGAAACGAGAAAGAAAATAGGACCTATAAGAATAACTCCTTCACCTACGTTTCTCGAAATAGTAAAATATTTAAATAAAATAAGCATTTGAAATACTTTCTGCCAAGCAACCATACAACTCCCTCAAAAACACTGCAAAACCACAGTTTTACAATTTTCTCACACCGTGCAAAACACACCTTTTAAATTTTATTAGTTAAAGCGCCATCTAGTAGAATTACCCGGTACTACGTAGCCCTCAATTTTCCTCCCACTAACAAAAATGGCCGCCACTGAACGTCACCAGGGCGCCAAACGGGGAAATGAGGAAATAGGCGAATTTTCAAACAAAGGGTGAAAGGACTAACCTTGTGGGATTTTTTCTGTTTAGGTAGTTCATTAGTTTCACTTTTGTATGTTTTCCTTTGAAAGTATGCAATGAAATGTTGCCCTTTATTTTAAGGATCTATAAACAGAGTAAAACAGAGTAAAATAAGCGTTATAGTATTTTTAAAATCTCTACGCTCCAAAACATTAAAAGAGAAATATGGGAATAACTATTAGATAATTACATTAGTTCAATAACTTTTAACTATTATACACATCGTACTTTTTAAAATAAATAGGCAATCATATCTTTAGCTACGTGAATTTTCCAGGAAGCTTAACAACGTTTCCAAAGTAAACCATTCGAATTATTTTATTATACGGCTTATAACTAGGTATAAGTACCAACGCAAATAAGCACGAATTATGCGACGAAACGCGAAGGACTACAAAGGTCCAATACAAGAGTTTGATAGTTGAATTCAAAACAGAAAAAACACAAGAAGTTTTTATATTTTTTAATGGCGTCTACAATCGTGATTTTGTTAATATCTGAGTATTTTAAATAAAATAGAACTAGAAAGGCGAAGTCGCCAATATCAAGTAAAGAAACCCTTTAAGTACGTGTTGTAATAACATAATAAAACATTTTTAACAAAAAATTGACCCGCCTTCAAAAAAGGGTAAAATATTATTTTAAAGCTATATTCACGAGTAAGTAGAGGTTACATGTAAAACAGTAAATAGGTGAATCCATAGCGGAATGTGGAAAATAGAGAGGAATTTTTTGACATTTTATGGGACCAATCTGGAAGTAGATGCTTCCGAACTAAAAAAAAATTAAAATCAGTCTACAAATGACAGAGTTTTGAGGTAACTAACATAAAAAATAAATTAAAAAAACACCCGAATTGAGAACCTCCTCCTTTTTTTTGAAGTCGTTTAAAAATTTAAAAATGAACTAAAAATGACGGAAAGTTGTTAACAATCTACGATAAAGTCTAAACGAGTTTTTCACAGAATAGATATCAAGAGTTGACAGAAGTCTATTCTGAAAATACCGACATACGACCGACACTTAGTCACTAACTGTCACAGTTATCATATTAATATTGTGTACTGAATCCGATGCGCCGAAGTATCGGTTTAAATAATCAATAGAATAAATGCTCAACAAAAATCTGGCAGTGATAAAAATAAACTTGCAATTATTATCATAACTCGGCGACAAAAAAATTTCGCAGCCAGTTTAAGTTGAAACTGAAACGTTTCCTAAAACGATGTTTTAAAGTTGACGGTTTTTAATTATTTTATGTACTCTTGATATAAGTAACCTCCTAATAAATTGTCAAAGCTAATATTTTTTTTCTGAAGACCCAAATTTCACAGTATTTGCCGTTCGAATAAATACGATCCAAACGAAAACCTCAGTCTCAGACCTTAATTATAATAGATTTTCGAGTAGAATTTCTCAAAGAAAACTTTACATAATTATTATATTCTGTTGTTTTTTTTCTGTTGGAAGTGATATGTATAATTAAACGTTAAATTATTTTAATTTGGCGATCCTCAAATAAAAAGCAAAAAACATGTAAATTACAGAATTTTTTAACTATCACACAAGCAAACATGGGAGTAGGTCTAGAGTTATTTCAGTTTTAAATCAGTTAAAATTGTAAATAAAAAAATTTGTAATTTCGTTTCTGCCTATTTTGCTCGGGGAAAGACTTCACCTTTGCGAATACGCTTAGTCAAAAGAAGTTATTTAATTCAAAATTTTAAGTAACATCCTAAATGTTCTACGAATGTACGAAATAAAGCAATTTTCGACTTTAATTTGACTCTGAATAAAAATCAAAAGTCACACTTGAGGAAAAGTGTAGACTTTAAATTGAAATCATTCCTAGCACGTGCTTATGATCCTGAGATATTTTAGGACCAAAACCATGAAAGTGAACCGCAGAAGTCGTTACTCTCAGGCGTAACTATGGCCAGTGGCTTTCAAACTGTAGCTCGCGCTCACGATGTGAGTGCGACAAGAGATAAACTGATTCTCAGTCTAAAATTTTGTCTAACAATTATTTTTATAAGGAAAATTTATCAAAGCAGATTACAAGCTCAAAAAATACACGTTAAATATTTTTCTTAATAATCAAATCTCCATTAAAATTGACTTTGATAGTCTCTACCTACATCTTTAAAAGTTAGAAATATTGTAATAGCAATAAACAAAACAGGATACGAAATATTTCAGCTGTAAAGTGATTGAAGTAATCCTAATGATTAAGATCTCTCAAAATATCAGTCGCAATCGCGATATGCTGTTTCCGCTGTCTCTAAAAAAGCTTTCTCACTGATCCAACAACACAAAGTAAAAAGTATTTAAATATTAATACACAAAAAGGTTATTTTAAAAATATAATTCACTGCTGGTCTACCTGAAAAAAAAGAAGATTTTTGCCGTTTGAAAACCGTCGTTCCTTTTCGTCGACGTAGGGTTATGGTCAGTTTCTCTCTTATCAGCCCATATACGTCCCCACCGAGGGGCACGGGCCTCCCTTCGAAATACGAAGGGGATTTAGGACATAGTCCACCACTCTTTCCCAATGCGGGTTGGTGGACCGCTCGTCTTTCGAAAATTCATCACGATGTTTTCCTTCACCGTTGAGCAAGTGATAATTAGAAATCCGTACATAAATCCGAAATACGAATTTAGTGGTAAAGGCCCGCACCAGAATTTTAACCCACGACCTTCGGATTACAAGTCTGGCTCATTACCAACTGGGCTATCACCACCTTGGTCAGTTTAGTTTACCAGCTGCAAAATAAAATCAAGATCAAAAGTTTTCTAAAGGTTTTAATTCCCACACGAGTGTCGAAATATGTGGCATACGTTCATTGTACTAATAATTAGCTTCATAGGTAACCATGTTTGCAAAAAAGGTTTCAACCTCTGTATACACCAGAAAATCTGTAATTGTCTTGGCAATTAGACCTAAGCTAGAACAGCTGTTTATGTCATTTAATAATTAAGCCGTTGGATTTAAAAATAAATAAATAAATAAAAGGCCATAGTTCCTGTTTGTAAACTTCGGAGACAAAAACATTATAACTCGAAAACTAGACATCGTAATAATTACTAAAAATCTGTTTTAGCTTGTGCTAATAAAGCCCTTACAACCCTATTCCTTGTTTATGGGACCTTCCTTTTTGTGATGTAATAAAATTTACGGTAAAGGAAGAAAGAAAATAATTTATTAATTGCTAACAATACAATATTGCAACAATTTTAGGATATAAGACAACCTTTTGTCACTCATGATTTTAGGTTTTGATGCGAGTATGTGGCAATATGCGACATAAACGGCAGTAACTTTTGATTGCGTTAATTTTGAAGTAAAAAAATTTTCATAGCTCCAGAAAATTATAGACCTAATTATTTATTTTTAATTTCAACTTGAAAACCCCACGGGTTCCTGAGAAAAAGTGATCCTATAAGGGTTCCTTTTTTTCTTTTATGGTTAAGGAAACCTAAAAAATGACTAAGTTATTTAAATAAAATCAATTGTTTTGCTACAAAATATTGCTACAAAATCTAGGTAGATTTCTAAAAAGCTTTGAGAGGCACTGGCCTAGTCTATTCTAGCCTGACTGCACTTGCACTACCTTTATGCCTGTGTTTACTAAACTTGGTTCTTTAAATAGAGCTTTTGCTGTGAAATCAAGTCATAAATGTAATACTTACTCTTGTAAATACACAAACATTAAGAAAAATAACATTTAATTTGGAAATTGTTCAGTTCGATGGAGAGTTTACGACCAATTTGGGTATTTTATTGAAATTAAATATGACATGTTTATTGAGATTTGTATTTAAATACCTATTTATGTAATATGATAACAGAATCTGAAACAAAATTTGAAATGGAAAAAATAATTAAAAACCTATAGACCAGTAAACTTTTTTGTCCGTCGCTTTCATACAAAAATAAATCTATTTTTATTTATTTTTTTATTATGATATGGGTTGACCCCAATCTTGACCAAGGTCATAGTGTAATTTATAAGGCCGTACTGAACTGTGAGGACTCTGTTTAGTATTTCCTTATCTGTATAGCTAAGGAGTTTTATATACTTATTCATATCTTTCTTTAAAAAAGTTACTACCAGACTTAATAAGATAAAAAAGCTTCTTCGCCCCTGGTTATATAAAAAAAGCTTCAATATTAATAATACCAATTTTTTTATTATCAAATACCCAATTTCGAGTCATCCCATGTCAAGATGATCAAAGTGACGGGTTGTGAGTTATGTAATAGCTGGACATTAACTCGTTAATCCGTTAATCGTTAATTAACGAAGTTAACATTTTGATTAACGGATTAACTTTTAAGTTAACTTTTAAAAATGTTAAGGACACGTTAACTTCCGTTAATATCCAGAAGTCCGTTAATCGTTAATCCAATTATATTTACCGAAAAACAGGTTCATACAAGTAGGTATGAAATGAAATGACAAATGGCGCGTTCATGAAGGGGAATATGCACCTTACGCCAGATAATTAAATTACTCATTTGAATTATTAAATTACACATTTGAATTATGTCTTTTTTTGTTCCTAAACTGTTACCTAACTTTGGTTTTATAAGTTCACTAACGCAACGATATAAAAATTTCAATTTTTATCACATGTTAACGGTTTAACGATTAACGTTAACTTGCGTTAATTCTTCCGAAATGTAATGCTTTAACGTTAACGAAGCTAACTTTTTGAGTAGCAGATTAACGATTTACGAAGTTAAGTAGGTTGTATGTCGGTCGTAACCTTACACACACAATAGATCCCAATTTCAAAAACAATTTAATCCACACAAAATCAAAGATGGTGGTAATCTATGGTCTCTGCCTACCCCAGTAGCTCAAAGACGTGAGCTTATTTATCAAAGAATAACGTGTAAGAAAATACACGTAGTTATACGAGTATTTTCGAACAAAAGTAATTTGGAGGGAATTCAAGTGACAGCTTAATAAATACTTAAATGGTGAAACTACCCATAGTTCTACGACCGATTACCAGTAATTTTTTTTCCCCGAAAACGACAAGTAAGTATAAGGAGTTTTCGTTATTTACTTACTTTGGCACTACGCAATGTACCGCAAAAACGCTACACTACGGCCCCCTTGCTCCACGCCCCACTGTTGCTGGTTTTCGTGTTTTACTCTCTTAATATTGTTCTTAATTTGAAAGCAGAAAAAGTTGAAATGTTTTGAAAAATTTTCTGAGCTAAATTTTACTTGAAAATCATTCGATAATATCTATGAATTCTGGGTTTCAGTTTTTGATAAACTGTCCCTTGCACTCTAAACTAAACTAAATAGATTCTTTAAACTATTCTTAGTTCTATAAGTTCCATGGAGAGCAAAATAAGGTGCCTATTATTCAAATTATTAGTTTAGATTAAAAATGCCTATAAATTTGATTTGATTTAGCTCATAGTATGCTCGTTGCTATATGATCATTATACACTAATGATTAAACCCTATCAAGGTAGTTAGAGCACAAAGTGATGACTAGCGAATCATACATACAAAAGCTCACCCCCTTGTCCCATTGGGGTAGGCAGAAACCACAGATTGCCACCGGCTACGATCCAAACACACTTATTTCGCTTCCTCTACAGGGCTTTAGGTATCTCTCTTTCAACCTCCGAGAGTATTTTGATCTATGTTCCTTGGGGAAGTTGTTCAGTTTCATGGACTGATTAACCACCCGAGAGGTTGAAAGAGAGATACCTAAAGCCCTGTATATTCAAATTCGCGTCGTAAACGCTCGTCGGATTCTGGGTACTCCTAACACGGCCTTTTCTCAGTACGTCACTAAAACTGTTAATAATTAATTTGATAAATTAATAACTGTTTCAAAAGTTTCATTGCTAAAAACGAACCCAATTGTCATATTATTTTTATAACCAGTGGTCGACTTTGACTCTGAATTATTATTAGCAGTGGTCACAATAACTCGTTCCAAGTCGAACGTTTTAAAAAAATTGAAAACAGTATAAAAATCAGTAAAATTAATAAAGACATTTTGAATCGCTCTCAAAAACAAAAAACCTGACTGCAAAAAAATCAACAGATAGGAACTAACTAAAAAGTCGGTCTTTTAGAATTGAGAAAACAAACTACTGAAACCTAATGAACTCTACTTTGGTTACCAAACTAAATCATGAGCTGAAAGCCTAAGTTACCTAAATAATCATTTCGGTGTATCTTATAAAAGTGGTGGTACAATGATAGTGGTGATGTTTTGTTATCAGCCTTCTTTGAAAATAAAAACCGCAAACGAAAACCTCTAGTAAAAATTGATAGTCAGATTTGGTAGCTTAAACATTTTGTTTATCTTTCGCTAACATTCCGATAGGGTTCACGAAAAAATCAAAATAAGGTTCGCCTGGCAGAAATTAACTAATTTTAACACGTATTTGTATTATTTTTCTTGATTAAGTCTTTGTTCCTTAAGAGATTTCACGTTTACTGTGAACAGTAATAGAGTTTTCGAAGGTAAAATTTTAAACTGAAAAAATATCTGCTTATGTTGAGCTACCGATATAGGAAGGACTTAAACATTGTTATTACAGATTTGCAGCACTTGTGTGCTAAAAATGTATAATATGTTGACTAGAATAGACTTTGAATTATTGTCAAAACTGAAGCAGTAATTGTTTTTTAACTAGATAAATTATAAAACCGAATGTAAAATGAGGTAAAAATTGTATAGATTGCGTTTTTATGCGGTGTAAATAGTTTTGTAATAATTTTAGTTTTAGAAAATAAAACACACCCTGAGCAATATTTCAAAGAATATACGTTAAACAGTAGTTGAGTTGCCTAAACCATAGTGTTGTTTTTAGTTTATACGCGTTAAATTCCTTCGAATTGTATGTTATCTACAGTGACTTTAAATTAGCTAGTGGAACTTAAGTTGTTCAGATTCATTTCGGCATGAAACTGAACAACTTTCTTTAAGGAACGAAAGTATAAATATTTTTTTTACTTGCCTCGCCGTGTATCAATTGATAATCTTAGTAAAAAAGGCAATTTATTTTTTATTCGAATTCCTTGGAAAAAAATGTTCAATTTCATGGAAAGAATCTGCCCCTACAGTTTCACTAGCGAAGTCAAAGTCACTCTATATATTAATTAGGCCTTAAGATTAGCATAACATATATAATTTTAATCTTGTGAAGAAAAAAGGTCGCTCTGTTAAGTTTTATGTGCTCTTGACTGAAATATTTAATGAAATTTTAATTAATTGTGATGTGTAAAACATATTCCCCGTTGTATTTCAGCAAACGGAGTTACTGAACTATCGAAAAGTAAAATTATTTGTACAATTGACTCGCATTCATAAATGCAGCAGAGATTAAAAAATACAAATGATGAATGTAAAATTACACTTTACAAAAATTAATTTAAAGTTAATTAAAGTAAGAAATATAAAACATTAAATAATTTTGAGTCGTGTGAACAATTTCGTATAGACTAGTCTATCAGTAACCCGAAAACTTTTGGCCGAATTCGAAAAAGAAGAATTATTTTTTGTTATCAAATGACTTAACATTTTTTAGCATTTATTAATTGAAATTGAAATACTAATTTCCGGCACTAGAGGGGTAAACGCCGAGTAAGAATTCAGGTCAACATTTTTCTGGTTTTAGATAGTTTAATAGTCACGAGCTCTCGCCGTGACGTGTGTGTTCTAATGTTTGGATGTGTGCAGCCGAGTGTCGGTGATGAGAGGCCAGGTGGTCTCGCCCCAAGGGCTGGGTATCATCGGCATCAGGGTCTCCGTAGACCGGGAGGCCAGGTTCGGATTTACGCTCACGAGGCAAGGAGGATGGTGAGTAATTTTTTTATAATTGAATACTTCAAAGAAACACACTTGTACTCATACGACCGACATGGCATCATTTTACATTGACCCCAATTTTTTTTTCTACTTTTGTGACAATTATAATATGGGATAGGATCACAATTTACTGCATAATGTCATAACAATGAAACAAATTAATCTAAAAATCAAAGTTGATTTTATCGGTAAATTAAGAGCTTCAAGAAATAATAACAATCAATTAATAATTTCTGACAAAAACAACGAATTCTCTGAAAATAATAGCCTGATCTTTGGCTCTTAATGAGGACTTTAGATTTACCCATTCTAAGTACTGTTGATTATAACTTATCGTCTCATTGTAAACATGTTGGTAATGCACATATTTCATGTTTGTAGGTACAAATTAATATTGGTAATCAACTGCTGAAAAAAACTATATTATTTTCTATCAATGAGATACTTACCATAAAGAAAACCATTTGTATTCCAATCTCAGTGACTAAAGAGTAATTTAAAACTTAAATTTTTAAGTAGGTTAAAGTAATAAGTGTCCATTAACACGTTTCTTATTGTCTCTAAAGGAGGTAGTCAACTGCCCACGAACGAAACTAAAATGATATGATATAAGATAGGTACATTTCGAAAACGTTTAAAATTATAGTTCGAAGCACACGTATTTATTAAGCAGCTCAACTCCTTAGCTTCCATTCATTCACTCAATTGCCAAGTTCTAATTTCAAATTGGGGCAGAACAGTTTATATTTCGTGTGTATGACAGATTGATGAGAGCAAAACTAGACGAAAACAACCCAATTTGTCAACACGTGCGGTAATTTAATTTGTACGAATAAGGCTGATCCTTTGTTCTTTACCTACACGTTATTCAACGTTGTTTTTATACTTTGCGTATCTTAGCCACATTATCAAAATTT
This sequence comes from Aproaerema taeniolella, assembly GCA_949987775.1. NCBI lineage: Eukaryota > Metazoa > Arthropoda > Insecta > Lepidoptera > Gelechiidae > Aproaerema > Aproaerema taeniolella. The sequence goes on along the minus strand of OX465243.1, from coordinate 19,503,674 downwards.
ATTCGAACAATACTTTGTTTTAATAATTGTTTTAATAATACTTTTGTTTCTGTTAATTGTATTGTATGTCTTTGTGTGCAAATAAAGTATATTGTATTGTATTGTATTGTATTATTAATAATTTATTATTTGCCGTATTATTAGCGTCTATTTTAAACACATGATTAGGAACATAATTAGTATTGCAAAGGTATAATGTAATATGAGCCAAGCTCCTGGCCCATGCATGGTTGATAGGTTGATAAACCTGATTTGATCCAAAACTACTGGACCGGTTATATTTCAGTTAGTTCAGAAGCACTCACAGAAAGTCACGGTTTAAGTTGTAATGTAACAAAATTTGTATGTTGGTAAAAGTTCGAAAGTAAAAGTTCAAATAGTTAGGCGACTCTTTCTTATGGACGTATCAGTATCATATAGGACCGTCAATGACGTATATACTCAGTGTTTTTATAGGATAACACTCAAATTAATGAATCACCCTCGACGTTCGATTGCTTATAACTTTTAAACGGCTTAACAGATTTTCATGAAACATGGCTAAGAACACTCGGAATAAAATTATCTTCGACACAAAAAAAATTAAACGAAAATCGGTTCATCCGTTTGGGAGCTACGATACCACAGACAGATACACAGACAGACATGTTAAACTTATAACACCCCTCTCTATTTACGTCGGGGGTTGAAAAATGCAATAATGCGCTAATGTAGATAAATAGATATGAGTTATTTAAATAAGTGTGCGGTTGAATAAACCATACACATGGCTATAACAGTTAAATGTCATAGTATAACAGTTGTATTTATTAAAAATCGTACTTCATAAACTAGTTAGGTATCTGAAATTTCCATTTCCACATAATTTAAAAAATTTAAATAAGCAACACATGAGAAAAATATTTTTTAACTTATTTTTAGATACAAAATAATAATGTATTAATTTTATTAAAAATCTCCCTAACGAATTTGGCCAAGTTTTTTAATAAAAAATATTTTAGTCACAGCTGCTCCTTAGCTGTTTAATTCAATGAAAATATAAATTAAAAAGTGCCTAAAGAAAAAACGGCTATTACATGTATAGTTTTGTTAATGTGATGTACTTGTTCTATAATAAATCAAGACGCAAACGAAGATGCGGGCATCAGCTAGTTTTGTATGTATACAGGGCTTTAGGTAAATCTCTTTCAACCTCTCGGGTGGTAAATCAGTCCATGAATCTGAAAAACTTTCCCAAGGAACATAGGTCGAAATACGAAAAAAAATTTTTGAGTTCCCATATGTAAAAACTGCATCAGCTGATAGCGCATTTTGTATGGGAAGTCAATTTTTTTTCATACAATTTTTGTTCTTTGGGAAAGTTTTTCAGTTTCATGGACTGATTTACCACCAGAGAGGTTGAAAGAGATTTACCTAAATCCCTGTATAAGCATTAAAAAGTTATGCTCGTTTTGGATTTGTTATAACGGGGGACTCACGCGGTCAACCAACCTGCATTGGGCCAGCGTGGTGGACTATGGCCTAAATTCCCTTCGTTTTTCGAAGGGAGGCCCGTGCCCCTCGGTGGGGACGAATATGGGCTGATAAAAAAAAACTCGTGTGCCTGACTGAGAACTTTTAAAAAACTTATGATTGTTTATTTACATAAACGGCAGTTACACCCAAAAATCCAATCAACGAACATCCAAAACACACAGAACATCTAATTACCTAACCAATTATAAAATTCCTCGGAAAACAATAAACAAAACTGATAGCTATTTACAATACCATTAAAGCAAACCGTAAAGGGAATTCGTAGCTTGTGGCCAGTTCACAGGATACCGGTTCGGTTCCGGGGTCGGGTAACTCGATTTCATACTTCATACTCTCCGCCTCATGCGTGCGCGCAGTGTATAAAGTAACGACCGTGACTGAATCTTAAATTAATTGATTAAGGCAGGCTTGGGCAATGAGATTTCATTTTGTAGGCTCTATACTTATTAAATTCGAGTCTGTACGCTCGGTGTATAGTCAGCAGCAACTAAAAGTACGTACATTAATCTAAGTTGAAGGCTTGAAGGTACGGTCAACATTTCAGTTGAAACGAGACCCTCTGCTGAAAGAAGGCATCCATACTTTCATTACTAATATTTTTTTTTCTATGTCTATAGTATAAAAGGAAGTCGCCCTCCGCGTCTGTTTGTCTGTTTATCTGCTAATTCCTCAAAAACCACGAAACGGATTTTTCATCATCATGTAGATAAAATTATTTCCGGAAGTTTTATCTATGGTACATCCTAATTACAACTATGCGAAGCCTGGTTGGGTCGCTAGTATATTATAAATGTGAAAGGACGTTTGTTTATTTGTCTTTTTATCACGTCGTAACGGAGCGACGACGGATGGACCTACTCGTAATTTGCACAGATATAGTTCGGTTGGAGAGCGGCATAGACTATGTTTCCAAGCAAACAAATTAGAAGGGCTAGTTATCCCACTATAAAGGGTTAGTGGATTCTTGATATCCAACTTGTGAAAAAGCTTAGTAAAAATAAATAGCCTGGCGAGTGCGGTAGTAAAATTAGACCTACGGGAGAGATAAGGCATGGTTTGCCACGACCGACGCCACACAATAAATAAATCAACTCCACTACTGGTCATAAGTTTCCCCTAAGATCTCTACACTGATAGATCCTGTGCTACCCGCATTCAGCAACCTATCGCAGCCTTTGTCAAGAAGGTCGGTTAACCCTGAATAGGTAAACTGTATATACTGACATGTCAAAATCTTAGCCTCAAATGGCATTATCTCCAGTCATTATAACCAGTACCATAAATTTGGTCTGAAATGTCGCACAGAATTCATTTGAGGAGTAAACTTGACCGTGCTTCGGAGGGCACGTAAAGCCGGCACTCCCGGTTTTTGTCGATTGACTACAGTTGTTAAAACCAACACAGAGGCCTTTGAAAACTCTGGTGCCAGGGTTAGTCAAGTTCGCCACACACTTAACTATACCTACGCGTTCAAAGAAGAAGATTTGACATACACTAAAAACACTCAAACCACCTAAAACTTACTAAAACCTAGCCACGCCTTAGCCGTACACGCAACCTCAAAAATTAATTACGAACAATTAAAACAAGTCAAATATTTATACACATTTTCTCATCCGAATCTGTTCGTTTGTCACGCTATTAACTCCCAAACTATTCACGGCAGATTGTTTTAACTACGAAACCCACGCGATAGGTTTTTAACCTTTACTTCTATATTTTAAAATTTTGTTAAAAAAATTAAGGATCTCGATATGACAAAACTATCGCACGCGTGTATGGTAGCAGATTAAAGTATGAATTCAGTTCATGTTACCCACGATACAAAGGAACACTTTAGTATGGGCTTTTGAGTGTTTGACGTTTGTTTTATGTCTTTAAAGAGAGGCTTCTTCTGGGCGAACTTGCTACATCCAGCTGCTCGAGTGCGATAGTGATAGCACGCATTATTCGCCGCGGACCTATGTCAAAATGTCAACATTGACAAAGCAAGGGGGGAACAAGCCTTTGCGCGGGGCCCTCGCGCAATCAAAGTGAAGTTTCAGCGTCAGGCGAGTGGCGCGCCGCAAGCTGCTGCTCTTGAGCTAGATTGTCGTTATTTGTAGTACAGAGCAAAGCTATTATATCATATCATCATATTTCATACTATATTATAAAACAAAGTCCCACGCCGCTTCTGTCCGTCTGTCTGAACGCGATAAACTCAAAAACTACCGAACGGATTTTCATACTTTTTTGCACCAAAGGATGGAGTGATTCAAGAAGAAGGTTTATGTGTATAAATACATACAAATAAATGCTCGCACCTTTAATCCCTAACAGGGTTAGCGGAGCATCAGTGGTCATGTGTTATGTGTATAATTTATTCCCAAAATTTCCACGGGAACGAAGTCCCAAGCGGGAAGCTGGTTCTTTGTAAAACAAGCTAACCTGTACCCTCCACCTCCCAGGTTTGACGTGCTAGTCAACGGAGGAGGCGCAGTGACTCTTCAGTTCCAGCGATCGCCATTCAAGCCACTGCGGAAGACTGTCTTCGTACCCTGGAACCAGATCGTGGTGCTGCCACCTGTGCAGATGGAGCTCAGTGATGAAAGTGTGAAAGTACCGACGCCTAGGTCAGTTTCCACTGTTTTGTTTTTTTGTTGAATATTTTCACTTCAGCGCCATTTGAGACTGTAAAGCGTTATTTAGGTTTTCGCAAGAGGAGGCTAATAGGTTGATTAGTTGACTATAATACAGAGTGTAAGGAACAGCTTAGCATATGCTTAGATGATTAATATTAATAATAACTATGATTACTTTCGCGCTACGCCGTATCGGATCAAGACATCTATTCTGATCTAAGTCTACGAACGACGTACGACCAACATTTGTCACTATCTAACACTGCAATATGTAGGTATAGCGCAAAAGAGAGATGCACTAACATCCGATGCTGCGAAATATCGGTCGTACGCTTACAGAGTCCAGGGACCGAAATTTCGAAACGTCGAATGTTAGAATATCTCTTTCTGGCGCTGTACTGATGAAAGTGTCAAGTAGTGACAATTATCGGCCGTCCGTCGGTCGTAGATAGTACAGAGTAGGCACTATGTTCAATTCGATACTAAAATTAAAATACAGTCGGAAAGGCTCAGTTCACTATCTTGTGGATAGAAAACTAGATAAAAATGTAGCTTAAAGATAAAAAATAGGTACAAAAAGCGGCTTTTCCTTTAAGACATTTTTTCTAGTCAGCCTTAAGACAGAATTACTAGTCAGTGTGCAGTGTGAAAGAGTAGATTGCAGGATTTAGGAAAGTAAAAAGAAGTAGACACATGAAAAATGACAAAATAAAGTCTAATTATTCAGAATACTCAACTGTTCTCCTTCCACAGAGCCCCACCCCGCCTGGACTGGTCCCCGATGCCTCAGTGGTGGGAGACCGAAGCCCCCCCGTGCCCCGCCCACGACCACGACCGCCTCCGCCCCGAAGTGGTGGCGGTGCCTCCGCTGGCGGCGCCTGCTGCGTCTTCTGCTTCCACTACCACTGTCATCTACCCTGAGGCTCAGGTTGGTTACTACACTCTTCATTCGTTTATAACGCCCTGGTGGGAGCGCCGCATTAGCCCAGGCGCGTCACATTAGTTTGCCTAATGTGACTACTGACAACGCAACCCAGTAAGAAAGCGCAGCACACACTGTAATTGATCCGGTCGTCAAAAGTAGCTATGTTGGAATAAAAGTAGCCGTTTTACAAAGTAATCCTTTTTTCCGTTTTTGTGAATGTGATTTAGTATTTTTGTCTCTTCTTCTGAAGTTAGCTCACAAGCAGTATCCTTAGATGCAGAGATGCGCAAGTGCAGCGAGCTAGCAAAATTGTGTATTCAAATAAATGAAAGAGGGCCAACTCCTGTATCGGTATCGTAGTAAAAATAAGTTTTGAAAATCCTGGCCTACAGCCAAAGTATCAAAGAGGTCCGTGTCTAGCAGTGGGGTTTATATAAAATAAATCTCCCCAACGTGTCTGTCTGTCTGAATACGATAAATTTAAAAACTATCGAACGGATTTTCGTAGAGTTTTCACAAATGGACAGAGTGATTCAAGTGGAAGGTTTATGTGTAAAACCGAGGCAGGTCGCTAGTTAAGTACTGAATACAGATTTATTTCACACACACACCAAATAATTAAAAACACTAAAAAGATTATTTGTTGATTATTTGTAGACACTCTCCTCGACACACGTACTACTCAACCCGTCATCTTCAAACAAGTCTATAATCACCCTTTAATAAATCTAGACAGACAGCTTTGAACCTGTAACCTATGCGTCACGAGTCACGAATGCCTATCCCAGGGATGGCGAACCCATATAGATTGACGTGCCATTTTTAAAAGAAATGTTGAAGAGACCATAGACGTGCCATCAAATAATGTTGACTAATTGTGAAAATATTAAAATTAAACTTAAACAAGAGCGCTTGCCACCCACCACGCCTACTCATTCGGTAACGTAGGCTCACTTAAGTTCGTAACTTGAACTGCATAGTGAATTTTGTTGTTTTTTCTACAACACGTAGTGTTCCAAGGTCTGTATTACAGAACGTGACTCAGACTCTGATCTATACTTGAGTAGCAGTCGTCTTTGTAATTTTGATAGTGAGAGAAAAGATAATCAATACTTAAGTACAGATCAGGACTTGAATCTCCGTCTGTAAGACGGGCCTAAGTGTTCTATTATCTATGCTTTGTAAAAACGTTTTGTCGCGTACCATTGATGTCACGCGTGCCATTGGTTCGTCATCCCTGGCCTACCCGTTAGCCCATTAGGCATATTAGGTACTGAATAACTCATACTTTATCGAATGGATCGGGTTCCATTAACCTTAGCTATCTAGTTTTCATCTGATTTAGGTATAGTTACAGCGCTTATGAATATTAAAACGAAATTTAAAGAATAGGCTGAATATTAAATACAGAACCCTAAGCTTTATTCTACACATATCACAGTATTGCCTCCAAATAATAAAGAATTACGCACAATAAGTTAAGCATTTTAAAAGACATATAGAGGTGGGGTGGAATGGGTGTAGGCACAGCATACAGCTGATTTTAAGCACACCTTGAATCACAGTAGAGGGAGTGAGCTAGAAAGAAACAGTTATAGAACCTCATTTTCAAATACAGAATAAACTGCTGTTATCATTATTACAAATAAAATTATAGCTAATTAAATTGATATTCTAAACTTAAACTATAGTAGTTTTTTAATTGCTAAGTAAATAGTGCTTAGTAGCGTCGTTACTTAGTAGCACCACTTAACGCTACACATTCAAAAACCCACACTAATTGTAACATGGATCCACTGAGACACACAAAAACAGATATCAGAGACAGGTATTAGGCACTACCACTGAACCAAATCGGTCGTAGGGAAATCTTGTCCTAAATGACAAGATTCCCCTACGAATCTGGTTTATTGATTGCTTTAATGCATTTCATTATGAATACTAACATAATATCCATGATTTCATAATTAATGTGGCCCGTCTGGAGGGTTTTTTCATTTTTAGTTTAATTTTCGCGCCGTACCGTGTATAAATAAATAAACACTCAATAAAGACCCACGCTACAGTTTTCCCTTTTGTCGTGGGTCCTTGTAACATACATAAAGACAGAAACGAACACCCATGACTCAAGAACGAATATCTTCTTTTTACACAAATATTTGGCAGCACCACTACCTACCACTCTACCAAACCAGCCGTTTTATGCAGCAAAGCCAGGGCTTAGTGTAGACTACTTGTTTTTGTAAAAGAATCAGACATTTTCAAAACCAAATTAAACCGCCTAACATCTGATCAATGACAAAAACAATAAAAATCTGAACTACTATTCCAGATCGTGAGCGAATCCATCGGCATCCCAGGCTCGTTAGTGAAGCTGACCTACCGCTCATCTCAAGCTGCTGGGTACCTCTCCTGCGTGCACGTTCAACTCACGCGCAAGATTGTCCCGGCTGCGCTGTCCAGGGTCCATGTTCGAGTGGAGATCGAGGGGTCCCTTCATACACACTCGTATGAGGCTGACCCAGACTTGACGCATGTGTTCGCATGGAACAAGAGGAACGTCTATAAGCAAAAGGTATGATTCGCTTTTATTAAAACTGTAGCACGTAGATCAGCAAGAGCTTACTGAACCAATCACTTTGTAGTGCCCTAACGGGGTTCGTGTTGAATACTTGTACCTTGTAAGACCTTGTGAACCCACGAAGACAATAAAGAATTTTGATATTGCCATTATTTATTGTACACAAAAATATTAAACATACATTTTACAGAGAACAGGATATACAATGGAGAGCTTAACTCAATATGAGTTCTCTTCCAGCTAACCTAAGTGACAGAGAAATAGTATTGAACTGCCAAAGTCGATTTAACTTTGGAACTGTTTGATGAATAGGTGGTCAGCACACCCTGATCTCATTAGCAATTTTTATACACCCGAATGAAACCTAAGATGATCTAACGTTTTTCTTTTGAACTCTCTTCTCAGGCCTTTAAGGATGTTTTCAGTCTCTCCATGACATATCCGTGACTACATAAACTGTAAAGTTGTCAAAACATCTTACACACAACACGTTACACAGATTTCTTTTCCATCGTTTTCACAGTCAAGACCAATTCTTTCAAAAATGTATCTATTTTGTGCGTCTTCACCTTTCCAGGTCTACGGCCAAGCTCAAGCAAAGATCTCAATTGGTTACGAGTACTCGTCCTGCTCATCCATCGTGTGGGAGACCCAAACGGCGACCCTGGCTGGTTTTGACGTGGACATCTCGGACATCGGCGGCTGGGGCCTCGACATCCATCACCACTACAATTTCCACGAGGGAATCCTGCAGAAGGGTGACGGAGCGCTGCTGCATCTCAAGCAGTATCCGAGGACTGTTCAGGTAAATGGAGATTCTTAAATTTACTGTCAGCTTTCTCAACATATTGGACTTCTTTAACTAGAAATTAAGGGAATTGAGCTGAAGTACACCTCAAATTGCAAGGAATCATATCTTATTGATATTATGTGTTTTGTTTTAGTAAATGAGTATGATAAATAAATAACTAAAGGCTCCGCCCACCAGCTCAAGCAAAGATAAAATTACTTAAGTAAATACATGTATTTTTTCCGATATTAGTATTATTAATTTATTTTAATAATGTTTACTGTTAATAGGGTTACCCAGTAGGTAGTGTCATTTCTTCCTCTATTTACCTATTTACAACTGGAAACCTTTTGTTCCCAGGTGGTAATGGGCACGGGTCTGCAAAGGCCGCTGGGTTGCCCCGACCACTGCAACGGCAAGGCAGCGGACGCCCGGCTGCTGACCCCGACCGCCTTGACCTCGGGCCCTGACGGGTCCCTATATGTTGGAGACTTCAACCTCGTTAGGAGGATCACCCCCGAAGGCGTTGTCACCACTGTTCTGCAACTAGAGTAAGTTTTAAAACTTGTTTTGATAAATCTAGGTATCTTGAAGACAAATTATACTTAGTGAAACCTTGCGATTGGTGGAGACGTGATTGGGTTGGTGATGACGACGATCCATTGACGAATTCTTTCTAGAACTGCGATACTTTTTTTTACTCTTCTATGATGTGACCAATTCTCTATACTGAAAGGAAATAAAGATCGCCTTTAAAATGCGTAAATGTAAATTTATGATTTGTCAAACAAGGTGATAAAACAAAACCTGCATTAATTGTAATGAGTACTGGCTCTTATAATAATAATAATAATAATAAATTTATTTATTTAAGTAACCAAGACTCATTTTAATGTTAGTAAACTTAAAACTAGGTTAGTAACAATTGAGATAATAATAATAATAATTTATAATTTAATTTAATAACACTAAAAAGCACGCTAAGTCACCGCTGCCCCATTCCGCTAGAAATAGCACAGCAATGACTCACGTACCTACAGTCGAGCCTACTCCCGATCATGTTCAGGATGCTGTTGGTGCTGCTCCGTATTCTGCGCACCAGGGACCCGCACCTTTTGCGCATTGTTGCGTAGAAACAGTCAACCCTTGCGTCCGCAAACATCCCTGATGCGCTACAGAATCGAGGCAGCCCCAACAACATCCTGAATGCGTTGTTATACTGGACCCGGAGAGCATTATAGGATTTTTGAGTATATCCAGCCCACAGGCTGCAGGTGTAAAAAGATGTGCAGTATGCTCTAAAGAGAGTAATTTTAACATCTTCTGAGCACCTTGCAAACCTGCGAGCTAGCATGTTCGCTCTCACCGACAATGCCCTCCGTTCCCTTTCGATATCAGTGTCGTCTTTGAGGTCGGGGGTCAATATGTGGCCAAGATATTTAAAAGATATTTAGATATTTATATTTTTAACGAAACAAAAACTTATTCTATTTTATTTTTAACAAACCTACATTTTATCATAAACAAATCTTAATCACTGTTTAGCGATTCAAAACGCGTTAATCAGCGTTATATATTTTTGTGAAAAGAAAAAAAAATACCAATTCTTTATTAAAAAGTCAGATTCATTTGTCCATCTAATTCCCTTTGGATGCTGAAATATCTCTATAACAGCTCTAAAACAATTTTTTCCAGAACAACCCAAGTGGCGTACCAATACTACATCTGCATATCACCAGCCGACGGATTCCTCTACATATCAGACTCGGAAAGACACCAAGTGAGAAGGGTAATGTCTTTGGAAAAAGTGCGCGACCCCGCATTGAACTGGGAGGCTGTGGTTGGTAACGGTGACCGGTGTGTGCCAGGAGATGACTCCAATTGCGGTGATGAAGGTCCTGCTATCAAGGCTAAGCTGGCGCATCCTAAAGGTAAGACAACCTTTGAAACTTTACTATCGCCTTTCTTCGAGCTAGATTGTGAAATTAATGCTTTTTAAGGCAGAATTCCAAGGCCTACTAAGATCCAATGGTTAGAAGAAGATAGTACACAAAAATGACAATCACATTCACTTCTTCAACTAACACTTCACTAGACCGTCGTTACGGTATAATAAATTTCATGATTATTTTTCTTCATTTCCAGGTCTTGCAATCGCAGCGGATAAGACGATGTATATCGCTGACGGAACCAACATACGCGCTGTAGATCCAAACGGCATCATCCATACATTGGTCGGACACCATGGACACCACAATCATTGGTCACCCGTTCCTTGCCGAGGTGCTATCGCTCCGTACGAAGCTCAACTTCAATGGCCTACGGGTGTAGCTCTTTCTCCTCTAGACGGGTCTCTTTACTTCATTGATGATAGAATTATCTTGAAGTTGACCGTAGATATGAAGATCAAAGTAGTTGCTGGACAACCTTCTCACTGTCGCGTCGGAATTGATGGAAAGCCACTGCTCAAAGGCAACAGGACATCAGATTTCAGAGAAGACTCAAACCTCGGCACGATCCTGGCAATCGGCTTCGCACCCAGTGGAATTTTATACGTCGCTGAAGCAGATTCGAAGAAAACGAACACAATTAAGACGATAGATCCGTCTGGGAAGATAATGCACTTTGCTGGTAAACTGCAGGAGAATTTGAAAGAGTTGAGTTGTGAGTGTAATTCTTCGTCATCTGCGACGGCTACTCCGCCGGCTCGCGACGCGGACGGCGGCTGCCCGTGCCGGCTCAGCGTGGCGGCCGGGGACGAGCCGCCCACTAGTACGGAGACTCTCCTGTCGTCCAACGCTAAGTTCCAAACGATATCTGCGCTTGCCGTTACGCCTGATGGTGTCCTCAATGTCGTCGATCAAGGTAAATGGTCTTCATAATATTACCTAGTCACTTGATTTTTGTGATTTTTGCTCAGCAACAATACACTCTTCAAACTAAAGTATTTTTTTTTAAATAACTCCTCTAATTACTGACTCCTAAATTATTTGGTGCTCATGCCCGGAGGTGTTGCTACCTAGAAAATATAAAACAGATTTTATTTTTAATCCTGTCTTCTTCCTGTCTTACAATACTAATTGTCTCTAATCAATCTGCCGTCCAAGTGGCTACGTTCTGGGCCACAACGTTATAGTTTTACTTGCCATCGACTCGCTAAGAAGAAGAATACTAATCGATGTTCTCTTTGTTTGCAGGCTCACTCCACATTCTAGCTCTCAAACACTACCTCCCAGTTCACGATGAAAATGGAGAATTTAGAATACCATACCCACCAACATCAGAAATCTACGTGTTCAACAGATACGGCCAACATATTACCACGAAAGACTTGACTTCTGGAAAGACGAGATATTCTTTCCTGTACTCCAAGAACACCAGCTTCGGAAAGCTTTCTACTGTCACTGATGCTTCTGGGAACAAAATTCAACTGCTTAGAGACTACAGCAACGTTGTCAGTTCGATAGAAAATACGCAAGACCATAAGTTGGAGCTGAAAATATCAGGAATCGGTTACCTAACCAAAATAGCTGAGAAAGGCACCTCTGAAATTGAACTTGATTATGATGCGAACAGTGGATTGCTCAACAGTCGATCAGGGGTAGGTATCATTCTGAAAAAACAATCAATCATTAATGTGTTTTGAGATTAGATTTCTAATGTTTGTCTTTCGTTTCAGGCTGGAGACACTGTAATCTACAATTACGATGACCTCGGTCGTGTTACCAAGATAATAATGCCTTCTGGAGAACAAGTTCACATTTCTTCTGGTCTCGCTAAAAACTATGGCCTAGCTGTAACTGTATCTAATCCATCCAGTACCATCCCAGTAGGCGTTGCTAAGAAATGTGAATACGTTCTACATGGACAATCCTTCAAACAAATCACTATCAATAATGGCAAGCAGATCACTGAAGGAAGGATATACACGAATAATACACTGCTTCTAGAAACGCCTTGGTCTGGAAAGTTCGAAAGTATAGCAGCTGCTAAACATCCATTGTTAGAAGCAGCTCTTCCTATCGAAGCTGAAATGCTGCACATGTGGTCGCACCAAACTACGACATTCGGCGATGCTCTGATAAACAACATGTATTCTTTATACACTTTGGTCGGTGATGTAAGGAATCCACAGCAGACTTTGAACAGAGAGATTTGGGTCAACGACTCAAGGGTTCTAATGATCGAGTTTGATCAATTCAAGAGCAAAGAAACCTTCTTCAACGCTGATAGAAACCCTTTATTCACAATCGCATATGATGTCGCTGGGCTACCACTATCGTTCACTCCATATGGTGCTGGTGTACCATTAAATATTTCATATGATAGGTTCTACAGAATCAACGGCTGGAAATGGGGTGACAGTGAGGAATCTTACAATTACGACCCACATGGTATGCTATCGGAAATCACCAGTCCACAAGACGGAACCAAGTTCATTTATTACAACGAAGGTAACTTGGTAAGTAAGATCACTCTCGCCAGTCAGAAAAGCTTCAAGTACTTGTATGATAGTGACGGTGGTTTAACTCACGTTGTGTTGCCGTCTGGGACTAACCATTCCCTCAGCGTACAACCGTCTATTGGCTTCCTTAGAGTAACCTACACTCCTCCAGGATCTACAAAGAAATATCTGCAACATTACTCACATACCGGGGAACTCCTTCAAACTGTTTTCCCTGGTGATGGGGCACGCGTTGTCTACCGCTACTTCACCACAAACAAGGTCTCTGAAGTAATACACGGCGATGGTCAGACACAAATCCATTATGCAGAAAACAGTGGACTTCCTTCAGAAATATTACACGTAGACCGAGATGTTGACTACAGATGGGAATCTACTTATGTGGGTGGCTTACTTACGGAGGAAAGATTAGATTACGGTGCGAAAACAGGCCTGAGCAATGCAAAAATCATTTACGAATACGACAACAACTACCGCATCACATCTATACAAGGCCGCATTGGAGGTCAGACACTAATTCCTCATCATATCGTCTACAATGGCAAGACTGGCGAACCTGAACTTTTAGGACAATTTACCGTGTCCAAACAAAAGTGGAACGAAACTTCTGTGTACGACGGCATAGCGATGTTCTCAAGAGCGCTGAATGAACAGTTCTTGGAGAAAGAAGTTACTGTAAACATTCACAGAATGGAAGTATTCAGGATGGAGTTCTCTTATGACAAGCATGGAAGAATATCTCAGACCAGAACTCATACTAGAAATGTTGGAGTCAATACTTATACTAACGTCAAGAATTACACTTGGGATTGCGATGGTCAATTGACGGGAGTAGAAGCACAGGAGCCTTGGGGTTTCAGATACGATGACAACGGCAACATGCTATCATTGACATACAGAGGAAACACAATTCCTATGGAATATAACGACATGGATAGAATCATTAAATTCGGTGAAGGCCTATACAAATATGATAGCAGAGGACTTGTATCCCAAAATGCTAGAGAGGAAAGATTCCAATACAACTCTAAAGGATTGTTGATTCGAGCAACAAAGCGTGGCAGATTTGATGTCCGATATTACTATGATCATTTGGATAGGTAAGTTTTTTCAAAAAACTGCAGAAGATCTTTACACCTATTGCATTTCTTCCAGCAAGCAAATTAACAATTCTTTTTTTCAGGCTGTCAACAAGGAAAGACAACTTCGGAAATGTAACTCAGTTCTTCTACACGAACAAAGATCGACTTCATGAAGTCAGCCATATCTATTCGCCACGAGAAAACAGATTCATGACGCTGGTTTATGATGACAGAGGACACCTTATTTACACGCAGGTATGTAACCACTTAACACTCCACAAATTATACAAAAAACTGCCACAATAAAAACTTGTTTATGAAAGACTCAATATTGCAAAGCACAGGTTATCCATACACCGTCCAAATACAGAGTCCAAAGTCAAAATACCTCCTGATCATACTTTTACTGTTCTCTACTGAACAGAAGAAACTGAACCACTTACTTATTTTTTTCTAGGTTGCTCGTCATAAGTATTACATCGCAACAGACCAATGCGGTACTCCCGTGATGGTCTTCAATCAATATGGAGAAGGCATCAGAGAAATCATGAGATCACCTTACGGCCATATCGTCTATGACTCCAACCCTTACCTGTACCTGCCTGTGGACTTCTGTGGAGGGTTATTAGACCAAGTGACGTCACTCGTCCATATGGCCAACGGGAAAGTGTACGATCCTCTAATCGGACAATGGATGTCGCCGTTGTGGGAGGATCTGATCGACAGAATTCACAGTCCGACTGAGTTGCACCTCTACAGATTCAACGGCAACGATCCCATCAATGTGCGGCCGCAGAACAAGAAACCAACAGGTAAATCCAACTAATATTGTAAAGGCGAAAGTTTGTGAGTGTGTGTGTGTGTTGTATGTTTGTTACTTCTTTACGCTCAAACAGCTGGACCAATTTTTGGTATGAAGGTACCTGATAAACGCATAGGCCTGTCAACACATATGCTACATAATTTTCCCAATTTTTCACGGGAAAGAAGTCCTGGGCGGGAAGCTAATACCAAAATTTTGATATCATATAACTCGTATTATGAAAATACCGCCTCTTTTCCGAAAATACACAATGACACTAAGAGGTTATCTCTCCTTGTAACTTTTATAAACGTCAGAAACAGATACGACACATAAAGTGACCGTAGACCTGGCTGACCGAGTACGGAATCAGTCTGGTTTAAAGAAGGAAATGCATTTTTAGAAACGTTAACACCCGCTAACATTAATTTCGTTTGTTTCAGATCACATCTCCTGGTTGAAACTCCTCGGATACGACATCAAGAGCCTGGCGCCGCAGCTGTATCCTGACGAGCTGCCGGGCGGCTCCGTGCTGCCCGCGGCGCCGCGCCGCCGGCCGGCGTGGGGCGCCGCGCCGACACAACCCGGCGCCGGACTACCCACCGCCATGGCACTACTGCCCACCGTCAGCATAGAGTCCGGCTTCCTCTCCCATATGTCCAACAAGCGGATAGCAGACTTCCGAAGCCTCTCCATCCCCGCCATGTCTGCCCTAAAAACGGACGCGCTGAACCTATCACCCAAACGCATCGGCTCCGACTCGGAACCACCCTTCGGACGCGGGATCCTCGTATCCAGAAACTCGCGAGGCCGAGCCGTCATCACAGCCGTCCCATCAGCTAATGCCATCTACCGAGACGTGTACACTTCCGTCTTCAACCGATCTCATCTTCTCCCGTTCTCCTTCGTCGTACACGGAGACCAGCAGGACGTTTTCTACTTCGTGAAGGAGGACACGTGGCGGTCCAGCGACGATAAGCAGCAGCTGAAGCGGATGCAGGGTAAACTGAACGTGACATTCCACGACGTGGCCGAAGGTGGGAGGTCGTACTCGGACGTCAAGATCCACGGGAAGACGAGTATTGTGAATCTGCGGTACGGGACGAGTGCGGAACGAGAGCGGCAGAGGTTGCTCCATCACGCGAAAGCGGCTGCGGTGCGGAAGGCGTGGCATCGCGAGAGGGAAGCGTTGCGGTCCGGGCTCGGGGGGTCTCTGGAGTGGTCGGCCGCCGAGCTAGACGAGATCCAGAAGGCCGGCTCGGCCGCGGGCTACGAGGGGCAGTACATACACGACGTGGCGCGGTACCCCGAGCTGGCGGAGGACCCGTACAACGTGCGCTTCGTGCCGGCGCGGGCGGCGCGGCGGCGGCGCGCGCCCTGCCACACCCGCTGGTGGCTCGCCGCCGACCTCTGCTAGTGTAGTGACGTCACGGATGACGTCATCCATATGCCAAATCGTATGAACGTATTTCGATGTGAGAGAATGACGACGGATGCCCGTGTGTGTGCTCGTGAAAATATATTTTGTAAATAGTCTCTATTAATTGTTAATTGTTGATGTATGTATGTACGGTAGCCGCGAATCCCTATCGCTATGTAAATAATAAATTTTAATTTGCAGGGAGAGAATGGACCTTTTGAGAGGACTGATATTAAATAAATGTAATGTATGTATAAATAAGACGATTTATGTGAATATGAAATTATTTATACTTATTTATCGGTAAAAAAGCTTCGATTGTGTCCAATGTTCTTATAAATTTAGATGAAGACTATTTGAAAGAATAAAAAGGCATACTTTTTTAACCAAATGCGCTGAAGTTTTATTTGTTTAATCTCTAATTAGTTGAACACCCTAAAGACATTCCTAGCATTTTATTTAAAGTCACAGCACTGATCTTTAAGGCCACAGATAAAAAAAAAATATCACTAAGGCAACAGAATGATGCCCAAAAAATGTCAGAGACGTATGAACCTAAAAAATGAAACTTTGTAAGTTTTAAAAATCAATGTGAACACTGTTATCCTTGACGCAATTCGTCTGTGAAACCGAACAGGTTTCCTCAAGGAATCCGTATGAAACTAAATCAAAATTAAACTTTTTACACTAAAGCTAACCTCACAATTTGTAGAGCTTTTTACTCACATTTTGACCAGTGTTCCTAGAGAAAACTTGTTCAGTTTTACATGCAGATTCACCACCTGCAAGGGTAACGACTGTAACACTAACCACTATATAATAATAGCGATATGTGGTGTCTTTAGACAGTTATCGAACTTTAGGGGGTTGTACTCCCCACCCCACTAAACTGAAAAAATCATCGTTTATTAATTTAAAGGCACTCAATATAATTACGAACCATTCGAATCTACAAACTAACATGACATGACCTATACAGGGCTTTAGGTTAATCTCTTTCAACCTCTCGGGTGGTTAATCAGTCCATGAAACTGAACAAATTTCCCCCAATAATAGGTCAAAATATGAAGAAAAAAAATTTGAATTCCCATACAAACTTCATCAGCATATAGCGCATTTTTTTTTCGTATTTTGACCTATGTTCCTTGGGGAAAATTGTTTAGTTTCATGGACTGATTTAGCACCCGAGAGGTTGAAAGAGATTTACCTAAAGCCCTGTATAAATACTATTCGAATCCACAAACTAAACATGACATGATTAATCAACTCATCTTGGATTGGAAGCCATTTTTGACCTAGTATTTCAGAAGAATATACGAGATTGGATTGGTAATAGTCAATGGTATTTTCAATTTAATCTATTTCTCTTGCATCTGTTCTATGAAAATATAAAAGATTCAACCAATAAAAGATTAACAGAGGTTCTAATAAAATACAAAAACAAAACTTGTGTAAAAGTTATTTATTTATGTTCGAAACGTCAATCTGTGAACAACGTACGCGAGTTATTTTTTACAATATCTATCAATTTATACAAGAATCAATGTCAACACAATGATATATAAACTTTACGATACACTTCTATGTAATAACTGTCAGAATGTATATCACATTTTATTTAAATTACTATTTACATTACATTATTTATTTACTCAAGTAGTTGACACAGGAAAATTCATACAACCATCGAGCTTACTACAATTGGGTTATGTATAAAAATTCCATTACAAAATATATACAATTTTATTATTTCTTAAAAATATACATTTACAAGTTTCAAACTTTGACTATATGGTACAATAATTATAACTATATATTGAGCTACAAGTTCATAAACAAATGAGATCAACAACGCTCCACTATTCGCCTATACCCAACTAATGCAATACATTACAATACACAGAAAATAAATAGTTACACTATACAGGGTCTGAATAAATACAAAAAACAGGTAACATGAAGATTCAGCAAGGGGGCTTCGTATACTAAGACACGGGATCCAAGCTTAGGTACCAACCTATGTTATTCCATAAATTGTAGCTTGAAATAAGTTCACATGTTATAGAGAAAATAAAGATCTCAAATTATTTGGAACAAGTTTTGTACAAATTTTATAAATAGCATCGGCAATATTCGTTTGTAAGTGGACTAAAACCTAACGTTAATACCAGTGCAATCTGGACTTTACTGCTTTACCTTAAGATTTGAAATACAAGAACGGCACAGACTCATGTAATCCCGCTCATATGACAGTTATGACATTTCATGGGAGGAAAAATTCTAAGATAATTTCGCACCATGCAAAAATACGACTTCTTCTTATCGTGTAGGTATAGTCAAGTGTGTGACAAAGTTGGCTAACTTTGGTGTCAGAGTTGTTAAATTAAGACTCTTGCGCAGGTTCATCGGCTCAACTTATAAAATTTGTTCAACGTGATCATTTCGAAATGTCAAGAGATGACTGATCAGAACTCGCATTTGGTGACATATAAACGGAATAGCTTGACAGAACGTGATAACATTGTGATGGATCTTTCTAAGTAGATCAAAAGTATACGCCGAATAGATCTAGATTGTGTGATACAGAAACACAGACAACTAGACTAAAATGTGATTCATATTTTAAAATCTTTCGATGAAAAATTTGAGTTTTGAAAATGTTGTATATTTTCACACCCTGTATAATGTCAAAGCTTTTAACAACATAAACAGTAGCAACCATTGAGGCATGTCGTAGAATGCCTAAAATATTGAACACATCATGATAACTTCAGTAAAAATACAGCAACCAACATCAGCTTTACGTATGATATTAAATGTATAAAATAAAATATTTCTGTCAAATTAAAAAAAAAGAAACAAATATTTTGTGCGTCTAATATGTAGCTACGGAAGTGAGGAATTTTCTAGTGATATTTTAGAAATAGAACTATTCTATCAACTTTTTCGAAGGTTAAAGCTGATAACATTTTACAGGTTAACAATAAACTTTCACGCAGTTTATGAACAAATAAGATCAAGACATCCAATTTGTATATTAAATCAAGCGAATTTTTCTGTAAAGTATTAATATTTATAAAAACTTTCAATAAATAAGCACGAGAACTAATACGGGCGAGCACTTAAGATGATAAAAATATTGCAGCATTAGATAGCAGCACCTATACGCCAATTTATAAAATACGAAATTTCGATTGCACACTATACTTCGCGTCAGATACGAAGGAAAAAACTGACTATTACACTACAAAATAACGAATCTTGTTTACTATTTTAGTAAAGCTTAATGTCCATCTAATTTGGGAGAATTATACTGTACGTATTACCCTGCCAAATAAAATGAAACCTATGCGATAGTGAAATACTATACAAGCGTAGTACACACTCATTTCGAAGCGTAATAACCACTTTCCGCCTTCCTATCTGCGCAGAGTATACTTCGGTTATTTCTCGTTTTATCTAACTGAATTTGATAGGTTAGTATCCTTTTTAAAATTTTATTAGTTAACGATAAAAATTACAAAAACCAGAGAATGCAAAAAAATTATTGCGTCTCTTTCTAGCCATACGTTAGAATGAAACAGATGACAGTCTATGGCAAATACTACCTACAGCATAGTATAAAAAGGGGAAGTAGGTTATCTTCATACGTCTGCACCGCGCGCGGCTTGTATGTGTGCGCCATAGTATCTATGCGTCGCCGCACGCACACTCAACAAAATCTCGGCGGGCATTTCATACTATGCCTACAGTGCTTACGTATCTATGGTCTCAAAAACCTATGGCTAGGAAGGGAGTTCTTTTCATAAAGGTCTATGGGTTCTATTGCCAATCTTTTTCTTTTTCATTGTTTTAAATTACTTAGTAACTAACACAACATATGTGACATTTTGTATTTCTAATTATTGCTTAAAGCGAGGCGATAGATATGTTTGGAGACTTTATATTAGCTAGCAAAAACTAGATATGAATCGGCCTGGTAAACCAAAGAACTTTCTAAAAGGAAAATAGGACAAATTAATTTTAAAAATTCGACTTTTCACTCCGTAACCCAGCTTAGATTAGATAAACTTTATTGCTTTTTACTTTGACGGCCTGGTTTGGTCAAGTGCTAGTTGGCGCTGCCTCTTGATCGACGGGCCCTGGGTTCGAATCCCAGTCGGGGCAAATATAAAAAGCAGATGTTTGTTCTCGGGTCATGGGTGTTTGTGTTCCGAGGGACCCACGACACAAGTTAAAACCTTAGTGTAGGCCTTTGAGTGTACGGCGTTTTTTTTTCAGGTGTTAAAACTTAATAATTTTTTTGGACTTTCCTTTCAGTTCAGTTGTTCTGTTTCATCAAAAGATTCAATCCCAGAGTTTTGCTAAGTAAAATAAAATCACGCCAAATATTATATTATTAAAGTGTCGATTAGACTGAATTATGGCGACCTCTGCACGCATAAATATAGCGTCGTATAGCGCCATCTACCGAACGCCCTTCACGCGAGTTTTTGCGCGAAGAAGTCGTCACAATACATCTCATTTTGTAGATTGACAAAGCGCGTTAGAAGTGTCATCGGATTGCGGATTATAAGATTTTTGAAGCTCGAGCGTATTTAATGAGATACGGATAATAGATTCTCCCGCCAAGCCCCGCGTTTACTGCGGCGAATGGCGCATCTACCGATTTCAAATGCCAGTTATAAAACTTCTACCTTTTCAATTTGGTCGGTTTATATGTAATTCGAAAGATAATTAGATGATACTGAAGGTTGTTATTGAAAAATAAACCGTAACCCATTTAATCTGAAATGGAAATCTTACAAATGCAACTTTGTAATAAATTACAAGCCAGCTATGAAATTTGTTTCCACATCTTTTATCAAACATTCACAAATATAGATTCTAACAACAAACTATTTATGAAAGATAAAGAGTATAGTTTCCCGTTAGAGCGACCCGGAGTTTCTTGCCTATTCTTCTGAGCACCTTTGCGAAAAGGCGCAATGTTAAAAATGCTAATATAATTCACTAGTTTGACCTATTTTAAGTAACATTCTTATGTTCTATGAAATAAAGCTTTTTTGACTTTTACTTACACTTCGCAAAGGTCTAGTTTGGATTCTAAACTTCAGTTTATTGATTGAAGTTTAGGTTTCGATCGCTCAACCTTGTTCGTAATTTATTCTAGTTAGTCCGATTCGATTAAAGGCAATCAGCCGATGACACTCCTTAAATCCCACCACAATTTTCGCGCTCTCATTACAAAATAACTTCTTACAATCTAATAATTTGATAGAAATTCTAAGATACATGCACGACACGAATTTACTTGAACATTATATGGCAGTAAGCGTAGTAGGACCGTAGCCTATTGGCCTCGTATACCAAGGGAAATTTACAGTGAAGAGATATTGAACATCTGATTAAAGAGATATTAAGTCAATTAAAATTAGAAGTAAGAAAATGTATATGATTCACTTTAAAAGAGCGACCCTCGGAGTTTCTTGCCTATTCTTCTCCTGAGGAAGACTGCACCTTTACGAATAGGCGCAAAGTCTAAAGTGCTAATGTGATTCACTATATTGACGTGTTCAAGCAATATTTTATATGTTCAATGAAATAAACACCTTTGTGTTTGAATTACTAACTTCGTAATATTTAAAAAAGGGTTCGTAAAAAAAACTATTACCCATTTACGGTTTTCATTTGAACACATTATTGGATAGTACCTTTTTTTAAAGGGCAGTAAGACAAGTGATTTTTTTTCTGGCCTTGAGTCAAATTAAAGACGTTTTAAGTATTGCCATAATCAGAATTCAATTTCTACCACACTTCCTCTGCATAGTAATGTTTACCAAAACTAATTTGAATTCTTATGTATCACTGTATTTTTATTTTTTTATCTAAGTGGCATTATTTTTTTTGCAATTTTAAGTCTACTTTAAAAAATAGAGTTTGTAGGAAACTATATAATTTACATTTATGTGGTAATGGTAACCGGACATCTTGATAACTTTTGACAATGTCAAAACAACCACTTAATAGCTAAACGTGTGTTTGACATTGATAGTACACCTAGTTTTATCTGCTTAGCATGTAAAAAATAGTCATAAGTTATAACTTATTACTTGATTCATACAAACGACACAACTCTGGTCGTTATCCCCCAATGAGAAAATCCTACTTTACAATTTCAAGTAACTATCTAATTTATCCACAAAAACCTGTGATGCTTAAACAATGCTGTACATATTTACAACTTAACTAATCATGCCAGAAAAAGTTGTACTTTAAAAAAAACGAAGTTCATTAGTGTAGGTTAATTTCACAACGACAATGTATTACATTAATACTGATTTTAAGCTTAGAATGTAAAATACAGGAAGTCTGTATTTTTTTGTTAATCAAACGAAAGGTTAAGTACCAATTATTAAATTTAAGGTTCCCTAAAAATGGGTTTAATATTATGTCAATACGATTCTCCTTTTCTTTCTTTAACACTCTATTTACAGCTGTCACTTTTCAACAATTCCAACAATAAATAAAATCTTCATCAGCTAGACAATAATGTTTCGATTATTTTAACATTCTTAACTCATAACACTTTTGATTTACTATACTCACACTTGATGCCAGGTCAAAAGAAGCGGTAAAATTAAAATTTCTATTTTATACATAAATACAATATTTGTGACCGTCGAATAATAACATGATTATAAGTGTTTTATTTATAAACTAATATATTAAATTATTTGAACGACACGATTACATTGCAGATTAACTATTTATGTATGATACAATAAATAAACTTCGCGTATTTGAAACTGTTGATTTAAATTGTTATTTTCCGTTTATAAATAATTTTGTTTAAAATTAATAAATAACTACATGTGGTAGGATTGTGAGAGTAAAATATGGCAACATTTGTTTTTGCCCGAGCTTCGATGATGAAAAGTTAGAGTAAAATAAACACACATAGATTTGTCACTTGTTTTGCTCAAAATGCTAATTTCATTCAGTATTTTTCACTTTCCGCTTATTTTTTAAATTTTTAAAACAAAATTCTTTAAGGCCTATGGAAACATAACATTCTTATAATTACGAACCAATCTGCTGTCACACGTTATGAATGACACTTTTAAGTTGCACTTCACTTGGCGTTGCGTATTCGCGTATTTGCTGTATTCGGCCAAAAATACCATGTGTGAAGGATTTATTCGTCTATATTTGCCATATTTGCACAAATATGACAAACACACAAATACGCCGATCCGTTCGCTTGTCGGTCTTTGGTCACACATCAAAGGACGCAATATGATTATTAGACCTTATTTGCTGTTGGCATTCCAAGTGAGGACGTCGTGTTTGTGCTGTTTGGACTAGGTACAAGTATTTGGACAAATGCGGCGAATACGTAACGCGAACACGCAACGCCAAGTGAAGTGCCACCTTTAGGATTTAAAAACTATGTTTAAAAATGTGACCCTTCACGCCCAATACAGACTGAGTTCTCTATAGTTCGTCAACAAAGACGAAAATCCTTTACTTCTATATCTACTGGCATAACAATAGGTATACTCCATTCCAAAACCAACTAACAAATGTTTATCAATAAATAAAGCAGTTAAAAAGCGTTTTTCGCGTACAAAACCAATCGTTATAATGGCAAAACTGTGTTTGTAAAAGCCAATTTGTATTTACAGTTAGTCTCGTTATATCATGAACAGAAGTATTTTTTCATATTAAAGTTAAAATTAATAATTTTAATAATTAGTTCTCAAAGGTTAGCATGGAGAAATCAAAGAAAACCAAAATGGCGGACTATAGGTATTAAAAGCACATCCTTATAAAACAGCACATTATTACGTTATTGTGGAAATGATTTAGATAACCTTGTTTTTATAAATAACCATCCCAGTCGATTTGGAACGGAACCTATTTTTTGTCAGATTACTTATAAAGGCCAGAGCACACTTGGCATGCTTACAATCATAACCTGAATTACTTCTCGACTAATGATCAAGTCTTAATATCGTATGTTTTATTAGTAAGCGTAAATGTTTCATCAGGCACTACTGAACTTGAAAAAGATGGGACTACATAATATGTTTTTCGTTGTTTTTTCTTTCAATCACGTTTATATTCTTTATAAATATGTAGAAAAGTCTTAATTTACATGTTAGATATTTGAGCAAGGATCCAGCTTGCGAGTTAAAGCTTTACAAGTCCTGACTAGCTTATTCACTGTTTAATCAACGCCCAAGACTCTGTCAAGTGATAATTTAAGATACATCGGGTAGCCAATACAGGGTTATTTTTTAATCAGTACACAAATTTTTTGTACGTAAACTTTATGAAAATTTAACAGACCCGTATTTTTTTGTTTTATATCGTTTCATATAAACATTTCAAGCTAGATCGTCTGAAGCATGAAAATAAATCAATTTTTTGTATGAAAAAAAAAATAACTTCGTCCAATTGACTTTAAACTTGGTAATAGTACTCTTCAACACAATTTGTGACACCCATGTTTCTGCGTTTTACAAAATTCATCCTCTAAGACGTTAAAAAGGGGTATCAAAATCTGAAAATTTTGGACAAAAAAATGTTTTCCTTCTTATTTACTTGTGTACTGATTAAGTACAAATAAAAAGTAACCCTATATAGTCAAGTAATTTTGAGAGTGACTAATAAAGAGATAACTTAGCACTGTATACCGAACTGTCATAGTAAATTGTCACTTGACGGGTTTTTTTTTAAATACAAAACCTAACTCAAATCCTAAGGCGCTATTCATACACATGCAACGTGGCGCAGCGTGGCGTGGCGATCAATGCAACGTAAAATGAATTCTTATAGTTACGGAGCAAAGGTTTTACTGCCGAAAATAGAAGCACAAAGAGACAAAAAAAACCTTTGTTCCGTAGCTACAGGGTCTTTCAATAAGGACGGGCTTATGTTGAAATTGAATAAAACAAGCTGTGTGTGAGATATTAACCAATTTTTTTTTGTATTTGAAAGGCCTATTAATGCCATTATTTACGGAATATGATGTCATTTAAGTGTCCGCCGCGGCTTTGAACAGTGGCACGGATCCGAGAGGTCCAACTCTGCTGCATAAATCCGGCTGAATCTGAGCGATGGCCTGCGTTATGTTGAATTTCAGGGCATCAGTCGATTGCGGTTTATTGGCATAGACTTGTGACTTCAGGAAACCCCTAAAAAAAATGTAACGGGGTCAAATCGCACGATCTTGGTGGCCAATTCACGTCACCTCTGCGAGAGATAACCCTTTCCTCACACCGTTCACGCAGAATGTCCATCATGTCGTTCGCTGTGTGGGACGTAGCGCCGTCTTGCTGGAACCACATGTCGTCTACGTCCATATCGTTAAATTTTGGCCAAAATAAATTGTTTATTATTGACCTGTAGCGCTCGCCGTTGACGGTGATGGCTTCGCCATCGTCATTTTCGAAGAAGTGATGCCGCCGGACCAAAATCCGCACCAAACAGTCACTTTTTGTGGATGCATTGCCACCTGGTGAACCTCATGTGGGTTTTGGTCGTCCCATATTCGGCAATTTTGCTTGTTGACATAGCCATTCATCCAAAAATGCGCCTCGTCGCTAAAGATGACTTTTCGGCCAAAATCAGGGTTCTCTTCCAAACGTTCTGAAGCCCAGTTAGCGAACAAACGGCGTTGTCTATGGTCATTCACTTTAAGCTCTTGGGTCAGTTGGATCTTGTACGGGTGTAGGCCCAAGTCCCAACGCAGAATTCGCCAAGTTGAAGTCTGCGAAAGGCCGAGTTCTTGTGCACGGCGAGAAATCGACTGCCTCGGAGTCTCCTTCACACTTTCACGGACAGCGGCGATGTTTTCAGCAGATCTGGCGTTCCTTTGACGTGAAGGTGTTGGTTGGTTGTTTACTGAACCAGTCGTCTCGAATTTGGTGTAAAATGGACGCATGGCGCGCAACGTTTGCACTAACGAACACTCATTTTGATAATCAATTTTTATCATTTGACTGAATAAAAAACAACAGATTTGACAGATGTCACAAAAACAACATGGCCGCCACAAACTGTCAACATCGACCCGCCCTATTTGAAAGACCCTTAAAATTAATTTTAAGTTGCATTGACCGCCGCGCGCCGTTGCTTGTGTATTTTTATTTTATTATAAGATGGGTTAACTCTTGACCTCAATCTTGACCACGGCCATATATGAGATCGACGATGGAGCGAATTAACCCAGAAAATGCCTATAAGGCACTGGTACTCCCACGCACCGACGGAACACAGCAAGCTGTTTGGCGTCGGACTTCAGAAGGAGGGTGGTCGCGAATCAGACGGCCAGACACAGAGCTTACCACACCGCATGAGACCATAGGACGCCACCTCAGATTTAGAACATATTGAGGTGTCGTTGCCTGGGGCGGATTAATAGGAGGCAGGTCTCATTTGTTTTACCTTAGTCGCCTCTTACGACAACCACGGAAAGAAATGTGTATAAATTACGCCTTAGACCTAGAGTTTTTTTTACAACTTAAATTCAGAATAACGTTGAATTTCACGATATTCCTACGAAGTCCCGGGCGTTCCAATGTTCAATGAAAAAGCCTTGTCTAATATTAAAAATTGATCATAAATCAAAAAGTAATCATCTAAAAATTCGCAACGTCCAACTAAATCGACTATGTACATCATTATGCTATTGGGCAGTGTTATAATTGTAATTAGTGATCACTATGAACTGTCAGTGTTCGATTTCCGTCTTACTTGCTGAGCGTTCAAAGCCTGCGCTTGCGCTTGTGTGATGAACTGAGCTGTGCCTGGAAAGGTAACGGTTACATTAATTAACATTTACAGTACAATATTTTCACTCACGAATTCAAAGTAATTAGAATTTCGGTGACGTCACTGTCAATGGATTTGTACGCACAGTGTTTAAAAATTAGATATTAGAATTTAAAACTTTTCATTATTCCTAGCGGATAAGAAATCGAATTGAGGGAACCGACTAAAGTCCATCCATAAATAAAAGTCTTAAAAGGTAAACAAATATGGCGGAATGTGTAACCATAGACTACTATAGTGATGTGGTTTATGTCGAATAATGTCGATGTCGGCAAAATTACTAAGTGCATTTCTGCTATTGCTATTTAAGGCAATAGAATAGGTGAAGAAGTAAAGAAGAACACAGATGAAGTAAAATACATTTATTACAAATAGCATTTGTGCGAGGTGTCGTTAGAGTTGAAAGCCAAGTTGTGGAGTATTTGAAAGCTGTTGAGTAGTTGTTTTTTTCTGTGTGCGGTGTTCTAGTAATCTCATTGAAAATGCTTTTTTGCTAGATAACCGGACAGAATTGAAAACATGACCATTTACAACAAAATTTTTACCATTTAATGACAAGTTCTTTATTTGCCTCTGACATGTATGCAACAATATGTTTCGGCAAACAATGTTTTTTTTTTTTTTTAATTTGGCGCACCGGAATAGCCTCAAGTTTTTATAGATATGAAAGAACATCCCATCCCTATCCACCAAAGACAATACAGAGTATTTAAAATGTCAGTTGTAGGTTTGAAATTACAGCGATCTCGGTTTTCTGCAAAAAAATAAGTATTTTACGATAAAATGGACATATTATTATAGAAATAATGGTGTTGCACGTGATTACCTAGATGTTACAACAATTACTTACTTGTTATTGCGTGTGATTACACCCGGAATGTGTATTTTTCTTCCGGTAACAGGTTTGTTTACAACTTAAGACTTTTAATTATGGATGGACTTTATATTTAAATCCCCCAGTATCTTTAAGTCGCTAGTTGCATATTGTCACTATACTTTACGAGTGCTTGAAATAAAATTATTAGGCCCAAACTGTGCCACAAATAATTTATTTTTGTTTTACTCAACAACAAACAAAATATACCACGAAAAATTTGACTGATAACCACGTTTAAGCTATTTCAGATTATTTGTCGTGTTAATCTACTAAACTGTTCTGTTTTATGTTTGCAACCTCTGCTTCTTTAGGTCTTTTAAGGTAAACTTTTCCAAATGAATGGTTTATTTGTATTAATTTAAATTTCGTAATAGAAATTTAAATTTTAATGTTATATAATTAAAATTATGAATAAACCGTATTATTAATGGACGTTTACAACCTTAAAAACATAAATGAAAAATACAAAATGTAATTATTCATATTTTTTTCGTTTGCCATACAATAACATACTATATACAACAAAACGAACAATACTTCGTTTTGTTGTATATGGTACATGGTAGTTTAGGTACATGTGATTGCCGCACTAAGTTTGGATTGAACGATTGGACATACCGCAAGGAAACCTAATACCAGTCGACTAAACATGATATCACGATTTAGTTTATTTAGTCTAGCGAGATTAGCGAGAAGCGCTTGAAGTAATCACTGACTGTTTAACAGAGACCCTTACAGTAAAGTATAATCTACAATCAATCCTTCAACAATCTGTACAAATGTAGTTCAAAATTAGCAATAAGTCTCATTGCAATTGTGTAATTAGTGTAATGTTTCTAAATAACGTCAGGGTGTTTTTTAGAAACATAAAGGAGCAAAATAAATACGTACCAGGTTGTAAGGACGCGGTCGGTCTGATGGCGGGGCGCGGCGCGCGCGGCCGCACCACTTGCACTTGCCGCGCGCCCTTCACCCCCGCGCCCACTGCGCCCACCGCGCCCACCCCGCCCACCGCGCCGGTCATCAGCTGCGCTGTATACCCCACACTGTTAGTCACGCACGCGACAATACACGACCAAGTATACCCCGAACCAGAACCAGCATTCGACTCGAATCGGATATTCGACAAGACTGATTATTTATTTATCAGACAAGCAGCCATGGGAATAAACTGCTCAGCTCTAGTTATTTTAGATTTCGTTAAAATTAGAAAATAAGAAAATTAATGAGATTAAAAAGAGCACCCTCTGAGTTTCTTGCCTATTCTCCTCTGGGGAATACTGCACCTTTGCGAATAGGCGTGGAGTCAGTAGGGTCAAAAGAACGAACATGTACTCGTATGTATGTGTTTAAATCCTTTAATGTATGTTTGTAAGTATTTAATGTAATTTTGACCTTTTTTAAGTAACATCTTGAATGTTCTATTAAATACATCTATTTTGAATTTGAATTTGAACTATACCCGTCCCTGCCATCTAAATAGCTCAAGAGAGGGATGCACTGAGACTTTCCCAGTGTCCGTGTCGATCGAATGGTGTAGAATACGTGTGTTGATAGGAAGGCCGTCGGTGGTAATAATGCTACAAAGATATGCGTACGAATGTTTTGCTATTTTAATGCAGCCTACCTAAGGGCGGTTGCGTACTTATACATTCGGTTTGTGCACCCATGCGTATACGGTCCGTATGGAAAACGAATTGAATACGACCCGGATACTTATCAGAGCCCTAATTTGGTAGGATTATTTTGTTCATCTATACCTTTCAAATTGAGTAAATCCTATGCAACAGTGAAAAACTATACAAGCGTAGTACACTTATTTCGAAGCGTAATAGCCACTGTCCGTCTTCCTATCTGGTTCGGAGTATAGTACGGATGGACTGACTGATTTAGGTCCGTAGAACGCGACTCAGATTCTGATCTATACTTAAGTAACAGTCGTCTTTGTCATTTTGATAGTAAGAGAAAGAGACAATCAATACTTAAATGAAAAAACAATACTTAAGTATAGATCAAGACATGAGTCTCCTTCTGTAATAGGGTCCTTAAAATAGTGACTTTAAATTAATTGATGAGAAATGACGATGTGAATCAGCCCGCTAAACTGAACTTTTCTCGAGTAACCTAGTTAAAAATCTTCTTCCTAGCGCTTTCAGGTAATTATAATAGAGTGACTGTCATCTGATCTCTGTTATCCCGCTGACAGGAGGCCGAACTGGATTAAGTTGGAACCAGACCAGATTTGTACACGGGTCAAAATTTTAATTTAAAAAAATTCCTTTCATACAACTTGTATTTTCTTTCAAACAACTTGTAACAGTTAATTGAGTATGTAAAACTATTTTTTATTAA
Source organism: Aproaerema taeniolella (assembly GCA_949987775.1). Classification (NCBI taxonomy): domain Eukaryota; kingdom Metazoa; phylum Arthropoda; class Insecta; order Lepidoptera; family Gelechiidae; genus Aproaerema; species Aproaerema taeniolella. Next base: position 19,473,378 of record OX465243.1, on the reverse strand, counting down.
TAAGTTCCTTGGGAAAAATTTCTTAGTCTTAGGTAAATCAACACTACAAGATTTTGCTGTAATGTAAAATCACCCCAAATAATTGGGGATAAATAGATAATAAATCAAAAGAAAAATTCTACGCTTCGTTTGCTGAGTTCTTCAACCCGCATACTCAGTTAATCCATGCGTATGAATTAGTCATGTACAACCCAAAAAAAAAAAACACGCTTGAATCAGGCCAAAACAACGAGATCTAATTTTAAAAATACAAAGAACTTTCAAAATATGAAATATCAACGTAAGACACTTAATAACGTAAGACACGTTATTAAGTAAACACATTATTACCAACTGAACAAAATTTTTCAACAATGTGTCAAAGTTAATTATATTATATGTCTGTAACAATGTTATGTATGCACGCGCTTGTAACTACCCTCTTCGAGAAACTTACTACACACGCACACGCACGCAAGGTTCTTTGTATTTTCATCCCTATAAAAATAACCCAGATAAACTTCAAGATTATTTCCTAGCATTTTTTTTGTTCAAAGTAGATCCTTAGAAGAGAAAATTCCAAATCAATTGTCTATGAGGACATAAATTATTATGCTGCTACCATTTCATAATTAGATTTATTAAGTCATTAATTTGTCAATTTGATTTTACCAATTGCGATCATAACGCGGCTAACCAAATAACAACTGATTTGGAATAAAATACACACACATCTAAGTTCTTGATTTAATACTACATTTTTAACGAGTTTCTGTATTAACTTGTCAGACTAATTGTTAGATACCTTTTAAGAAAACGTCCCATAAAACACACTTGAAATGGTCAACAGATACGCTAGAGTAAATACTTATAAAACTGGTGTTTTCAGTAAGTTCCAAAAACAACGGGAGTGGTGAATTATCACCACGATCTATTTAATAGTATAATAATGTCTAAATTAATTTAATACTACTGACACTAATCACAATACGTAAAAATCAGTCTTTCGCTTACTTTAATGTTCATTTCTTTTGTAAATAAGAGTAAGTGAACGAAATTCTATCTTATATTCTCATCCGCACCAACGCCCTACAATCCAGATTAAAATATTTACTCTAGCAACACCAGAAAACTCAGAGCGAAAAATATAAGTCACTCAAACCAGGTTTTGAACATAATATAACGGATTTTAACCACGATTTTCATTTTAACTCGTTACCTCGAATCAAAATCAAATAAAATGAAAACCAGAAAATAATTTAAAATGAAAATCGTGGTTATAATTTATTCAAATAGTCCATGATCCATTTATTGTTAGTTAAATAAGTAAATGTGTTAGTTTGTTACTTTGTTATAAAATAAAATATTATAAAAAACACATATTACTGATTTTAGATAAGTTTTATGTAAAAGTTAAAAATTAAATTAAAAATTTGGTTCAGATGAAAATAAATTAAGATTAAGAACTCGTTATAAAATGTTTGAAACTAGAATCTAAAATATTACTAATGAAAGTCATGATTTTTACACTAGTCCCACTTATTTATTTAATATTTTTATGCGACGACCGGTTTCTATCACATCATCCTCAAGATCGAAATCGAAACCGGTCGCATAAAAATCTATACTAATATTATAAAGAGGAAAGATTTTATTGTTTGTTTGTTTGCATAGAATAGGCTCCGAAACTACTGAACCGATTTGAAAAAATATTTCACCATTACAATCCTACATTATCCGTGATGAACATAGGGCACATGGTTTTCCCGTATTCTCACGGGAACGGAGTCCCGTGCGGAAAGCTAGTATTAAATAAACAAGTGGAACTAGTGTAAAAATCATGTCTTTCATTGGTAAATATGAAGTTCCATCAAGAAGCAACAACACAAAGTATAAACTACATAAAATCTAAAAGTAATCAGTTAAAAAACTTACCAATAGGCAATGAGAGCACTGAAGGCTGGTTCGTTAATACCACAGAAGTGGTGGGGGGTACTGACACGAGGAGTCCGCTGGGGGCCCCTGACACGTTCAATGATAAGGATATAGGGGCGGAGAGCCCTGGGATCTGGACTTGAACGTTTTGGAGACCCTGTATGCCTTGCAAGCCTTGGAGGGAAGTCAAGCTTAGACCCTGGAAGTTAAACGTTTAGATTAGAAGTTGTAATTGGTTGTTTTATCTCAAAATAAAATGAGAAATTTTTCTTCAAAATTTTCATTTTCGTCATAATTGCCAATAAAGGATATGTCTATACTGTGCGTCAGGAAGGCGAAAAGTGACTATTTGCTTCGAAATAAGTGTGTACTACGATTGTTTAGTATTGTACTATCGCGAAGTGTTGATTTTATTTAGCAGGATAAAACGAACAGTATTTTTTTATTAGCACATATACGTCCCCAACGAGAGGCACGGACATTCCTTCGAAACTATTTCGAAACATAAAGAGGATTTAGGCCATAGTCCACCACGCTGGCCCAATACGAATTGTATATTCCTACCAAAATAGATAGCCATTGTGCTTTAAAATAGTAAATAATTGCGTGCCCAATATTTTGTAGCGCAATATCCACTTTCGGCCTTCCGTTCTGCGCGGAGTATAATAAATAATTAATGTTTAAATGTATTTAAATTAATGTATTGAATCTTGAAGGATGTGTTAGAATATCTTTATGCTGTTTTAATTGTTTTCTTTCCTTTTCTATAAAATATTGTAAACATTTCATGTTGGAATGGAAATCAGCTAGGTGTGTAGATCATTTTATTTGTTACACCATCTTGTGTTACCACTCCTAGCAATGAATGACTTTTTTATTTTTTTTATTTAAGAAACCAACAGCCTTTACATTAGATTTTTTCAAGTATTTTTGGTTAATTGGTACAGCCAATAATAGGTTTTTACATTTGTAAAATGTTATTATAGTGCTAAGGGAAACGTTTAAGTGCACTATACGGCCTCATCAACAATATCCACGCACTGCGCAGTACAAGCCTATAACAACCCAAAACCTATGAAATACAGCGTTTGCGCATAAGCAGTGTGTAATTTATTGTTAGCAAGCCCGTACAGCAAGCTATACTATAACTATGGTTAACGTCAAAAAGCTTAATAGACCAAGATCTCAGGGCTGACAGACCTTACTTATTTTCTCATTAACCAAAAGTGTGGGAAAGAGTAATGCTAATATGTACTATTAACATATGAATACCAGCTAGCCTGGGCCGACGGCCAATTTTCAGCTACCAGGTTCTGAAGGTACTTCAAAAAATTGCTCACTTGTCTTGAAGTATGGGTGCTATAATAGTACATTATGCTACAAGTGTGCTAAGTTGGATATTACATTAGAGGCGAAAGGCGAGGGCTCAATGGAGCCGAGAATGTAATATCCAATGCGCATGCGTGTCATACGACGTTTTTCAACACATTTGCGAGGAAAGAAAGAAATAAAAACTTTCCTTTGATATTGACGGCAACAAGCTATCACTTGCATGTTGCGCCTTGGAAAGTATTTCTGGCGGTGTACCCATGTAGTTTTCCTGTTCTGCACTTGAAGGAGACATTTTTTTTGTTGTATTTCTGACAATAATAACAATCTGATGAATACAAATGCCGTCTGTGAAAACCAAGTAAAAACATCTGAAAAGAGGCGCGATTATTTTTTTCTTTTTTCGCTCGCAAAATGAGATTCACATTGACAAGTATGCCATACAGCCAAATAATAAAAAAATACTTAACTATATATTTTCACGTTTTAGCACTTATAAATGATAATTTTCTGTTAAATTTAAATGATTTATTGGAATTATATTTTTATTTACATTTTTATTTAAAAATAGTTTAGTATTTACATTTAATTTTCAATAAAAATAAGATCGGATCTCTTTGCTGAAATTTAGAAAAAAAAACATTACGTACTAGTGCTTTATTTTTATTACTCACGGGCTGGGTAATACATATTATTATGAACCTTAAAATAATGACATAAGACCGACTTTATGAGCAAATGTGTTGAAAAAAGTAATAAAAAAATACTTAACTATATATTTTCACGTTTTAGCACTTATAAATGATAATTTTCTGTTAAATTTAAATGATTTAGTGGAATTATATTTTTATTTACATTTTTATTTAAAAATAGTTTAGTATTTACATTTAATTTTCAATAAAAATAAGATCGGATCTCTTTGCTGAAATTTAGAAAAAAAAAACATTACGTACTAGTGCTTTATTTTTATTACTCACGGGCTGGGTAATACATATTATTATGAACCTTAAAATAATGACATAAGACCGACTTTATGAGCAAATGTGTTGAAAAAAGTATTGTTATAGTTCCCTGAACATCATATACAAAAATCACGGCTCAGATTGTAGGTATAATCGCATAATTTACTCGCGAACTGTAAAGCGTCTGGCAGAAATTACAGCCGATGGAGAGAGTCTGACGGTGTTGATCATTAATTTTTATATTTAATTAATTATATTCTATAAGATTTCAGCAGCAAGACTTCAAGACAAGTTAGTAATTTTTGGAAGTACCTTTAGAACCCGGTAACTGAAAATTGGCCGTCGACCCAGGTTCGCTGGTATTCATATGTTAACAGTACATATTAGTACTACTATTTCCCATACATTTGGTTAATTAGAAAATAAGTAAAGTCTGGTAGCCCCGGGACCTCCGTCTATAAGTATCACAAAGATCTGATTTGATTTTGATTTGAACAAGTTACCTGCAGATGGCAGACGGGCTGCGCGGGCGCGGGCGCGGGCTGAGTGGGGGCGGGCGCGGGGGCGGGCGCGGGCGCGGGCGCGGGGTCGCTGGCGCCGCCTATGAGTCGCTCTAACAACGCGCTCTCACTACTAGACACGTTCGTTGACTCGGAGTCGCGCCCGTAGCCCGTTAGTACCTTCGAGTGAAATAAAACATTACAATGTCTTTATAGTTATTAACGATACGAACGTCGTAAATAATGTGTAACGTGAGCCCACTTACGATTAAACACAAAACATTAAGGAAAATATTGTACAACACAAAAGCGTTATATGGCGAGCGAAATGTTTTTCCACAATTATGTGGCAAAAGCCGAACGATTAAAATGATAATTACACCTACAGGAAATCCTTATCCTTACTAATACTTTTAATGCAAAAAATAACTCTGTCTGTCTGTTTGTATGTCCGTCTTTCACGCCTAAACAACTGAACCGCTTTTGATGAAATTTGGTACAGATAAAGATTAGAGCCTGGAAAAGAACATAGGCTATATTAAATCCCACAGCTGGGGACGATATAACCTGTAGTCCACGCGGGCGGAGCCGCGAGCTGAAAGCTAGTATTAAATGGTTTAATTATTTGTTAAAAATAAGATTTATTTTATTGAAAAAGTGAAATAACTAATTTACTTTTATATTTTCTTTCACTAAAAATCAAGGTTTTCGTCAGAAATAATATTTTTTTCAGGCAAAAAAACTGTTTAAACTCTTTAAAAACTCGAGCGGCGTTGCCGATCTCACACAGTCGCTGCTTAAATCATCTGTCTAGACGCAGAGGCCTATAATAATGGCACAGAGCACATAACCTATAGGGTAGAAATATTGCCTATTTTGTGTGAAAACGAACGATGCTAATCCTTTAATACTCATACGGCGCTCTGATTGGCTGACTCAAGGTCAATAGGGATTGCAAAAGTGTGCCTCTGCCGATATCGATAATCATTGCATCGGTACTAGTGTATAACCGTGTTGTATTATGGAATTTAAATGAGTTTATTAATTGTAAAATTAATGTGTTGTTTGTCAATACAAAATTTCAAATTTATGAAAGAAAAATATGCAATGCAGTACCTACAGAAGAATTCTTTGCTTATCAATATCGATAATTTTTTCAATCACTTGAACGCATATCACTATTAATCTACGTTGACGTTAACTTATGACTAATCATTGATCAGTGGCGTCATCGGATGAGCGGCCATTACCACTCTATAGGTTATGTGCTCTGTGGATGATGATGAAAATACTCTTTGCTGTCTTTCTATACTGCCAGCATGAAACTTTATGAAAAAGATAATACTCTCACAAAAGTGTCACTGGATTATCAAATCGCTACTCTTTATTGGGTAATACATTTTTGTCAGCATTCTATTCACTTTTTGCTTACGTTTTTTGCATTATTTGATTTAAAAAAATAACTTTACTGGATTACAGAATAGCCACTAAAGTAGAATTTTGGTATTTGAAAAATGGGTTATTTGCTGATTTTTTTCTTTCCAAAATCTTCTTTTGTTGTGCCATGTTACGGGGCCAGTTCCGAGCAAATGCATTGTAAATTCCCATTTCCCAAAATATGCATGCAGACACAACACAACCAATAAACGCATAATACAACGTCTCAAGATGACGGCTAACATAATAGATACTTGCCTGATGGGTATAGGTAGGTAAGGTATGCGAGGCAGTGGTAGTGATAAGCCTGGCCCCAGCTATAGATACAGTGCGCCCGAGAAGTTTATGCGCGTCGAGGTTGTTGTCAGCCGAGCTGACGTGCGTCATGGCGGCAGGCGCGCTGTTGAGGAGGTTCAGTATGGTGGCGTTACTGCTTGCTGTGCTCGCTACTGCTTTTGCTGCTGCGTTTTGACTCGCTAGAAGAAAAAAAAAGTTTTATACAGGGCTTTAGGTATCTCTCTGTCAACCTCTGGGGTGGTTAATCAGTCCATGAAACTGAACAACTTTCCCAAGGAACATAGGTCAAAATACGAAAAATAAAATTTGAGTTCCCATACAAACTTCATCAGCGTAAAGCGCATTTTGTATGGGAGATCAAAAATTTTTTTTTCGTATTTTGACTTAAGTTCCTTGGGAAAGTTGTTCAGTTTCATGGACTGATTAACCACCCGAGAGGTTGAAAGAGAGATACCTAAAGCCCTGTATACACTATTTAGTAATATTCGAATGAAGATATCAAAAACAGTCATGTAAGCATGAAGATTATGCACAGAAAACTACACACACCGGCACATTTAGCGGAACAACGTCTGTTTTTCATACAATCGACTTATATTGGGACGTTTTACGTGCATAACTGCACTTTTCTTTATACAAATAAATTTGATAAATGATCGCCTCTTTTTTTTACAAAAACTGACGAAAAACCTAGAATTTATCATGTAGTCAATAGAAAAATAATCTCTTTAAACGTTTCATACGAAGTTGTATGATAAGGTTTTTGCAAAGTTCTCTTTTGGCCATGCGGCACATTATTGAAAACTTCTTGTATGTTTTATATTTGGTTTTAACAGACAAACATTTTGGCCTAAGCTAAGCGTAAAATTTTAATAACAGCATCGAATAAAAATCTTTATTTATAAACCCAAAGTTGACTTAATTGTATGAAAAACATAAGTTGTTCCGCTAATTGTGCCGGTGTGTGTATTTAAAAAATGTTAACTGTCTAATTATCACGGTTCATGAGATGCAGCCTGGGGACAGACGGACGGACAGCGGAATCTTAGTAATAGGGTCCCCTTTGGGTACGGAACCCTAAAAAGCCAGGGTATCATAATGATTCTTTCAATATTGAGTACCGAAATTACCTTCTTGGAACTATTGATACCTTGTTGGGACTGATGTTACCTTGTTAAAAGTGTTGGTACCTTCTAGGAATTGTGCTACCTTGTTACATCTGTATACCACGTCGGAATAACACCTTGTTGGAAGTGTTGGTACCTGCTATGAACTATTGCTACCTTGTTGAAACGGTTGTTACCTAGTTAAAAGTGTTGTTACCTTGTTAAAAGTGTGGTTACCTTGTTGGAATTGTTGGGCCGAGTTCATGAGACTAGTGACGAGTGCGCTGATGGCCGGGTTCGTAGTTCTGGGCTTCGATATCGTGGGCTTGGGCTGAGCCGTCGTCGTACTCGTGTACTGGATGTTTTGTACCTGTAATACAATAGTACATTATGCTACAAGTGTGCTAAGTTGGATATTACATTAGAGGCGAGTTTAGAGCCCAAGCCGAAGGCGAGGGCTCAATGGAGCCGAGGATGTAATATCCAATGCGCACGCGTGTCATACGAGGTTTTTAACACATTTGCGAGGAAAGGAAGAAATAAAAATTTCCTTTGATATTGACGGCAACAAGCTATCACTTGCATGTTGCGCCTCTGAAAGTATTTCTGGCGGTGTACCCATGTAGGTTTTCTGTTCTGCACTTAAAGAAGACATTTTTTGTGTTGTATTTCTGACAATAATAACAATCTGATGAATACAAATGCCATTTGTGAAAACCAAGTGAAAACATCTGAAAATTCTGAAAAGTGGCGCGATTATTTTTTTTCTTTTTTCGCTCGCAAAATGAGATTCACACTGACAAGTATGCCATACAGCCAAATGATAAAAAAATACTTAACTATAAAATTTTCACGTTTTAGCATAAACAAATGATAATTTCCTGTTAAATTTAAATGATTTAGTTGAATTATATTTTTATTTACAAATAGTTTAATATTTACACTTAATTTTAAATATAAAATAAGATCTGATCTCTTTGCTGAAATTTAAAAAAAAAACATTACGTACTTGTGCTTTATTTTTATTACTCACGGGCTGGGTAATACATATCATTATGAACCTTAAAACAATGACATAAGACCCACTTTATGAGCAAATGTGTTGAAAAGTTAAATTAGATATTATACGGCTTGTTTCTTGTTCTCTATTCATAAACAAACTTGAAAGTTTATTTTGGGTATTGGCTGTACTTTGAAAATTTGAAGATAGCTTTGTAGCGGCTGAGGAATCGTATGTCACCACAAGAGTAGAAAGGAACCAAAGATGGAAGAACACACTATTTAGCATTTAAAGTATTTACTTATAGAGTACTTTAGAGCTTTTTTAGGAAAAAAGTCCTAAAACCCTCAATTATGAAGCATACTTTTATGATTGTATTAAAAAGAGCAACTTTCGAAGTTTCTTACCTATTCTTCTTAGGAAGACAGCACCTTTGCAAATAGGCGCAAAGTTAAAAATGCTAGTATAATCCACTACTTGACTTATTTTAGGTAACATTCTGAATATTCTATGAAATAAAGATAATTTCGACTTTGACTTTGACATGGTGTAACATTCAATGTAAATCAAAATGAAACATAATAATACATTCAACATGAATATACGTTCGTACGCCAAACAGAACATTTCTATTTGACCAAACCCTCAATCTCCACATTGCACTAACCTGTTGGAGCTTGGGCTGTGTGGGCGCGGGCGCGGGGTGTTGTATGTGGATGATGGGCTGCAGCTTGTGGTTGAGGGGTTGCGGGGGGTTGGTCAGTTGGGCCGCTAGCAACTGGTTGCTGGTCGGTTGAGCTGGGTGGACTTCGTGGACCTGATACACAAATTTATAAAAACTATTGAGATATAAGTTCTTCGTACTAGGTACCTACAGGGTGAAATTGAAAACAATCGACAAACTTTGAGAGATAAATCTACCCATGATTACGAAAAACTTTTTCTATGGGACCAACTATCCTACTAAAAAATAAAAATCTGCTGTTCCATACAAAAGTTCAACACCTACTCAACCAAAATGTATGGAAAAACTGATTTTTATTTTTTAGTAGGAAAGTTGGTCCCATAGAAAAAGTTGTTCGTAATCATGGGTAGATTCATCCCTCAAAGATTGTTGAATGTTTTCAATTCCACCATGTAGAGTGGCCGCCGCGAATCGCTAATTTGTAGCACGCGTTGTGATCCATGGACCAGAAGTCCTTAGTCTGCGGGCGGCGGCGGGCGATAATCTATACTAATATTATAAAGAGGAAAGATTTGATTGTTTGTTTGCATTGCATAGGCTCCGAAACTACTGGACCGATTTCAAAGATTCTTTCACCATTAGATAGCCACATTATCCCCGATGGACATAGTCTACATAATTTACCCGAATTCCCACGGGAACCAAGTCCTGGGCGGAATGCTAGTCTATAAATAATTAGGCACGCGCGCCCATATTTTGTTTACAATGTCTTCTCTATAAGCTAGTAGTATTACCTCTATGTAAGACACTCTAAAAATTAAAAAAATTGTAACATCCCCGACATTCGATTGCTTATAAAACTTTTAAACGGCTGAACCAATTTTATATCGAACTAGCTTTCCACCCGGGACTTCGTTCCCGTGGCACTTTTTTAGTTTTTTCTTTCATAAGAACCTTCTCCTGACAATAAGGAACACAACAAAAAAAGAATCATCCAAATCGGTCCAGCCGTTCTCGAGTTTTGCGCTTACCAACAGATTTAGTGAATCATTTTTATATATAAGATATAGCTATGAACAATCTCGATTACATCAGCTTACACAAAAAAAATATGTCATGTTACAATAACACGTGGTACCTGGACAGTTGCAAACCTCTATTCAAAAGTTTAAAAATCCTGCCTCTGCCATGCCTATACATAAGAGACGCCTGCTGCTTTACTAAAAAATATCCGCATAATTTTAATTTAGTCTCCGAAGTCTCTACAAGACGAGTCAGATCACAGTACGTTAACCTGCTATACCAACCCCCTAGCCGTACTTTTATTTACAAAAAAAACGCTTTAAATATGTGCATAGTCCTATATAATAAAGTACCCGATTATATTAAATGTCTGCCAATTACTAAACTCCGAAAGACATTGACAGTTTGGTTGGATGAAAGATGTTTCTAAAGTGTCCAGGAATATTTAGACTGTAAATTTAAATTTAAGTACATTTTTGACATTTAATATATTTTACGTAAGACCAAATATTTACACGCCTGCAAGCAGGCTGGATACATTGACTTATATATTATTGTAACACCTTTTTTTACTTGTATTCATGCAAATAAATGCTATTCTATTCAATAAATTTTAAAAATTTAAGTTTTGCATAGATAATTTCATCTTTATCTGTTCAGTCTGGTATCTTTGTACATAAATAAATTATAAAATCACCTGCGGCGAAAGTCTCGGCGTTGGCGAAGGTTGTTGCTTCATTGCGCTGTCGACTGAGCCCACACTGCCGACGCTGCCGACGCTCCCGACGCTACCCACGCTGCCGACGCTACCCACGCTGCCCACTACATTGCCCACTACACCGCCCACCGCGGTCACTGCGCCCACCGGGCCCACTGCACCCACTTGCTGGAGTTGCGCTTGCTGAAATTTTAGTTGATTTTTTTATTGTTGATTTACTATGTTTTAGCTTCGAAAAGCTCATGTGTTAGTCCAGTGCCTAATCTTTGTACCCACCGAATTCAAAACATTCAATCGTTGATGTATGAAGCGGAAAAAATAAACTTATAAATACTATAGCAGTCAGGTTCAGCAAGAATGTGTAGATAGCAAAAGAAGACTTTTGTTTTTATATAGTGCATGAAATTACGAAAATAAAAATTTGTGTACAAAATAGAAAAAAAAGCTGAATAATAAATTAATTATACAGGGCTTTAGGTATCTCTCTTTCAGCCTCTCGGGTGGTTAATCAGTCCATGAAACTGAACAACTTCCCCAAGGAACATAGGTCGAAATACGAAAAAAAAAATTTTAGTTCCTATACAAACTACATCAGCATAATTATTAGCGCATTTTGTATGGGAGATCAAATTTTTTTTTCGTATTTTGTCCTATGTTCTTTGGGGAAGTTATCCAGTTTCATGGACTGATTAACCACCCGAGAGGTTGAAAGAGAGATACCTAAAGCCCTGTATATAAAAAAATATTTTTTTAAACAACATTTTATTTAAGGCGGTTGCTGTGAAACCAAAATTGAAAAAGACCCACTAGATGGCGCTGTTTTTAGAATAGGTAATTTCGTCATGATTTTGTCGATTATTTCGTAATTAAGACAAGTTTTGCATAATGTTTTGAAATTGCCGAAAGCCTGTATCTATCTTTGACTGTTATAGTAAGGATTCAGTTTATTTTAATGTTTTATTTTCCCATGTATTGCGAAAACGTGCAATAAAAGTTTATTACGCACACATAGACGTTCGAATTGAGAGTTTCATTCATAAATTCTCGCGTATTTATCTGTCAATTCACTGGTAGGAGGCGTTTTATCTGTCAGATTATTAGGAATCTAAATACAAATCAAAATTTTGAGTTCGTAACTTCTCTAGCATATTGGTCACTTATCACTATCATTTTCAGCGTGTTTTTACGCTCAGTTCTCAAAAGCCGCTTTTCGATTCTTGAGCACACAAAATTCAGTTCATTGACAATCTGAATGCGGTCAATGAGGTTAGGCAACCTTCTGAAGAATTAAAGCGTGATGGGTGACCGTTTTTGTGCTTCAAAACACTCAAAATAAATGCAATTTTATTTGAAAGCAGTATTTAAGGTTAGGTACCCCATTCTAAAACTTGACTATGATAGGTGACTGTTTTTGTGCTTCACTTAGCAATACCTTTTCGAAGCCGAAGCGGATTGTTAGTAGGCACCTATATATATCTAGGTAGGAAATCTGGATTGCGTCATGGTGTTGAAAATTTAAAAAGTCCAAGCTCATATTGTACATTTCGCAAAATGTTATATTCGTAAAATGTCTTTTTGTTAAAAATGACTCGCATATTATTTTGAACTGAATTACGTCTAGGCGGGGTCTCACGGGAATTACGTCTCACGGGGAGGTGAGGCCACAGGCTAAGTCAAGCTGCCTATAAAGCGAGGACAAAGGTCGAGCTTTACATAGGGCCTCAAAAATGCAAGGTAGCCGAATTTTTTCAAGTTTTTTTTTTAAATATTGATATGGGACATCCATTTTGAAACCCAGATTGACGGATATACGTTTTTACATAAATGTTGCTATAGGTAAATTACAATTCAAAATGACGGACATAATGTTTGTAAAAGAAAATACTGTCAAGTTTATGCCTCCCTGAAAGCATACCAACTGCGATCAGTTTAAGCATAAAATATTTCTTTCAAAACGTTTCGTGTTAAGGGATGGCTTTGCAAAAATTGAAACCCTGATTCAGACTATCATTCTGAACTTTTCAGTGGAATTTTCCACTCATTTCACGTTATATTGATTGTTACACCAGATTTCACTCGTTTTTTTTGTTATCCTGGCTTTTACACGAGTGTAACCACGTCGAAGACCCTTTCCCCGTTAGTATCAACGCAGAAGAGATCGACTATCGAGTATCGATGTAACACATTAGAATGTGGTTTCGTATTAATAAGTAAAATATTCAAAGTTGTGCTTTTCTGACTATACTATTTCATAACGGTATTATCTGAACTGGTAGCGAATTAGAGTATATATTTTTCGGTTTGAATGAGTCAGGGTATTTTAACAATTGTCGACTAATAACCCTCTTAAATTTAAAGTCTTTAAGTTCGTTAAAGTCCCATAAAATCCACTTGATGAAATTAAGGGCAGAAATTTTACAGCCAATGGATATACATCGTGTTATATCGTCTCTACAATAAACATCATAACATTCACAAATAATTCTTAATTTGTGGTTTTACTTTAATAGTCAGGTCAAAAAAAATTGCAAAGAAATGTAGTTACTTTTTTCAGAATAAATGAGAGATAATATTTTTTATCAGAATAAGACAACATACAGCCTGTCCACCATATTTGGTGGAACACCAATCAAAACGACATACTACGTTACGTTGGCAAGTGTTTCAAAATAACCCAATAAAAAGAAATCAAAAATTAAATTCAAAAGTAAGATTGTAGCAAATCTAGGAATCAGTTGCGCGGTTAGTCATCCATTAATGTCATAGATTCATATACTTGACATTAGTAAGCATGACAGCCTTGCGCTTAAATTTAAAGTATTAAAATTAATTACATCGCTTTTAAATAAAATTTAGCCCAGGAACTTAAAAATTGTGTCAGTTGACTTAGGACATTCTTCAGAACTTTTTTTTCTGAAAAAGGGTATTTTTAATAGGTACACATTGTTACGTACAGACACCGTTTTGATATTTCATTTGTATCTTTCGAACATCTACACGAGGAAGGAAGGATTACACTATTTCTCTGTTATTTCGTTTTATAGAACAACGAGCTCCTTAAATTGATTTTCTTCACAGAAATAATTTGAAAATTTGTTTTTTAAATCACAATGAAGTTTGTTTTCTTTAATAATTAATGTTACAACAGAGTATATTTTTCGCAAAGGTTTATTATTCCAAAAAAAATATAGCAAATATCAGCACCAGCCAAATATCAGAACGGAAGAACTTAACAACACGGATCTCAATGTCGTAATCCTCTTGAAATTTTTTGCTAGTAGTTCACTACTGGAAACGGAGTTACATAATAGTTTGACTTTAAATATTAAGCTTATCATTACGAAAAAAATTAGTGAAAAATTTTGTTAAGTTAAACGATTTTGGTGAAAATAAATATTAAAATGATGTAGACAATGTATTGAAAGCTAAAACATAATTCGGTATGTGCTAGGTACCTGTCATTACATCACTCTCCTCATCAATCTATGGAATTAATAAAAAAAAAATTGTTGGCAGCCATATTGGTTTACAATGATACCGAATGTATTAAACTATATAATCATCCAAACTAAAGGTGCGTACCTACAAAATTTTAGATCAATCAGTCAAAAGGAAGGGGTTAAATTTCAATTACTAGATAACAAGGCAAGCTAAATAAAATCATTTAAAAAACATTCTGATGTGTTTTATCGATAATCGATGCGATGTCTAGTGTGGTGTTACCTATGGAAAAAATTATCTTTGTGTAAAAACCAGTGTTGCCACAAGGAACGAGTGAAATCTGGTGTCACAATCAGTGTAACCACGAGAAACGCGTGGAAAATTCCGCTAAAAATTGTTCAGAATGACAACTTGAATCAGGGTTTCAGTTTGTGCGAAGCCGTCCCATACATTTTCATGAATCGTTTTGGAAGACATATTTAATGCTAAAGCAGGTCTCAGTCAGTGTGATTTCAGGAAGGCATAAAACTTGCCAGCGTTTCACATAAAAATTACCCACGACCCAAGTCAATGACCCAAGTTTTTGCCTCGTTCCGTTCCTTTTGAAATGCATATTTTAAAGGTTTCCTGTTTTAAAATTAAATTATTTATTGAATTATAGTCTATTTTATATTAAAAAATTATAATAATAGCGTAAATCATAAACATCCAAAAACCTATATCGCATTCTGTACATTGCGTAGCGCTAAAGTAGATAACAATACCTTCTTTAAGTTTCCGGGAAAAATGGTTATTTGGAGCCGATCATGATCTATGGTTCAAGAAATTTGTTTCTCAAAAGAAATTGCATAGTTCACTTACTGAGAAATACAATTGCGGATACTTGCTTACAAAACAGTTATGTACAGATATTATTTAATATACCCATATCTGTGATCATATATTACACTTATACTTTGTATAAGCTCTACAGTGTATGTCTATAAAAAAATATTAATAAAAATATCATGGATTCCAAATTGAAAAAACAATCAAAAATTAAAATAACCTAGTAAGCCAAAGCTTGTACATAAGTTTTTTTTGAAAAGGACATTTTGCGAAAAAACGTTTTGAGAAAAAGACATAATTAGCCTGACCACTTTTTGAAAATGTCATTTTTCGAAAAGCGAAACGCGAAAAGAACATTTTGAGAAAGGACATTTTAAGAAAAATGTCATAATGAGCCTGAACACTTGAGGATATATCGTATTAAATTATAAATAACTAGCTTTCCGAACACGGCTCCGCGCGCATGGTCTACAGGTTGCCCAGCTATGGTATAAATCGTAGCTTATGGCCTTTCCCAAGGTCTAATCTATCTCTGTAATCG
Organism: Aproaerema taeniolella; assembly: GCA_949987775.1. NCBI lineage: Eukaryota > Metazoa > Arthropoda > Insecta > Lepidoptera > Gelechiidae > Aproaerema > Aproaerema taeniolella. Next base: position 19,457,597 of record OX465243.1, on the reverse strand, counting down.
GTTTAGTAGTTTAGGCGTGAAAGCATACTTAACTGAGAGACAGACAGACACACAGAGTTGCTTTCGCATTTGTAATATTAGTCGGGAATTAGGGATTTGAATTCTTCTTCTTATCGTGTAGGTAAAGTCAAGTGTGTGGCAAACTTGGCTGGTGTTTCTAGGGATTTGAATTAATAACTAATCATACCAGGTTGTAAAAAAACAATGAGAGACTCGTTTAGAAGTTTTTTAAATCAACATTTTATTTTCCAAAACTATTTTCCAAAACTTGTTGGGCTCTTTATAAGACGGTGGATCTTGGAAGGCATTCTTTTGGCAGCATGCATGTTTTATAAAAATTAGTCTTGTCCCAATGCCCCCTTCCCCATGTTCTGAGTTGACCCTATATCTGTAATGAAATTATTTCTTACTTAGGTAGGTACTTACTCTAGAAAAAGGCAATGAATGAGCCTGTCAAATGCTCATTGATTGCAAAAATGAAGTTTTTAAAATAATGAGCACATTAAAAACACTCAAAAGCGGGGGGCTTGTTTCTCTTTATAAGGCGTTTCTTTTTATAAGGCGACTTTGATAAGTAAACGAACCTTTAGAGTTTAGAGGCTTATTTTCTTTAAAACTGAAAACTTTCCTCAAAGAACCTATTTGAAATCCTCAAAATAAATTCGACTTCTTAAATTTTCATACCTACTTAGTAGGTAAATTAGCTGATAACTCGAGTTGAATGGAGAGGCAAACTATTGTTTTCACATTTTGACCTGATCCCTGGGAAAAGCTTTTCAGTTTAGTGGGAAAACAGAACGGGACCCATTCTACGGCTACAATAAAATGAAAACTTGTTGTAGATTACTGTTACTAGAATTTTCACTTCTTATACCTACCTACGGCTTACAAAATACTTACGACGCATTTTTTGGTTCATGTTTTAGGAAAAATATAGTTCGAGACAGCTTGGGATTCGGCCTCGGTCACGCGTAAGCTGTTAGGTGATTTGCTTAGTTCAATTTAATGGCAATCGGACGTTCTTATGAACAACCATTTGTACCATTCTCAAATTAGAGGAAATACAAAATCTACAAAAATTATAATCATAACAAACAAATCAATGACAACTTGACACATTTCATAATCTGTGACATTAATCAAAATGCGTTTGAAAACTATACATTTCGGATAAAGCCTTGTAAAAAAATTAAAATAAATAAGTATAAGCGTTTCTAAGTAGTTTTTGTAATATATATGTTACCTTGAATTTAAATTTAATTAAAATAATGCGATATTTAACTCATTTTACATAAATTTTTATGAAACAAATTTAAACAGTATCACGTCTCAGAACGGCCAGGTTATGTATGGCGGGAAACATTTCCTATCTATGTATCTGTCAATTTCTGTAAATGTAACGCACACAAACAGAAGCTAGGCAAAAATTTTAATAATTTCGAAGACTTACAATTTAAAAATGGTTTGATTTATTAATAATTTTATTCGGTTGCCGAAAACTAGATTTTTTAAACAATTTTTCAAAGTAGTTTGGAGAATCTGATATACTTTCAGTCCGGCGTGTATTGGTGAAACGTGTTGTATGAAAATGACACCTCAGCAACCGCCTTAAATGTTTATATTTCGTATCCTTCTCAGCAGACCCTTTCATTTAATACCCACATCATAGGATTTCAAAATAAAATAACTAGTCCGTAATATTTAGAATAACGTCACTTAGCTCACCATGCATTGTCATGCAAAAAAACGTGTTTACAACATTTCCACTCAATGGGGGGGGGAGGTGGTAACTGGTATAAAATTCAATTTGTTTTCTTCTGTCTCTAACAAATACATATTCGCTTCAAACTTTTTTATAAAACAAATTTGTCTGATCGAGATAAACTCACAAAACTACTAAATGGATTTTCATACGATTTGTATCACAAATGATTGGAGCGATTCAAGAGGAAGGTTTTATTGTATAATTAATTCCTGAAATACCCACGGGAACGAAGTCCTGGGCGGGAAGCTAATCCTTACTAATATTATAAATGCGAAAGTAACTCTGTCTGTTTGTCTGTCCGTCTTTGACGCCTAAACTACTGAACCGATTTTGATGAAATTTGGTATAAAGACAGAGCCTGGGAAAGGACATAGGCTACATTTTATTCCACAGTTAGGCGCGATATAACCTGTAGTATACGCGGGCGGAGCCGCGGGCGTAAAGCTAGTTTATAATATTAGTGCGATGTTTTAAGTTAAGGAATTTTTTTGTTAAAGTGGATGTCACTCAAAGATTATTATAAAAATGTTCATACACTTACCAGTATAGGCAGTTGTCTTGCGTTTGTGTGAGTATTTGCAGTCGCAGCTATCGCCGTAGTCCTGTTCATATAATATTTAGTTACATTACATTTAGTTAAGTTACTGGATATAGTGGAAACATATTTGAAGTTGGTGAATCTGTATTTAAAACTGTACAACTATTCCCGAGAAAATTGAAATAATCACTCAAATTGTTCATAATTCTTCGTAAGTTTATGTTGTTAGGCCCTGTATGTATGTTATGCCCTGCATGCTTGTTTTATGCCCTGCGTGTGTGTTGTTAGGCCCTGACTTGTGTTGTTATGTCCCAAATTTGTGTAATGACCTGCATGTCTGTTATTATGCCATGTATATGTGTTATGCCCTGTATGTGCGTTATGCCCTGTATCTGCGTTATGCCCTGTATGTGCGTTATGCCCTGTATCTGCGTTATGCCCTGTATGTGCGTTATGCCCTGTATCTGCGTTATGCCCTGTATCTGCGTTATGCCCTGTATGTGCCTTATGCTCTGCATGCGTGTTTTATGCCCTACATATGTGTTGTTATGCCCTGCATGTGTTGTTATGCCTTGTATGCGTGTTGTATACTGACTGCGGTGAGGGCGCGGGCGCGGGGGTGTGGGCCGCTGCCGCTCTTTGTTGTAGCACCAATTGCTGGCCCTGTTAAAAAACAGAACACTAATAATAACATCGAATGAAGTTTTTTTTATTATACGATGGATTAACTCTTGACCTCAATCTTGACCATACGGTCAAAGATGAGGTCGACGATGGAGCGAGTTAATCCAGAAAATGCTTATAAAGGCACTGGTACTCCCACGCACCGACGGAACACAGCAAGCTGTTTGGCATCGGACTTCGGTAGGAGGGTGGTCGCGAACCAGACGGCCCTTTACAGAGCCTACCACACCGCTTGAGACAATAGGACGACACCTCAGATTAAGAAAAAAATGAAGTGTCGTTGCCTGGGATGGATTACTAGGAGGCAGGTCTCATTTGTGTTTCCTTAGTCGCCTCTTACGACACCCACGAAGTTTAAAAATAGACATAGACATAACAAAATACCCATTACTTCTATAGTATTATTTTGTTTTAAACTATAGTTTCTTAGCTATTCAAACACCGCTATTTTGAAAATTTACATGTTTTACACGGATTTCCTACTTATATTACAAAAAATGCAAAACTTAGTGAGGATAGATGAATGTTTGTCCCTCCTTCACGCAAAAACTTACTACACGTCATCATCAGCCTGTGTCAGTCCACTGCTGGACATAGGCCTCTCCTATGTCACGCCACTGAGCTCGGTCTTCAGCTCTCCTCCTCCAACCACTGCCCGCTCCCTTACGAATATCGTCACCCCACCTAGTAACAGGGCGCCCTACGCTACGTTTGCCGATTCGTGGTCTCCATTCTAGAATTTGTCTGCCCCAACGGCCATCGGTTCTACGACAGATATGACCAGCCCACTGCCACTTAAGCTTGCTAATTCGCCGGGCTATGTCGGTAACTTTGGTTTTCTGACGGATTATTTCGTTTCGAATCCGATCCCTCAAAGAAATACCGAGCATAGCCCTTTCCATAGCTCGCTGAGCGACCTTAAATTTGTGGACTAGTCTCACTGTGAGTGGCCACGTCTCGGCTCCGTATGTCATCACGGGTAGGACGCACCGATTGAAAACTTTCGTTTTCAGGCTTTGAGGTATGGGTGACGTGAAGACTCGGCGGAGTTTCCCAAACGCTACCCAGCCCAGCTGTATCCGTCTCTTAGCTTCCCCATCGAAGTTGATTTTACCTACTCGGAGCATCTGTCCCAGGTACACATATTCAGAAACAACCTCGAGGGGGACTCCGTTTACTGCGACCAGCCCCGGGTCAACATGTTCGTTGAACATGACTTTGGTTTTATCCAAGTTCATCCAGAGCCCTATACGGTGAGACGCATTAGCTAGGCTGTCCAGCATCCGTTGAAGATCCTGCAGCGTTTCAGCCATAATGACGATGTCGTCTGCAAATCGTAGGTGCGAGATGTGCAAATCGTAGGTGCTACTACACGTATTTTCCCAAAATTCCTACGAAGTAAGATACATAAACACCCACACTTTAAGATTATTAATTGTTATTAAATATATATTTGTTGATATTAAATAATGTCACACCACCTTACAAAAAATACGCATGTGTTAAAGTAACACAATAACACAACACATGTGGTCAGGAATCGAACTCGCGACCTACTGGTAAGTAAGCAAGATAACTAACTGATCTGTCAGGCTAATAACTTTTAACCATGTGGCACGTTGTTTCCACGCTGGATTGGGAGTGGAAAAAAAACGTAGAATGTAGGAGCTGCCAATTCTTCCCAGGCATACTGTAAACGTCAGTAAGTGGGACGCGAGGGTTTTCCTGTATTATGGGCAAAAGGCTAACCACCTCTCACTATTATACATCATGTTCCATCTAATAACCCTCAGAATTTGTGTCAAATGTGACATCAAGGGGTTCTATAACCACTGATGCTCTGCCTACCCCAATAGGGATTATAGGCGTGAACGTATGTATGTATGTAGCTTACCATTTCCCTCATCCCGCCGGTGAATGAGACCCTGGGTAGCTGTCCAGGCACGACATGCTTTATCCGGACTGACTTCCTACCCTCCTCCGTAAATATCTCCGTGAATTGCTGGATGTACTTGTTAGCTTGGAGTCTTGAACCTGGGAAACATATTGTATGTTAGTGTAATGCGATTTTTTGTCTAATTCCGCTTTTAGACAATACAATATACTCGTACTTAATGGCACTCCAACACAAATAAGGAACAGTTACATTTTAATACAGAAAGTTATGTCAGGGGACATAAGACGGCCCCATTGCTAACAAGCAATATCTTATCGGCAACTTTTCGACAATAAGCATGTTCAGTTTCTTAAAAATAAGAAACAAATATAATTCTTCACTGAAATACTAACTTCCATACTGAACTGGGAGTAAAAAAAAAATGTAGGTTGTGCCAGCTGCCAACTCTTCTGTTGCATACTGTAGAAGCCAATAAGCGGGACGCGAGGAGTTTCCTATATCGTCAACGAAAGGTCGAGATTCTATTACCATTGTGTGTAGAAGTGTGCGCAAGAGAGTAGTGTGTGAAAAAGTGAGTGCAAAAGTGAAATGTATTGTTTAAGATTCTCGCGGTTATTTTCACTGGTTTTAAACATATTATAACGAGCTCTTACCCCGATTTATGATAGAATGTATGTTGTGTGTGGCAGAGATGTGAAGAGATAATGTATAAAAGATAGCAGGAGAGCAAGAGTGTGTGTAAAAGATGAAAGTGAGTGGAAGTGTGAGAGAAGCGTCTTAAATATTGAGAAGTATGTGCAAATGTGAGGGGTGTGTGTGTAATTGAAAGAAGTGTATGAAAGTCGTAAAAGTGTGTAAGTGAGAAGTGTCAAAAATAGTGTCAAAAACATACCTAAACTAAACCGACACGCAGCCCCATTCCTCTCGCCTTCAACATGGTCCCTATCTACGTATAGTTCACCCAGGAACTCCTGGTCCGACGGCCGCTGTAGTATCGACAGCTTTATATGGAAGAACCCCGCGCCGGCATGTGGGGAAGTTTTTTCCGTTTCTAGAATATATTCTTCGACTAATTGTGGTTGGCAGTCGGGGGTCGGTCGGGGCCGCTCGTACGCGCGAGCGAGACGCAAGGGGCCTGTCGGTTCTGAGGGGAGAGCGAGAGGGGGCGGCTCCATCTTTGGAGGTTCTATTGGTTTGAATACCTGTGGGAGAAATTTATTTTTTAGCAAAGGGTGTTCAGAACCTAAATGTAGACACGTTCTGTGTCCATTCAAGTCTTTTGACGACCCGTATTACAAAAGGAGACTCAAGTTTTGATCTGTATTTAAGTATTGATTGTCTCTTTCTACCACTATCACAATGACAAAGACGACTGCTACTTAAGTGTAGATCAGAGTCTGAGTCGCGTTCTGTAATACGGATCTAAGTCGCATTCTGTAATGGGCAGCTAACGTTGTAAGTGGACGAAGAGGTTAAGTCAAATCAATGTGCTTTTTTTAATCATATTTATTTTATACACAACTAGCATTCCGCCCGGGACTTCGTTCCTATGGGAATTCGGGAAAATTATGTAGCCTATGTCCATCGGGGATAATGTAGCTTTCTAATGCTGAAAGTATTTTTCAAATCGGTCCAGTAGTTTCGAAGCCTATTCAATGCAAACAAACAATCAAATATTTCCTCTTTATTATAATACTAACTTCCCGCGCGGGACTTCGTTCCCGTGGGAATTTTGGAAAATCATGTACCCTATGTCCATCCCGGATAATGTAGGATTCTAATGGTGAAAGAATTTTTCAAATCGGCCCAGTAGTTTCGGAGCCTATTCAATGCAAACAAACAATTAAATATTTCCTCTTTATAATTATCTTTTATATTAGTATAGATTGGTCCCTTCCATTGATGGGTTGCCTTTTTGTTGAATGTTCCTGTCAGATTATCCAAAGTGTGATACCTTTTAAGGCGCCTTGTTTTAAGCGAAATTCAATCTTATCCGACTCGGATAGTAAATAAAATACTAAACACTAAATAGAACCATAGATAAATATGTTTTTTCTAACTTGGTCACACCATTAGTGTTAGACGTGGAGGTTAGTTGGTAGTTTAACACTATAATAACTTGATCTGACTGAAATATTACATTGCAACTAAGCAGAGGAATTATTACAGGCTCTAATGTAAGCTCTATTGTCATAGGCATAAGGTTGAAACTACAATCAGTTGCCTTACCTCTGGTGGTTTTTTAGGATATCTGGAAGTAAGTCGTGAATGCGGCATGTTCTGTCGAGTATTCTTCGCGCGTTGTCTATGTATCAAGTCTAATAGTTCGAGGCCGTGGTAGTGCGTGAATTGATCTAGTTTTCTTTTTCTATTTACAGCCACCTGAAAGAGACATACGTATTTATTAGATAACACCTTAAACTTTCGCGATTTTGTTTTTACCTTTGATCCCCACACGAATTTTGACCCTTGTTAGAATTAAATTACGTTTTTATCATGGTTAATATGTGACTTACAGATAATTAAAGGATGATGTTTCTGTTAGAATGGATTAATATTCTTTTTCTTACCAGCCCTTATACGTCCCCACGGAGGGGCACGGGCCTCCTTTCGAAACACGAAGGGGATTTAGGCCATAGTCCACCACGCTGTGTTGGTGGAATGGATTAATGGAGTATAGAAATGGTTATAGGGCTGGGTCTTGATTAGTTAGTAAGTGAGTCAAAAATTTTGATGAATTGTAAAACATGTAATAAAAATAAAAACTACCCAAGTTACCTGTCTCATGGTGATAAGGTACAAATTAGAGAGGACTTAGATGCCGGTTGTTTTGAACGAACATAAGTCAAAGTCAAAAAAGCTCTAATTCACAGAACATACAGAATGTTTCTTAAAATATGTCAAAATAGTGATTTGGTGCAGTTTTTCTTAGGAGAAGAATAGGCAAGAAACTCCGAGGGTCGCTCTTTTTAAGTCAATTTTATACATTTCCTTATTTATAATTTTAATCAATTTAATATCTGTATAGCTCTGGAGCTGAGCAATTTATTACCACGGTTGCTTGTCTCACAGATAATCAGAAAGTCTATAAAAGCCCTTTTAACAAAGTTTTTGTTTAAATAAATTTTAATTATTGTCTTAAATTTTTCTAAAGGTAAGTTTTGAATACTAATTAATGGGAATCTTATGATATCCATTTTATTAATTGATAGAAATAAAAATAAAAGGATTAGGTCAATTGAAGAGAAAAAATAGAAATGCTATGTTATCTTCTTTTTCTTATAGTGTAGGTATTAGTCAAGTGTGTAGCAAAATATAAAATGTAATATACAGGGTGTCTCATAAGTACCCAACGATTTCAAAAGTGTGTCTAGACTAGCCGGCGCCACAGAGGGGAGCGGGGAGTGCGGCATTAGTTAGCGCGTTCCGAGGATTTTTAGTTGCCGCCATGTCGTTCACCGGAGAGCAACGCGCTTTTTGCGTTCGCGCCTATTTTGAAAACAATAAATCGCTTATTCGTGTACGGCGCCTGTATCGTCTCAATTATCGATTGAGGCACATTGATGAAACGCCCAGCAACTCTACCATACTCTCATGGATCCGGAGTTTCAACACTACCGGAAACACAACAGGAAGCAAGAAAACTGGGCGTCCAAGAAGTGTAAGAACGGATGAAAACATTGAGTTGGTGGCAAGTTCGGTGCGACGTCAACCTCAAATAAGCATTTGAAAACGGCAGTCACAATTAGGCATGTCCAGAGCGACTGTTCATCGAATTTTGCGTTCTGATTTGAATTTGAAGCCTTACAAAATTCAGATCGTACAGGAATTAAGAGAAACCGACTTTGATTTAAGACTGAATTTTTTAAACACAATGTTGGAGGAGTTTGACGATTACCAGAACATCTTCTTTAGTGACAAAGCTCACTTTCATTTGGACGGCTATGTCAATCGGCAAAATTGTCGTTTCTGGGGCAACACGAATCCAGGGCTGCTCCATCAACGACCTTTGCATAGTCCGAAGGTAACCGCATGGGTGGCTATGTCGGCGAAATGTGTCATCGGACCTTATTTTTTTGAAGACGCAAGAGGCAGAACTGTCAGCGTAAATTCGGCGCGTTATGTGGCCATGCTACGCAACTTTTTCGAGCCAGAGCTTCAAGAATGTGAGCATTACAATGTCCGGACATGGTTCCAACAGGATGGAGCCACATCCCAAACAACTAACAACTCAATTGAAGCCCTACACCAATTGTTTCCCGAAAAAGTCATTTCAAGAAGGGGTGACATTGAATGGCCCCCCAGAAGCCCGGATTTGACGCCACCCGATTTTTTTTATGGGGGTATCTTAAGTCAAATGTGTATGAAAATTCTCCGCAAACTTTAAACGTCTTGAAGACCAACATCAGAGAAAAAATTGCGTCCGTAGATAGACCTCTTCTTCAGAAAGTTTTCAGAAACTTTCACCAAAGACTCGAAGAATGTAGCCATCGTAATGGACACCATCTCAACGATGTAATCTTCAAAAAATAAAAATTCCATTTGTTTTCTATTAAATTTGTCAATATTATATTTTGAAACCAATAATTAGTTTAATTTTTTGCATCATGAAATCGTTGGTTACTTATGAGACACCCTGTATTTAAAAGATTACTATATATGAAGAGCGCTACGCCTATAAACTACTCTCGTAGTTTAGCGACTTTAGTTTTAAGTTAAAGTGTGCAATCTTTTTAGCCGTGTGAGTCCCCGGAAGAGTAGAATAGGACCACCCTCTTTCTTACCGAGGTGTCGTACAAGGCGACTGAGGTAAATATGCAAGTAAGTTCACCTGCACACAGAGAAGGAAAACTCTGCAATAATATCAAAACCCTCGCGAACCCGTCTGCCAAGCGTGGTGAGTATGGCATTCACCCCTCATATTATCGAGGGAGGCTCGTGCCCCAGCAGTGGGGACGTATATGAGCTGATGAAGATGAAGTGTAATCTTTATTTGAAATAAATTATTTAAAAAAAAATGGCAGGAAGAACTTGGACCAGACTCGTACACAAGAAGGAAGAGTGGAGAATAATGGGGGACGCCTTTGCCCGAAGGCACACAGAAATGGTCAACGAAGACAGTAAAATAGAAATAGATTAATATATTATGTATTTCTGATTAAAGGCTATAAATAAATAAATAAATTAAAAAAAAAAGTGTTGAAGAATCCTACCTGCGAGAACCTCTTAGCCTGCCGCCGTATGGGCGGGGTGTTGAGCAGGCGGGGCGCGGCGTGCAGGCGCGCGGCCAGCAGCCCCACGGCGGGGCGCGGGTCGAGGCACAGCGGCGGCGCGGCCGCGTGCACCAGCGCCGCCTCCACCGCCTCCAGCGCGCCGCGCTCCTCGCCCGCCCACCCGCAGCGGCCCCCGATGCACATCGCGTCGGTTATTATGCTCTGTCATAACAATGTACCGATGATCCTTACTAATGTACTTACTAATATAAGGTACTGACAGAATAACAGCGCTACAGCCTACGCATGAACGCTGAGTCGGCGCCTGTTTAGATGACATTATATTAGAGGGCCGTCCACATATTACATCACGCAAAATTTCGAATTTTTGATATGTCACGCTTTTTTGGTCATCCCTTTAACGTGTATGGTCACGTTTGGTATGACCACCCCTCTCGCATACGCTATGAGGTAATATATGGATGACCCCTATATAATAACTGCATAATATTTAGTAATAAGATATTTGTGTCATTTAAATAAAGTTTATTTTCTTTCTTTCTCTTTCTTTCTAATATTATAAGGCCAGTGTTCACCAAATATTTAACCAGCGATTAGCAGTTAACCGGAGATTTGACAATGTCATTTTCATACATTTTTATTGACATTTTGTCTGATTAGCTTCTAACCGCGGTTTAACCGTTGGTTATATTTTTGGTGAACACGCGCCTAAATGTGAAAATTTGTAAGGATGTATGGATGTTTGTTCCTCTTTCCCACTCAAACGGCTAAACCAAATTTGATAAAATTTGGTATGGAGGTAGTTGACACCCTGGATTCACACAGGCTAAAAATTTTTTTCGGGAACGAAGCTAGTACTAACTATAATCTAACTAATGAACCCCAACTCAGTATAGTGGTGGTTTCGAAAGAATCTACAACGCTGGTCTTCCGTGGAAACAAAGAGAGCGCTACTAACGCGAAGTCAGATCACACGTATACAAATTAATAATTTTACTGTGAGCATAGATCAAAAAAATTGTGAATCTAGCATCTAAACTAAAATAATGTCGTAGGCCGGTTTGATAAAATGGTAGTGATGTTGCCTCTTTACTTATTAACAATTCGTGAGTGAAAGGCATACTGGGTTCGATTCCTAGTCAGTGCAAATATATGTATCAAAAGCAGATGTTTCTCATTGGATCATGGGTTTCTGTGTCTATCTTTGGGTATGTTCCAAGGGATACTAAACAAGGGTGAAAAGAGAGAAAGATTCTCTAAAACAAGGCTTTTTTTTTTAAACAGCTTTTCTCTATATTCTACCACCATTGCTCTATCTAGGCAAAAGCTTTTAAGGATATCAGTATTCTTTAGGAGCTTTTGCCTAGCTATCATATCTATCATAATTACAATACTTGACAAAATGTTTCTAGAGCAGAAAAATAACTTTACGCAAATTAGTTTCTACTTCTGATTTCATTCTTATGTTCTTGACTATGACTTATATTATTTTTTTACATTAAGGAAATACAAAAAATACACCTTTTTTAAAATATTTTTACAAAGGCCTCAGTAACCCTGACAATGCCTGGCTCAAAGTTGTTAAAGAATTAAGATACATACCTGATTAGTAGGCCTGAGCAAAACATGATGAGTGTCACACATAAAACTAGGGTAGGCCTGTCTATAATCACGTATTTGTGCTATTATACATCCCGAATAGAACAGACAAGAGTGTTCGGCTTCCAATAGATCTAATAAGACAACCGGGAGCTCTTCGTTATCTATGTAACTTAGTAGTTCCTCCTCTTCATACGGCCATCTTGGTGTTTCTATTAGTGTTTCTTCCTGACTTGAAGAGGTCTGAAAAGATAGTCACACTTGTATTATTGAAAATATTGGTCAATACAATTCTTTGAATAACGGCGTCCACAATCTAATGTCAAAAATATAGAATGGCAAAGTCGCCAATACCAGGTTGTAATGTATCAAAAGCCACGTCCGCTGATTAGCAGGGTTCACAGCTAGCAGGTGAGAATGACCATTTTGGAGCACAAATTTATTATGACACCCCAAAAACATTGTTTTGAAATTATCAAAATATTAAAATGACATTTTTAACATGGTTATGAATTTTTTCCATTAGCCAGCCAAGCTTTATAATTTCAGGATCTCATCTCTTTTGTGCAAAGAAATTGTTTTAAATCAAACTAGTAATTCAAAAATACCAGTCTGAAGTAGAGAAGCTAATGTTTCATTTGTTATCTTGGGAATTGTCTAAACTATAAAAGGATGTTTTCTCACCGCTTCTGGTACTGTCAGAATAACAGTTTTGTAGACTACTTCTGCACACACTATTTGATACCATTTACTTAACAATACAGTACAATATACTGTATTGCACACCAACATTATAGATCATGATACAGAGTGAAAGTTACACTATGGACAGTAATAAAGTTAGGGTACCAAAGGCGGCCCCATTGCTAAGAAGCAATATCTTATTGGCAACCTTTGGGTGTGGAGAAGACAATATTACACCTTATATGTGTGGGTAAGTATTTAGTATACCATTTCATTTTTATGTATTATTGTTATGTGTAACTTTTCCTAGTATTGTATTGTAAAATCTTTTATTGCACATCAAACAAAATAAGTACATAGACATCAAGAGTGTTATAAATATTACATAAATTCAAGGTACAAAGGCAGACTTATCCTACAAGGGGATCTCTTCCAGTCGTCCAACTCTTTCCACTATTTTCTGTCTGCCACTACTCTTATCCAATAAAGTGTAAGAATACTTTGTATTTATTTGGGCACTGAATTTTAATTCTACTCTTTATTTTTTTAAATAAAATTTAAAAAAGGACATTCTTCATATTTTTTTTTACATTTTCATTTTAATATTTTCTGCACAAATTACTGTGCATCATTGTATATTATTTCCTGTGTGGGCAAACTATTGTAATATAATATCAGGGCCCTCAATAGGTACATATTTGGGCTGTAAAAAAAATATAATATCTACTTACACTTCCATCATTTGGATGAATATACTGTGTGCTACCATTAACCTTCAAAGACAAGGAGTAACCTTTGTTTCCGGGGTATAAGTTTATGATTAACGTATTTAGATTATATGTTGCCAGTAATTTCTCGAGCAAGTATGACGTTGTCTTCAGTCCTTGCTGTGAAGAATACAGATACATAGAATAATTATATTTAACATGTTTACTGCAATCACAGTATATTTGTAGTAAGTAGGTATATTCTATGGTGATTGCTCCATAAAAAAATTTTAAATTTTTAAAGTAACAAACAAAAATATGTGTAGGTACCAAACTTTATTCTGAAAAAATGTGTTAAAAGTTTAATGCAAAAAAAACATGCACTCCTTCCAATGTTGTTCTATAGTTGCTTAGAAACCGCATCCAATTGTAATTGTATACAGACCACATTAAAACATCTATGAGAACAGTCATAGAAGGCACTGGGTACTAAATCTTGTACTACGAATATACTCATTATGCAGAGAATAAGTTGACAACTTATTACTGAATAAGTAGTTTATTTAATCATGAGCGGTTTTGCCAAGATACTGTTTAAATCATCCGTCAAGATGCAGATCTTTAAATTGATGATGGAATACACTACTGTTTTGTTCTGTACTTTACCGTATTATAGATACAAAATAGCAGATTAAACTCACATAATTAGCCTGCAACGCCTCATCCTGACTCAACTCATTATACAATTCGTGAAGTTTTTTAAACAAATCAAACTTTTCAGTGGTCTTAGAGGAGGAGGAATTCCTCTGGAACTTCATCCTAGACTCATCGACAGACTCTGCTAGGTGCATCTTATCATGTGTCCAGGTCATTTTATTCTCTGAGACACTGTCAAAATGTGGTAAACCCGAATTCACATGCTTCGCTCGATTCAGTATTACCTGCAAGTAAAAATCATAACAGTGATGCAGAAACGCTTTTCATAATTAAATAAAAAGAAATGAATAGAATAAAATCAAGAAAATAGCAAAATACCTCTGCTTCCAATGCCGCGTGAATTAAACCATCCATAATGTCATTTATTTAAAACAAATATAACTGGCAGTTGTATTTTCAAATATGGTATTTCATATTAGCAGTTTAAATCTAAGTATTAAGTCATGATTTATAGAAAAACTAATATGTTTTATTTATGTTTCACAATGCATGACAGTAAAATAACATGTCCAAATCCGATTTTTGACAGTTCTGACGAAAGTTGATAGTGTTGTACAAACTAGTAATCTCGATTTACAGAATGTATCGAATAAAAAAATATTAAATGCCAAAGAACGCAAAGGCGCTTCAAAAATGTGTTCCGGTTCTTAAACGAGAAAAAAGCCCTTAGAAGTGAAAAATGCAAGTCCATTTCAAGACAGAAAGGTCTTTTTAGGTGCTTAAAAAGACCTTTCTGTCTTCAAGTCCTTTAAATAACGCTTTGTCACGTCATCGCTGAATTTTAAAAAAAACTGGCTGTGTCGTGGACACACGGCGGTCGGCCGTTTGTTCATCAAAGAGAATGTAATACACTGCGTTGTTCATCTGAAATACTCATTTTTTGCCATCGAGTAATAATAATTCATCTTAATTTTTTATGTTAATGGTAGGAATGTAGCTGCAACATAAAACTATGTCCCCCGATTTTGATAACATCTGTTTTTTATACGTGTGTTACATTATTTTGTTTTATTTAAAAAAAAAAAACACACACGTTACGTTACATAATGAAACTAGTATAGACATTAATGAAATTAATCTTAAGAATTCGACAAGTAGGTATTTTTTAAATGATTAAGTAGCAAAACAAAGATAGAATATAACATATAAATATAACATATAAATATACGTTATTTTTTAATCAGTGCGCAAATTTATTGTACACATGGCACATCAGGCTATACATGTTGACCTTGACGTCGCCCTTATCTCGCTCGTAATAGCGCCAACTTTCGTAGTGCAAATGGGTAACCTGACGTGCTGCTGTCTGTACGTAAAATTTTTTAAATTTAACAGACTCGAATTTATAATATAAATTAAAAAAATTGTACGGAAAAAAATAATCCTATTGACTTGAAACTTGGTAATAGTACTCTTCAACACAATTTGTGACACCTTGTTTCTGCATTTTACAAAATTCATCCTCTAATACGTTAAAAAGGGGTACTTAAATATCAAAATCTGAAAATTTTGGGAAAAACAATTTTTTCGTAAGAACTGATTAAAAATTCACCCTGTATACAGAGTGTAAATCTGCGAGGTTGCCATATTGCAAGGAGCAAATATACAGCTGATATAGAATTGAAATCAATAAGAATATAAAAATCTAAAATTTTGATAATTTAATTATTTTTAATTTTTTTATCGACAACATGCGCGCACATCATTAATTCATCGAAACTCATGCACATTACTAAAATAGTGTTCATGTTACGAAGTCTAAAAAGAGAGCGTCACCGAGCTAGGATGTGTTTAAAAGCACTGGTGAACACTTCGAAAAATTGCTAGCGACCACGTAAGTACAGGTACCTGCTTTGTAAATAGCCCTAACATGACCCACTGACCACCTCGTGTAAATAAAATAAATAACCTCGATTAATGTAAATAATGAGATTTCAGACTTTTAAATACGCCAAAAGTACAAAAATTTCTTTTTAGGTAGGTACGTAAAGGTACGAGACTACAAGATCTTATTTTTGGCATATCAACAAAAAATATTACTTCCAATATAACCTAGACTCATGTTCATGTACTGACTACTACCTACTAAGGAATTTGGAAATTTTTGACGGTCCTAAGCCCGTAAAGCCGGCTTCACTGTGTCATATTTTTGTGTTTTACAAAAAGTCAAAATCATGTTTCATCAGCGCGTTCGCCAGCGGGGAGGGCGAAAATACTAATTTTAGTCATTTTTTAAGTTATTGTAAGTGATTTTCAAACAAAGGCATTATTTACTCAAAAGTCTCGGTAGATTTGACGGGTTTGCTAACATTTTTGTTCAAAACGGCAAAGCCGGCATAGAAGTAGGAAGGGAAGTCTGAATTCTTTAGTGTTTGTTTTGTTGCTATCTCACTCGAATACGTCATGTGCAATAATGTTTGGGTATTCTCAGTGCACTACATTTTTTATTCCAGCCTAGGCGAGTTATTCTCTAGAGCTCAAAACAAAGTCTTATTTTTTTCGTTTATAATTAAATGTTCCGTTTTCGGTATTATCGAATAAAGTTGGTACCATACAATACTATTCCATCATTGAATATGGCAACCTTGCAAATTTACACGCTGTATAAAATAAAATTAGCAACACTGTTAACATTTATTTAAAACCTTTAAATATTTTTAAAAATATGGGACAATTAATCAGTCAGCAAACCAGTTGCAATCAGGTAACATTCAAAAAATCTGGTCAAGTACGTGCCCCTGTGACGTGCCCGTACGAGGGGAATTCAAAGTTTGGTGTTGTTCGCCCTGACTCCAAGGCTAGCAGCCGGTGACTGCAGAGGCGGATGTTTTTAATAATAATAATGTTTATTTCAAGGCACAAAAACCCAAAATAAATGCAAACAATTCAGTTTTGTAGCCAGCATATACCTATTGCTTCTCCAGACATTGCTCTGCGCTGTTTCTATGTCATACCTAGTCATCCATCCCTAAAGTCATTCGAAGGTATACGTCCTTGCCCAAGATACCTAAGGTGTTGCACAATCTGAACTGCTGTGTCGAACAAAAAAAACCGCTGGTTTTAGATGGGACTGACAGATAGCACACCTTCTGAACCAAGTCGGAGTAGTCAGACTCAACTCTTATCTGGCAGTATAGTAACTTAAAATCTTTAAAGATTTTGGTATATAACCACTGATCCGCCAATTTGATGTGGAACATCTATTGACGAGCCTTGGCAGTAAAACCAACTCGTATGCCGTGACTACAAACGGCATTAAAGCCATTAACCTAAACTTCCTTAAGCACAAAGCAAATAACCTGAAAGATAAATTAAAGTCAAAGAAGGTATTCCTATTGGTGCAGCTTGGCAGTAAGCCCGACTGACTCATAAGCCGGCAAACGTCTATCGCTTTCGACAACCTTGTGTGTGCACAAAGTCGAAGGAAGTCATTGGTACCGTGGTGATTGTTTTGTAAACACAAAGTCGAGGGCGGAAGCTAGTCGATCGATTCAATTTTATTTTATTTAATTTCCCAACCCTTCTCCAACAATGTTGCCACTATTAAAAAAGAATAGCAACAATAACAATGTTGCCATTTTAATTGCTAAAAAAAAATACCAAATTCATTACACAAAAAACACTAGAAGTGTACATAAAAACGGTAAGAATTATCACAATCATCAAATCTCACAACTTTTGGTTTGGTTGACATCTACCTTTATTAAAAATGTGTTTGGACGGACTA
Organism: Aproaerema taeniolella; assembly: GCA_949987775.1. Classification (NCBI taxonomy): domain Eukaryota; kingdom Metazoa; phylum Arthropoda; class Insecta; order Lepidoptera; family Gelechiidae; genus Aproaerema; species Aproaerema taeniolella. Next base: position 19,440,045 of record OX465243.1, on the reverse strand, counting down.
CACCTAAAAATTATCAAAAATAAAATAAAAAAAACTTTGATTTGTTTAGATAATATAATAAAAATATCAGTTTTCGTCCGATGCCATATGCCTTATTAAATTCGATATAAACTTATCTACTTTTCTGACATCTTGCTGAACTTCTGTTTTGTACTGTAAACACTGAAACAAAGCAAATCATTTTGGTAAATAAACAATAGTTTCATGATTGAAAAAGAATTTAAAACATGAAAAAACTCATACGGTAGAATGGCTTTGGATATCCCTGTACAATACAAAAATAGATAAGATCTTATCATGGGTCGGTATTATAATCTAATAATTTAAAAATTATAAGATCTTCTAGAGAAAATAGACCAAGTTTAAGGGGCACGAGTTCCACACATTCACACTTATAATCCCTTTCAGGATAGGCATATTTAAATCGAGAGTTAAATTTGTTGATCATATTTTCTAATAATTTGAGGGCAAGAATGTGTCTAACATCCATAACTTAGAACAAATAAGCATAAGAGTTCTGGGTGACTTATCTACACTTACACAGCCAAAACTAGTGAAGGTATCTAGAACGTGAAACTAAAACTTGGGTATTATTTTGTATCTGAGCTTTGCATGCTAAACCAACTTGCAAGCAAATAGATAAAAGTCATCAAAGTATAACATGACACGGCCCTCTGGCGAAGAGAAAGGCTATGGATGTGAGGCTCCGGTCAGGGAGTAATCTTAAGGGCGTTATAAATCTTTATTATAAATACAATCTTACTTTTTTATTATCCGTGATTTTCACAAGAAATACGCCTTTTGAATGTGAATACTTGACAATGTATCGAGTGTTAACTGGATCTCGTAAATATAACATTTCTGCTGACTTCTCAAATTCTTCCCAATTAGGAATGAACGTCATTTTTGGAATATTATGACAATAAATGTAAGTATTTTCTTATACAATCTAATTTCACGCTTTTCAAACACGTATACATAAAAATACAAACGTGCCTCACGGAGAAAGGACAGAATTTACTTGACAATACTTTGACATTGACAAATCAAGTGTTGCCGAGTCAAGAAAATAGAAAAAGTTAAATCCCATCAAAACCGTAAATGTGAATTTTGACGAATGAGCCAGTAGAAAATAGTAATATTTTTTTAAAGTTATATTTTCTGAAATTTTAGACACTAATAATAATAATAACAACTCAGAGGCAACTGCCGGTTGGCGTCACATTACGACATTAAATTGTCTAACGGTCCTCTATGTGTTAGCTTCCGCCCCACGCACCCCTTCCAAAGGACCTGGACGTAATTGCCCGTGATTCGAGGAATTTAGACAAACATAACATAATAATAATCGCTGCCTTGGTTATATCGCAAACGCGATGTAACCGAGGCTTTTTCCCGGCAAAACACCAGTATAGTTCAGTGTAGGGTCAACTCTACCCTTATCCAACGGTTTGTTACTTTTAATCAAACTGTACAATTTTAGCGAAAAAGCGATTATCTTGGCAACACAAACATGGCATTATTTTTTTTACACTGACACATGGCGGTTTGAATTAGGGCTCCCAAAATATAATTATCGATCTTTTAACGAAAATTGCTTTAAAAGTTTGAAGGAAACTTAATGGCATTTTCTAGGTTAACTCGCTCCATTGCCATTGTCGACCTCATCGTCAACAAAATATCTTGATCTCAATCTTGACCTTGGTCAAGATTGGATTGGATTTGAAGAGTTAACCCATCTCATAATAAAAAAATAAATGAAAACTTTTTTATACACTGGTCTTAGATTATAACTACCTATTTGATGTCATAATATAGGAAAATTAAATGCCTAGCTTGACCTTTTATGAAAAGCGCAAGTGTAGCGACAAAGGAAATGTTAAGTTCACTGACTCCCTGTAGATTATGGACTCGGGTCAGCGCGGAGCGTTTTTGTGGAGAGACGTGCAATGGAAACAAAATAGTACTAGAATTACTAGATCATTGCGCGGATGCCACGACTTGGGGTGGTGCGAGCGTGGTGGACGAATTTAGTTTCGAGCGTCTAAAACAGATTATTTAAAACAGAAGTTACTTATGCACAGGCCCGCTACTATACAGGTTGAAAAAGAACCTCCTAGCTTTATTGAAAATCCTGAACCAGTATCACTTACTGAACACTTTTTATTTTTTATTTGGGGGTGGGATTTTTTTTCCAAAACGTAGACACCACTAGGGCGCACCCCCCGAGCGCTACCCGCACCCCTCGCGTGTCTGGTGTAGGAGTAATGTCTACGTTTAGGCAAAAAATTGCTATTGAAAAAATATTTTAAAAATTTTTTTTTTCATAAATGTATTCTTTGACTGAGTGATACTGTTTCAGGATTTTGAATATAGCTAGGAGGTTTTTTTTCACCCAGTATATGGATGTCTAAACTTTCGCAGCTCAAACATTTTATGGATTTGAATTCGCCAGATTCCTATTTCCTTTATCTTTTTAATAACGGGACGTACTCCTTGCCTTGTCTTTAAAATAATCTTCAATGAAGAAAAAAAATTATTCAGGCAGAATTGTGTTACCTAGTTACTTACTTATAATAAAGTAAAGACATTTTGAATACCTATATCCAACGCGGTCACTAGTCGCAAAACACTCTGTGCCGCATCGCAAAATATTGCGCATTGTATTGTATCTCTGTTTGTGAACTTGACCATGATTAATATCAGTTTTTTGAATGTAACATATAAGCGCTAGCATGAAATGAAGAAAAGCAGTCAAATCATATCAGAGCGGGCACGCCTAGCCAATTTCTCTTATTTAGAATGATTCTTTCTCGCAAATTCTGTGAATTCTGTCTACCAAGTTGGATAATTGTAGCCCTGTACAAAAGATATCGATCTTTTTTTAAAAAAGTGTCGACCAAATTCAGCACTAGGTTGGCGCAGCATAGCGATAGCGCGCAACCGACCATCAACCGACGACCGAACCGAGGAGGACGAAGAAAAATCAATACACCCGATTGTATTCGTCTTTTTAAAATGAGAACGTGACAAAACATTTTAATCCATTGAAAAAAACCATTTTTATTTAAAAAAAAAATATCTGCGAAGGTTTGATGCTCATTTTTTATTTATTTACATAGTGATGAATATTCTCATAGTTACGGCGTGGTAGAACATTCTGCGCGTTGAATATCTGCTTTTTCTGCAAGTTATATCTGTTATAGGTAAGTAAACGATTGATTACTATTCTAATCTTCATTTAAAGCTCGATTTGTGCATGTACTTGGTGATCCCCCCGTAAATTTAGCGTTTGAAAATGGACTATCGACCTTCGCCATTGTCTGCATGGTGCATTGCGTTTGTGAGGTATGTAGGTACCTACATACACGAAAAGAAGTCGTTACTTTATGCGGGGTTATGTTTTATTAAAACAAATTAACCGTTTTCTGTTGGAGAAATTGTTTCTGAATTAAATCTGACATTTGTCATCTCTGGAGACAATCGAAACCATCGGAAATCTTGGTTACCGAGTGGATGAGAGGTATGTCTAGCTTGTCTTATTTAGCTATCTACACCAATTCCATTGTGGTTATTGATTCGTTTTGTGTTTTTTTATGAGGTTAGAATGATTAGCTTAAAATTGAAACTGAACTAATACATCTACAAATTTAACCTCAGTACTTACATAGCTAGCTTTATTATTATTAATTGGTAATTTGGCAACTAATATCTTGCGAAAATGATTTCCTATTTAGCAGGAATGTAAAAAAAAAATATACCTAATTTTGTCCAATATTTGTTCCAAACCATCCCATAGGTTGTAAGAAAATTACACTGCATGGAGTTATTATGTTTAGATTTGTACTCAAAAATTTGACTAGCTATTAGTTTGTCAAATTTCTGTCCTATTCTATATTATTTTTTTGCATTTATTGTCTTACTGCACAGCAGTATAATTTATGCAAAGGCCATAGGTACTGTCATTTAAGATCAATCCTAGTTCGAAAGCCGAGTTTGGTTATCTTGCAGATTCTGTGCTACCACCCAAACCAGATTATATTTTACAACTGACTCTTGATTTTTAAATATTAAGGTTACAGTTAATATAACAGCCTAAACACATTTAACTTTTTTGACAAAGCTACAAAATCTGTCAAATTAATCAAAATTAATCTTGCTAAATCTTTGCTACATGATTTTGGCAGAATCAAATTAACGCGGATAGCCATTCACTAAAAAAAGCAAGACGCTCTAAATGTTTGAGCTTAACATTTTCCATTGTATATATTTTGGTTTCTAGGTACTCTAGTTAGTATATATTGACTTACCTCCCCATCTTTGAATTTGTAGGTTTTTATTAAATACTAGCTTTCTACCCGGGACTACGTACCCATGGGAATTCGGGAAAATCATGTACCCTATGTTCATCACGGATAATGTAGGATTCTAATATTGAAAGAATTTTTCAAATCGGTCCAGTAGTTTCGGAGTCTATTCGATGCAAACAAACAATCAAATCTTTCCTCTATTTTCCTGCTTGCGACTTGATTCATTGGGAAAACTAGCCAAAGTAAGTCTAAACCATTGCTACATTATGAACTAAAGGAAGGACAAACTGAACATTTTTAAATTATAATCTTAGTAACAAATGGATGAGATGGGTTAAAAGTTGGCTTATATTGAAAAAGAATTACTTAAATATTGTTGAAACCTGTTACAATGAGAACACCCCGGCCCTTAAGTTTTGTATGTTTGCTTGTAAGTAAATTTTTAAATGATAACAATCAAGAAAATGTGTCCATCAGGTTGTATATCTATTAATTATACAATACAATACAGGTTGAAAAAGAACCTCCTAGCTTTATTGAAAATCCTGAACTTACTGAACACTTTTTTTTTTTTGTTTTTTATATACATATTTTTTTGGGGGGGGGGGATTTTTTTTTTCCTAAACGTAGACACCACTCGGGCGCACCCCCCGAGCGCTACCCGCACCCCTCGCGTGCCTGGTGTAGGAGTAATGTCTTTAGGCAAAATAAGTTTACGATTGATTTCTGAGAAATAGTGAAGAAGGATTCTTTTTTTAAATATATCATAGGATTCACTATTTCAGTAACTATTTTTTGGTATATTAATTTGATTAAAATTCCAGCCCGTTTCTTTGGAATAACCGTTGCAAAAAGCGTCAAGTTAGCAGCCTCACCGATATGCTGTAATATCTCGAAATGTATAGAATCACTATTATTGAAATTTCGAGTATTAGAAGTCACTATTTAATCACAGTTTTTTGACATATTAAGTCAATTAGATATAAGCTGTATTTCTTAGTGTGTCTGCTAAATATACGTCAAGCTAGCAGCCTCACTAAGAAGCTCGAATATCTTTTTAAATACAGTATCACTATTTTATGCTTTTGTCAATATTTATCACTATTTAGTAACTATTCTTTGACATAGCCAAAACCATCAAAATCGTCTCTGAGGCTGCTAACTATACGCACTCGTGATACTGGTTCAGGATTTTGAATATAGCTAGGAGGTTCTTTTTCACCCAGTATACTACTATACAATACAATATATTATTTATAATTTATATGAAGTTGACCATAATAAACCTAAAACACTTTTCTTTGAATAGATCTGAGTATCATACATATTCACAGAATACTGGCATCAGTAGTAAATTCTATTTTTTTGGTTAGTTTCAGTTTCAGTATCATGCTCACCCCTCGCGAGTTATCAGAGTTATCGCGTAATGTCACCTTATGATGTAATTTTCGACCAAAATAGTGAAACGACGACGAAAAAAAAAATGTCTTCCAGGATATGAGAAAGAAAGAAAGAAAGAAAATAAATTTATTTTACTACATTGTTTACAAGAAGATAGGTAGGTTCTTATAACTAAAGGTGACGTTGGGTACAGCGTAGTGTCATAGGGTGCAGCTCAGCATAGTGCCTGTGCTAAATAAATAGCACAAACGCTGGTATTCTGCTGCTCCCTTGTTGTCCCAGATCTAAATAGTGCGACAGAAATAAAAAAAAATAAAAAATATAACACTGACTTAATAATAATACTTGTGGTAACAGACAAGGGTGTAATTGTAATAGTCTCAATAATAAGAATAATTTTGGTTTTATATTTAAAAATAAATAAATGTTAAGTAATAAAATAAAAAATGTGTATAAGTATATATAGCTTGTATATTTATGTATATAAATATTTATGTTTATGTGGTATAGATATGTAATAGTAATAATAATAAGCATGTCTAAATGTGTGTATTATGTAATAAATGCTACCGCCATCATAGCAACCTCTGCTTCTCCAAATATAGATATTTAAGCTTGAATTTAAAAGTATGCTTTGAAATAGGTAGTTTTAGAGGTGGTGGGAGGTTGTTCCAGCATTTGGTAGCTTGGTAGCAGAAGCTTCCCTCGAATGATCTGGTTTTGTGGTTTCCTCGAATGATCTGGTAACTAAGATCATGGAGTTTACTCTCCTCGAGTTAAATTGGTAGCGAGCCCAAGACAACTTATCGTACACATACGTCGGACGCTTGCATTTGACAATTTCATGGACCAAACTAGCAAAATGAAGTTGCCGCCTTTACTCCATGTTCAGTGTTCCTTGTTTAATTTAGGCGTGATATGAGATGGCGACCTACTAAAATCCAGTGTTCCTAAGTAGTATCTATCACTATATTACATTTCTGAGCTGCCACCTTGTGAGGTAGGGTTCGTGCAATGGGAGCTTAGTCTACAAAGGCAAATCAGATAATTTTTGCTTACTAATTTAAAGTCACCAAATGTTGACGCGTCGTAATCGACTTTCATGGTAGCCCCCTGTATTAGGGTAATTTTCAACAACAGTACATTTTTGTCTAATTTTTGTGGAAATCTTTATATGATCGAATTCTATATCAATAAATATTGCATATGTTAACCAATACAAAAAGCTTTTATAATTTGACAAAACAATTCAAATATCCTGTATACTTTATTACTTATTCAAGCCACAAAAATTGACAAGCCAGAAAAATTGATATTAGGACACAAAAATTGATAGTAATGCCACAAAAATTGACGATTGCCACCAAAATTAGAGTTTAAGGTTACTATGAAAAAACAAAACAACATTCTCCACAAAATTTATTGTCTGGCAACTATAAATCAAAAGAAGAGTGGAAAAAGCCTTTCCTCTTTTACTCCGACACCTGATAACCCACAAAGAATTGTATATGGAGGTCAAAATTAGGAATAAAAGCAATAATAAATAAAGAATCCTACTGTCTGACTTCAATAACAAGTGAAGACTTTAACTCAAATAACTTACACAAATACACTAACTGTCTCACTTTATTAAATAGTCTATAGGTACTTAAAGTCGCAATGACTTTTAGGAAACATCTTAGTTATAAATCTTCTAACTATCTTACTTCAATGAACAGTATGTATTTAAAGTCACAATAACTTTTAGCAATGATAACTAAAACTTATTGTGACTTCAAGTACAGACTGATTATTAAAATGAGACAGTTAATCGATTAATAAGAAAGAAAATTACTAGAAGTAATTGTGACTTTAAGTACAGACTCTTCATTGAAGTAAGACTGTTAGAAGATTTATAACTAAGATGATTGCTCAAAGTTATTGTGACTTCAAGTATAGACTGATTATTAAAATGAGACAGTTAATAGATTAATAAGAAAGAAAATTACTAGAAGTTATTGTGACTTTAAGTACAGACTCTTCATTGAAGTAAGACAGTTAGAAGATTTATAATTAAGATGATTGCTCAGTTATGAAATAAAATTAAATTTTTATTGCTAAAGTTAAACCTACGATACAATGACTAAATTAACAGTAAAAAGTAAGAACTAGATTAACCTAAGCAAAAGGAGCCAAGCTCAGCATTGTGCTGTACAACAAATTGTACAGCGCTGGTTTTCAGCTTGACCCTGTTCGGCCGGTCGGCCGCTGCAGTTACTTAAAAATAATAATATAAACATTAATAACAAAAATTATAACATAAGTATATGATAAAACATCAACTACCTTTCAGTGTATAAATATTATACTAAACAAAAGAGAAAACAGTAATAATATAATTTTACGCATCTTAAACTTAAGTGAAACTAAAGTGACATTAATTAAAAAAAAAAATACAAAAAATAATTATGAAATTAATAAATGTAAAACTTAGATTTATCTAAATTTGTAGAGTAGAGTTATTATGACTTCAAGAATAGACTGATTGTTAAAGTGAGACAGTTAATAGATAAATAAGAAAGAAAATTGCTAAAAGTTATTGTGACTTTTAATACAGACTGTTAATTTGAAGTCAGACAGTTAGAAGATCTTAGTTAAGATGATTTCCAAAACTTATTGTGACTTTAAATATAGACTGTTCATTGATGTAAAACAGTTAGAAGATTTATTACTAAGATGATTGCTAAAACTTATTGTGACTTCAAGTATAGACTAATTATTAAAATGAGACGCTTAATAGATTAATAAAAATAAAATTGCTAAAAGTTAATGTGACCTTAAGTACAGACTGTTCATTGAAGTAAGACAGTTAGAAAATTTATAACTAAGATGATTGCTAAAAGTTATTGTGACTTTAAATACAGACTGATTATTAAAATGAGACAGTTAATAGATTAATAAGAAAGAAAATTACTAGAAGTTATTGTGACTTTAAGTACAGACTGTTCATTGAAGTAAGACAGTTAGAAGATTTATAACTAAGATGATTACTAAAACTTATTGTGACTTCAAGTATAGACTGATTATTAAAATGAGACAGTTAATCGATTAATAAGAAAGAAAATTACTAGAAGTTATTGTGACTTTAAGTACAGACTGTTCATTGAAGTAAGACAGTTAGAAGATTTATAACTAAGATGATTACTAAAACTTATTGTGACTTCAAGTATAGACTGATTATTAAAATGAGACAGTTAATCGATTAATAAGAAAGAAAATTACTAGAAGTTATTGTGACTTTAAGTACAGACTCTTCATTGAAGTAAGACTGTTAGAAGATTTATAACTAAGATGATTGCTCAAAGTTATTGTGACTTCAAGTATAGACTGATTATTAAAATGAGACAATTAATAGATTAATAAGAAATAAAATTACTAGAAGTAATTGTGACTTTAAGTACAGACTCTTCATTGAAGTAAGACTGTTAGAAGATTTATAACTAAGATGATTGCTCAAAGTTATTGTGACTTCAAGTATAGACTGATTATTAAAATGAGACAATTAATAGATTAATAAGAAAGAAAATTACTAGAAGTTATTGTAGTCTATACTTGAAGCCACAATAACTTTGAGCAATCATCTTAGTTATAAATCTTCTAACAGTCTTACTTCAATGAAGAGTCTGTACTTAAAGTCACAATAACTTCTTGTAATTTTCTTTCTTATTAATCGATTAACTGTCTCATTTTAATAATCAGTCTATACTTGAAGTCACAATAAGTTTTAGTAATCATCTTAGTTATAAATCTTCTAACTCTCTTACTTCAATGAACAGTCTGTACTTAAAGTCACAACAACTTTTAGTAAATTTTTTTCTTACTAATGTATTAACTGTGTCATTTTAATAAACAGTCTGTATTTAAAGTCACAATAACTTTTAGCAATTTTCTTTCTTATTAATCTATTAACTGTCTCATTTTAATAATCAGTCTATACTTGAAGTCACAAAAACTTAGCGATCACCTTAATTATAAATCTTCTGACCGTCTCACTTTAATAATCAAGAATTTTCTCTTCTTTTCCTTTCTACGATTCTTTTTCTTTCTTATTTAGTTTCTCGGTCTAATTTACTTCTTTTCTTTGGACTCCTGAAACATGAATATCTTTACTTGTGTATCAACTTAATAGAAAGACATGAAAGCAGTCATTCTGCAGATTTGTATGTATTATGATGGTACCTAACTACTAAATACTCCACCAGAGCACCAGTATGATGACGATTCTTACCTTCATCGTGAATTTAGGTCGTTTCGAAAGTAACTTAATATTAAGTTCTAATTTTTGTGTTCTCATTGCAATTTTGCTGGATAAAAAATACACAAAAACCACAAAAATTGAAATTATGTAAACAAAAACAAATTGAACCAAAACTACAATAAATACAACAAATGAAATCTAATAGGTCCTTATGTATACCACAACTCTGTATTTTGAAAAACGAATAATATAGATATTATTAAAGAGAGTATACATAATGAGACCACAAAAATTGAAGTTTTTTTGTCCGATAATATTTGTAGGTGTTACTTAGATTTTTGGCGGGAAAACGCAGCAACTTCACACACTTTCTTATTCACATAGCGTTGGTTCCCGACTGACTCAAGCGATTGACATTAGTGTTGTGCTTTAGTGTTCAATACTTTAGCTCGGAGTAATCTTTTCATCAAAACCACAAAAATTGTATGTTTTGCTGGGACACATATGTTTTATGCCATATCAAATTAACTGTGACACTAATTACAAAAAACAAAATAATATTGTCAAACTATGACTATATTGATTGAAATGAAACTATAAATTAAATTGATCTGAGAAAAATGTTAAAAATAGAAGCCGAAACATTAAATAAAACAGATTGGGGACAGGCCAGCAAAATTGAAAATACGGTTTAAATGATTATTTTATATTATTAAATAAATCTTTTTTGCTAATGTAAACTTGTCTTCACAAAATAGAAATTATCTATTTTATGTAGAAAAAATATCTGATTGATATCTTTCAAAGACAACACGATTTTCAGCAAAGACACTCAAAAATGCTGTCTGGGAAATTGACCCATTAACATTCTATGTTATGTTTTGTGCTGTATATACTTGTGCGCAAATAAAAGTACTTATTGCATCGTAACATTTGAAGTGTTTAGTTTAATTGAAATTGGTTAAGTGCAGTCAACAGCACATCAGGTTACCACAAACTGTCAAATTTCCCCAATGTATAGTAAGCTCTAGTGCTTGGAGATAAAATTTGATAATCGATTGAAGAATTTTGACAGTTTTGGATAGCATGACCTCCGCCCTGTACCTCCAACAGCTACTAGCAATAGTACAATAAGTGGAAATTGCTGGAAGAACTACATTTTTACACTATACAGGGCTTTAGGTACCTCTCTTTTAACTACACTATACAGGGCTTTAGGTATCTCTCTTTTAACCTCTCGCGTGTAAGCAGTATGCTATTTTGTGTTCGTTTTATTGGATTATTTGTTGGCGCAGTGCGTGGTCTGACTCGATCACGCCACTTTTGTGCGTTGCTAGCTCACTGAGTCATCAACACCTGCGCGCTCGCCCCACCGGGCGGAGCGCCTATAAAAGGAGACGTTCACCCCTCTTCGAGGCAGAAGCGAGTTAGCTGTTGTACAGTGAAGGAAGGGAAGTTTTGCTGATGGGGACATTCGTTGCTTGGCAATTGAGGAGAGTAGTCGTGTCCTAAGAAAGTTTCCTTTGGACAGAACAACGCTTACAATTGTTTCTTGTGATGCGAGGCTTGGGACGGCTGTGAGGGGAGTAGGGAGGCCGTTCGGGCGTGTAGCCCATATTTTCCCAATGATGAGTCCAACCTCTGAAAGTGTCCCTGATTTTTATTGGTCATGTACGTTGGTGACGCTTACATCTCAGAAGTGGGATTGAACAACGCATAAACGCGTAAGTAACACGCCCTAATCATTTTGTTTCCTTTTGATGTAGATATTTCATGATTAATCCGACACAACTGGAAAAAGCGACCAATTATAAAAGGGAATCACTATGAAGGTAACTGTTTTTAGTAATTTTTATAATTCTACATTTTGGCAGAGCTATTTTTACAACTATTATGTACAATTCGTAGAATAGTCCTTCTTTTACATAGAATGACGTAATCGATGTCTTAAAATACCAACTCGGTACCTGTACATACGTAAACGTACATTTTTGAACAATAATTATGAGTGCTTTGAACTCTCTACCTACATTCAATCTATGATCGAGAACAAAACTGTTACCGAGGGAATAAAATACCGCACTGTGTGTAGGGGTTTCTTAAAGGGGGCCCGAAAATTGGTTATTTTTGCGCTAGGAGTAGCCGTTTTGAAGATATGACCACTTTTAAAAATGCCTTATACATTTTCATTATAGTTTTCTAGTTTGAATTTTGTTTGTTTTGTGATGTTGTTAGCAAGGCGAGTAGATAAGTAAGACACCGAATCTGGTTAACTACTACTGTTTATTTAAATTTAGGGGAGCTTAAATACTAATTATGACGTAGGTAGGATTCGTGTTACATGTTATGGATGGAGGCACGAAAATGGTGTCAAGCTTCTGTGAATATAATATGATATTACTGAATTAATTTGATATATTCCTTTCCATATAAGAAGACACGTGGACTCATTTCATAGAACCGATCTTGAAATGTTACCTGATATTATTTGAAGATATTACTTAATATTCTAGTTATATTTAATACCTACCCTACCTACACTACAGTTTGTTCTAGATTGAATACATTCGTAACGTAACTGTAATTTTATTAGCAGAAAGAATGGATGTTTGTGTTTTTTTTTTTGTGAGTTTCAGAGAACATGCAGCAAAATGATGAAGCGTCGAGCAGACGTTTGGCTGCCCCACCGGTGGCAGCAGGGTTAGAGAGACGGTGGCGCGGCCGCATTCATGGCCGACCTCGAGGTCGGGGCGGGCACCGCAGTCGCGGCCCAAGACCCCAGAAGCGTGGATGATGTCGGATGCAGAGGTCAATAGCGAGGTCAAGGACAAGGTCAAGGGTTTGGCCTTCTGAAGATCTACGGAACAGCCGTGAACGTTACACAAACCTGCAAGTAACGGTCAATGTCATGGACCGGGCAGGCGAGTTTAGTGCTGGTAACGGTCAAAGTCATGGACCGAGCACAAAAATGATTCTGCAGGTAACGGTCAATGTAATGGACCGGGCAGGCGAGTTTAGTGCTGGTCACGGTCAAAGTCATGGACCGAGCACAAAAATGATTTTGCAGGTAACGGTCAATGTCATGGACCGGGCAGGCGAGTTTAGTGCTGGTCACGGTCAAAGTCATGGACCGAGCACAAAAATGATTCTGCAGGTAACGGTCAATGTCATTGACCGGGCAGGCGAGTTTAGTGCTGGTCACGGTCAAAGTCATGGACCGAGCACAAAAATGATTCTGCAGGTAACAATTGATATCAATTGATAACTCTCTTAAATTCAACACACACATAAAAGAACAATGCGATAAAGCAAAAATCACACTCATGCAATGCAAAAGAGCTGTAGGCAAAACCTGGGGTACCAAGCCACATGTCATGATGTGGATATACAAAGCAATCATAATTTCAAGAGTAACATACGGAGCAATTGTCTGGTGGCATAAAACCACCATACAAGCAAACAGGAATGAACTAGCGAAAGTACAAAGACTGGCAACCCTAATGATCACAGGAGCGATGAGAACCACTCCATCAGCTGCCTTAGATGTATTATTGGGATTGCATCCTCGGGACTTGGAAGTTAAAAAGAGAGCTATGGAGCAATAGTATAGGATGAAATCAAGCCTTGAATAGAAAGGGAACTTCATGGATAAAGGACACACCATATTAGATGGAAAGTATGGAGAGAAGTTGTCAATGATACTTTCTAATAATAACCTCATCAGGAAAAAGTAATCTTTGACAAAAAATACAGGATCCATATAGGAGCTAGAGAAAGCTGGAGCTTGGACATACAAGATCCAAAGATAGTGTGTTACACTGACGGCTCCAGGAAAGAAAAAACAAAACTATCAGGACTGGGAATACACATCATGAACCAGATAGACGGCCAAGTTACCATGCACCTGGGAAGATGCGCTAGCGTTTTCCAGGCTGAGGTGCTTGCTATTACAGAGGGAGTTAGAATCATAGACAGCATGATCACTGAAAACAAAGAGAACATCATAATATATATTGATAGCCAGGCTGCTTTGAAGGCACTAAACAGAGCCGAAACTAACTTGGCCCTAGTAGCAGAATGTAAGGAGGCTATTAACGCCTTAGCCAAAAAGACTAAAGTTACCATTGCCTGGGTGCCAGGGCACGAAGGACATATAGATAATGATTGCAGACGAGCAAGCAAAGAAAGGGGCCGATGAGACATTTATTGGCCTGGAACCCAGGTTACCTATATCAAGTAAAATCAGTAAAGGAATAATAAGCAAGATAACAGAAGAAGCCAATTTAAGATGGAAGCACAACAAACATCTTCCTAAAGATATATGAAAAAAAGAAAGTCGAAGCAACTTCTAAAGCTAAATAGAAAGGACATCAGGATTGTAGTGGGTCTGCTCACGGGACACTGTCCCTTGAACCGACACCTAGCAATAATGGGCCTAAAAAGTGATCCCACATGCTCAGAATGTGACAAGGAGGAAACAAGTCTCCATTTCCTGACTGAGTGTCCAATGTACGCGCTGGTAAGATGGGAGACAATAGGCATGGATGAGGTAAAAGAAGAACAAATACAAGAGCTTAACATAAAGGATATAATCGGGTTTGCTAAAGCTTCGGGTAGGTTCAAAGAGGTGGAACTGTCAGTGCAGAGGTAAAACTCACACGCTGTTGTGGGGAATTGGGTGAAATGGTCCCAAATAAGAGGACTGATCACCCGCCTGTGTCAGGCACATAGATAGATAGAACGGTCAATGTCATGGACCAGACAGGCGAGTTTAGTGCTGGTCAAGGTGAAAGTCATGGACCGAGCACAAAAATGATTCTGCAGGTTACGGTCAATGTCATGGACCGGGCAGGCGAGTTTAGTGCTGGTAACGGTCTGGGTCATGGACCGAGCACAAAAATGATTCTGTAGCCAAAGTCAGGGGCTGGAAAGTAACGGTGAGTCGGTGAGTCTGGACGTGAGCAATGAAGCCTAAGTGCGGCATTGTCGTCGAAGAGCACGCCATGGCCACCTTGGGTAACAGGAGAAAGCCGGCGATAGGACGAGAAAAAAAAATAGGACTTTCAAGTGAAGTTAGTATGAGTGATGTTGGTATGGTAACATTGGATTTGCTATTGCAGAGTGAGAAACTACAAGTATAACTTAGTATGGTAACATTAGATTTGCTATTGCAGAGTGGGAAACTACAAATGTAGTAAAAGTTAATATTATAGTTTAGATTTGGTATTTGAGTATGAGATATTGATGTTACAGTGTTTGAAGTTTTTATACAATGGGAAATCAGTATTATATTAAGAGAAGTCAGAATTGTATTAAGGGAAGTAAACCTAGTACTGTACTCTTTGGTAAATGTTAGCACGGTATTGACAATGAACAAATAAATAAATCTGTAAAAAAAAAATATATGACCCATTTGGACAAGTATTGCCAAAAAGACCAAAAGTATAACATATTTTTGTTTAAACTCAACATAGCTATACCGCGAGGACGCGATCTGTGAGTCAGTATGGCCGAATGTAAGCAGTATGCTATTTTGTGTTCGTTTTATTGGATTATTTGTTGGCGCAGTGCGTGGTCTGACTCGATCACGCCACTTTTGTGCGTTGCTAGCTCACTGAGTCATCAACACCTGCGCGCTCGCCCCACCGGGCGGAGCGCCTATAAAAGGAGACGTTCACCCCTCTTCGAGGCAGAAGCGAGTTAGCTGTTGTACAGTGAAGGAAGGGAAGTTTTGCTGATGGGGACATTCGTTGCTTGGCAATTGAGGAGAGTAGTCGTGTCCTAAGAAAGTTTCCTTTGGACAGAACAACGCTTACAATTGTTTCTTGTGATGCGAGGCTTGGGACGGCTGTGAGGGGAGTAGGGAGGCCGTTCGGGCGTGTAGCCCATATTTTCCCAATGATGAGTCCAACCTCTGAAAGTGTCCCTGATTTTTATTGGTCATGTACGTTGGTGACGCTTACACGCGTGGTTAATCAGTCCACGAAACTGAACAACTTTCCCAAGGAACATAGGTCAAAATACGAAAAAAATTTTGAGTTCCTTCCCATACAAACTTCATCAGCATATAGCGCATTTTGTATGGGAGATCAAAATTTTTTTCGTATTTTTTTTCGTCTAACAGTCATTTTGAAATTGTAATTTCATGACCAAGTAGAGCAGTGGTTCCTAACCTTTTTAATATTGTTACCCCTGTAACCTATGAGGAATACTGATTTTACCCCAGTAAACCCGCCAAGTTCGAATGATTAATATCGGTTCTGATTATTATTAACTTGGCTGTAGTTTAGATTTCAACTCTTTTTTTATGTACAAGAACTTGGCCTACATTTTTACATTTATGTTTTTGGTAGGATTTCATTTCTTTTTGCTCAGTTTGCTTTAAGGTACCTATCGCAACGTTGTTCATATTTATCATTTTTATACATAATAATGACTATAACCTGACTCGCACTTGACCAATTTCCAATTTTCGATGTTTTCTTTACTTTTTTAAATGTTAACGACATGCCAAATTTCAGATTTTTAAGTCTTAGAGAAGTATTACCAACATTCTTAAACATAATTTTGACTAAAACCTGACTTGCACTTGACCAATTTCCAATATTCGAATTTTTCCATTACTCTTACCTTGACGACTAGCTACCCCGCAGTGTCAGAAGTACCATCGATTTGTACCATTGATGGTACTACTGACCTAGACTTATGTCGCTAGTACCATTAAAAACAACACTAGATTTGGCACATGAGTTTACTTCCACAGAAAACAAAAAATAATATTTTCTTCCAACTACCTACGCAGCAATTCGTCCATTGGCGTAAGTGGCTTAAGTGACATAACAAAAAAATACGAAATATTTGAAATTAAATTTACTTAACTACTTTACTAATATTTTGTATTTTTATCGACGTAACTTTTCCAAAAATAATGGCACATTAATAATGTTATTCACCAGCTTCATCTGCACGTAATAAATATATAGGTTACGCTCAATTACCGATTCTTGTCGTGAAGTGTGTGGTTCTGTAGTTAAGGCATTCACACAATGGAATTCTGCAATTTCTTTTAGAATTTTAAGAAAACCGCAGGTTGTTTTAGGTTTTCCCTTGAAACGCTGATTAAATTGTCCATTCCATGCTTCAGAAATATTTGTAGTTCGATGCCTCTCACTAAAGCTGCACCACATTTCTTTTTTTGGCAGCCAAAACTTTTTAATATACAGTAAAAAAGATTTTAGTTTCTCCTTGTTTTTGGGACTACCTACTTTTAAACTCTCGGCTTTAATATATTGGAAGCCTTCCTCTATTTTGTCCTCTGGCAAGAGAGGTAAAACCATGCTCAAACTGACGATTTTATTTAGGTTTTGGTTTCTGCCTTTCTGTTTTTTCTGTTGAAGCTTTAGCTTGAAAGCTTTTCTCTTTAATTTATCTTGAAAATGGAAGTAACAGCCGTGGATAAATACCCCCAGAAAGGCACTCATAAAAGCATTTATGGCCGCCTTTTCGAAATCGATAATGATTTTTTCAGAATTCCATTCCGGTATCTGTGATCTTATAAGTTCCAGCATAACAGAATATGTATTTTGCTTCTTATTTGGAAGAAGTGCGTATATTACGGGTATGACGTTATTTTTGTTCTCGGAGCTTCCTGTATCACAAAATATGACATAAAGCTGATAGAACGGCTTTAAACATTTTCGAAAAGTCCCGTCGCATATAAATACCTTTCCCATTTTTATTATTTCCTTTGCTTCATCTAGAGCGAAAATAATAATACGGTCTTTACCATCACAGTAGTCAGCAAGGACAAAGTCCTCATATTCTGGAGGCACTTCTACTTCTTTCATATCATTGTACGCCATCTTTTCAACTTTAGCCATTTTCCTTCTCCTTCTGTATGCAATGCATTTGTATTTATTGTATGTAGGAATTTTTTTAATAAGGTTAATACCCGAGTCTCTTAATGAACCTACCATTTTCTTATAGATCGCAGGAACTGTTTCTTCAACATTTAAAGCTGCCGCGTCTACACTCGAACATATTATAGTACTCATAATATTTTAATTTTTGTCAGGTAAACACTTATCTGCATGTCTATTTATTTTGACCACATTCGAATTGTCCTAAAATAAAACAGCTAATAAATAAAATTGGTAATGGTATTTAATGGAGGAATGATACAGTGTGTCGGGATCTGCATTTTGGGTGACAGCTGAGCTGTCGTGAGTTTTTTTGCTCGTTATTGATAACGGCAACAGGTAGATGCTTGAAATATTTATAAATATTTAGTTATATAATTAATTTAAAAATAAATAATTAAATTAAAATAAAACAAATATTTATCGGGGCTCCCATACAATAAACGTGATTTTTTTGCCGTTTTTATAGATAACGGTACGGAACCCTAAGTGCGCGAGTCCAACTCGCACATGGCCGGTTTTGTATTCTAGTGGGTCCAAAGAGAAACCTACCTATATATTTAAATCTCTTTGCGGTGGTCAAATCTTGGTGGGACCACGAGTCAGAAGTCTTTCGAGAACACTTTTTTTTTTTAACGCTACACACTCAAAGGCCCACACTAAGGTTTTCCCTTGTGTCGTGGGTCCCTTGGAACACACATAAAGACAAACACAAACACCCATGACCCGAGAACAAACATCTGCTTTTTACACAAATGTTTGCCCCGACTGGGGATCGAACCCAGGACCGCCGATCAAGAGGCAGCGTCACTACCACTCGACCAAACACTAAGGCCTAGTTTACCTGAGATATTGTAATAGTTCCGGTACAATTTGAAGTTTTGTAATTCTTGCATCTCCAAAAGGTATTTTTGTTTTTGAAACGGACATGGAAGTAATATTGATTGCCATTGTGTAATAACACTTTTCCACGACCACGTTTTATAATTTTAAATTCAGCATCACCCATTTTCCAAAAAAACTCACGAAATTAAAGATACATTTCTAGGACTGATAGAATTTTCTAATAAAATTAATGACAGAATTGCAGACTGATGTATAAAGTCATTAAACGTCATGATATAAATAAAACGAGGTTTAATTCATCAAGTAGCCAGTAAAGTTACTACATATAAGTAAAATAAATGTTTGGCCGCCTGTCAGTGTGTAAAAGTCACTAGTACCATCAGTGGTAATCTAGGTCAGTAGTACCATTAATGGTACTAGCGACATAAGTCTAGGTCAGTAGTACCATCAATGGTACAAATCGATGGTACTTCTGACACTGCGGCCTAGCTACATGCCAAATTTCAGCTTTGTAGGTCTTCTAGAAGTGGTCAAACATTTTGATAAGCTGTCAGTGAGTCAATCAGTGAGTCCCAAATTTACAATTTTCTCGAGTATATAACTTTTTTTCTGTATTAGTTACAATATTGAAACTTTTTATTCAAAGTATATTAAATGGTGTTATTATGTCCGTGAAGTTTCATCCAGATCTATTAATCAGGTAAGAAGATACAGGGGGGTCAAAAGTGGCTCGAAGCGGTTCGGGTAAATAGTGCACGGTGTGCGCGCGGCCTGTGCTTAGAACTTGGCCGCGCTTTGATTGTATTTTCTCTCGCGAGCAGGTGGTCGGACACGCGGAGTAATTTTTGAGGTGCGCCATTGTTTGCACCGGTTCCCCACATTCACAGCTGGTGTCCATGCTGTAACCCCATATATACACAGGTTTTCTTTGCTGCAGCCAACCTGGTTTTTGAGCTTGTTTAGGCTTTTCCAGATCCTTGTAACCTGGTGGCAGGTTTTCCAGAGGGAAAAGGGGAGAATGTGGTATTTTCTTGCCCAAAGATTATATTGGGCATCTGTGGGAGTGCCTGAGTCGATTTCAGGGGGGCTACCACCTAATACAGACCTGATACTGGGTGAACGAATGGAATGTTGTCGATTACTTCTTCATAAGGAGACCTTGATTAACGACATTAACCAAATACAGCAATGTGCATTATTCCATTCGTTAATCAGCATCAGCTTCGCTTAGGCGGTAGCCCCCAAGGAAACCTTTACGGCTTTTAAGCTGGCTCGGCATCGATCGGTGGCCATAAAGTGGGTCCAAAAAATAGGCCACATCTCTTCGAACGTGTGGGAATTCCTGCCAGGGGAATACAGCATATCGACGGATTAGGTTTAAGGCAGCCTGTTATAAGTCGGCGTGTTGTTTAGCTTCGTGTCAAAGGTGCCTGCCTGGCATAAGTTGATCTTCACTACACCGAACACGCATACTCTTCCGCACTATGACGTGAAGTTAGTCTCGTAGTACGCAAAACAGAAACGTTCACTCCCCAGTTGGTCGGGGATAGCCAACTTACTAGATTGTTTCGGGCGCTTTTTTGTTGTGTTTTTACAGTGGTTTTTATTCACATGTAAGTGAGCGGTCCAGTGTTTCTTCTCAGATATTTTGACACACTTGACTAAAACTATATGATAAGGAGGAGTCATAAGAATTGTGTATCATGAATTTTATTGTTATTTTATTATGTTCCGTTTTACTAGATAAGTGAATACACCATTCATAGGTTTAGTTTTGTTTCTGGGATTTCTATTTTGTTACTTTCGTCTCAAAAAATATAAACAAACGGAGAAGTGAGAAAGTGGAATACAGGATTTCTTGATATACAAGCGCCGGCTTAGTTTAGGCACCAGTCTTCCATAAAATTTGTTGTAATATTTGTGTAGTAATAATTTTATGCATTCTAATTACTGTAAGATGATTTTGTGGAGAAAAATCTTGAGTAGGGAATTCTCGGAAAACGTGTGTGTGTGTGTGTATGTGAGAGAGAGAGAGAGAGAGAGAGAGAGAGAGAGAGAGTGCGAACACTTGCATAGGTGTCTGTCACCCTGTTCTCGCTGGTTTTGTTCTTATTGACCCCGCCCCTGTCTCATCGATTTCATACTACTGCAGAATTATTGCTTTAGTAATCGAGGGTCGATGTTCCAACTGGCGTGGGTGGTCGATGGCACCGAGTTCGATACCCAGTGCCGCCATGACATGACCATTTTCTGAGTTGCATGCTTCTCTTAGTGGATCGATGGCAAGTCGAACGTTAGGCCCGTATTACAGAAGGAGAGTCAAGTTTTGATCTATACTTATGTATTGATTATCTCTTTCTCTTACTATCAAAATGACAAAGACGACTGCTACTTAAGTATAGATCAGAGTCTGAGTCGCATTCTGTAATACGGACCTTAGTGTTGCGTCTATCTTTGTGTTGTTGCGTCGATCTCTGTACGCTATACAGATAACAGTGACAAGTAGTGACAATTACCTGCCGTCCGTCGACAGTAGATAGTACAGAGTAGAGCCCCAGAGCGTAGCATTTGAACTGCAGGTCGAGCAGCGTCCATTAAAAAAAAATATTAATAAAAAATAAAGAAAAACGCTATACACTCAAAGGCCCACACCAAGGTTTTCCCTTGTGTCGTGGGTCCCTTGGAAAACACATAAAGACAAACACAAACACCCATGACCCGAGAACAAACATCTGCTTTTTACACAAATGTTTGCCCCGACTGGGGATCGAACCCAGGACCCGCCGATCAAGAGGCAGCGTCACTACCACTCGACCAAACCGGCCGTCCATTAGATCTTGTAAAATATACAACCTGTTCCTTTTGATATCCCATAACTCCAGGGTATCAATGAGACCACGTAAATAAATCAAATAGCGTATACATTATTTTTTATTTATTAATAATTTCAAATTTTTATTTTTCATACAAAATAATTCGGTAAAAATGTGAATTTCTTATAAAACACCTTTACGTAAGAAATGTCAACGTCGTCGCATTATCGTAACTAAATTATGAATGATTGAAACTAATTATCAATGAAAGTGTACCAACTTAGGACTCGTTTTATGGGAGAAAGATTTTGAAATATTTTAATTTCGATTGATGATTTCTCCGGAAATACTCATTTAAGAACAAATGTTCCTTGGACTTTTTAAATTATTTTTATTCATAGAATATCATCAGGTTGTATACATACGAGTACACTCACGCCTTATAAAGGAAACACAGGTGACGGAATGTATAGCCGTGATGCAATCCAGTCAAGTTAGCCTGTTGGCAGGGTCACGGAGGTCAGATAGAATCATGAACAAGCGAACCCGTATGAGGAACCAGACATAAGGATAGAAAGAAGAGAAGTTCCTGTAGTATTCGCACAATTTTTTTTACCAGCCTATATCCGTCCCCACCGAGGGGCACGGGCCTCCCTTCGAAACACAAAGGGGATTTAGGCCATAGTCCACCACTCTGGCCCAATGCGGGTTGGTGGACCGCTTGTCTTTCGAAAATGTATTTTCTTGGACGGGCGGGTTTCATCGCGATGTTTTCCTTCACCATTGAGCAAGTGATAATTAGATAATCGCACTAATTATTCATAGGAAAGTTGATTTGAAATGGAAGATAAGTGTCATGGGAACTTAGAAAAACGCAGGGAAAGCTTTGTTTTTAATATCACATATTTAATAATAACTAATAATAATAACTATAATGATTGCATAAACAAATCATTAATCCAACTGAGCATCTGGTTCACATAATGCCAATACAAACGAACTGTCCTGTGGCTACAAATCAATAATGTTGTTGAAAAATTTACTTCTCGTATTTTTCCCAAACAAAACCAGTCACATCAACGGCAAGATTAAGTTTGTAAAACCAACTTGTTTTTTTTGCGGTTTGTTCAATGGAAATCAATGTGAATTTGTATTCAGAACTAGTTTCGTACCAGCAAAGTAGATTTGCGTCGATGGGACAGTTGGTTCATAATTTTATGTAGTATTCTCATACAAAATCAAACAGCTATACAATTGCGATTTATTGTTTCAGATCCTTGTTGTGTAAGGTCAAGAATATACATTATATACACCAACATATATAATTATAAGCTAAAATGGAAGAAATGAACGGGGAGCTTTACGGGGACGGGTTAGTTAGTCTTGACGAAGGGTCCTTGGAGTCAACCGATAGTGGAAAACAAGAGCAAAATTGCAAAATCTGCGAGTAAGTTGGTTATTTATTTTATTGATTATTTTATTTTACATACGCTCAAGGCTATAACCCCTGACGGGGTAGGCAGAGCATCAGTGGTTCTAGAACCACTAGATACCACATTTGACACGAATTGTGAGGGTTAACAGATGGAACAAGTGGTATTTGGTGAGAGGTGGTCAGCCTTTCGCCCATTATATAGCAAAACCCTGGCATCCCTCTTACATACTTTTACTGTATTCCTGGGTAAAATAGGTAGCTGTCACATTCTAAGTTTCTAAGTCCAGCATGGAAGTTTTATTTTATTAGGAAGATTGACAGCCAATACAAACTAATATGTTACACTAAGCCAATTGGGTCATTGAGGCATAAGTACCAAAAGAGGGTAAGGAAATAAAACCTTCAAAATAACCCAAAAGAAGTTTAAGAAGGTGGTCACACAAGTACAAACTGGAATACATTTAAGAGTAACAATGATGTAAATTTTCATTGATTCTACTACTTACAGAACAACAGAGACAGAATGTAACTTTACTTAAGTATCATTATCATCTTCAGCCCACATCAACCCACTGCTGGGTACAGGGCCCCGATTCTATAACTTAAGTTGTGTGTGTGTCGATGGAATGGAGGCCATTGTTCCGGTGGCGAAATTGAGAACTATTTAATTTTTCTTACTTGCTGACAACCACCCCGACCAGCAGCGCCACCGCCTACCGAACATAAATTTGGGAACAACCTAGCAACTGAAAATTCAGTTGACGGTGGCGCAACCAGTCAAAGCAGTCGTCATTAGATTGTATGAAATTTGGATAGTTCTCAATTTCGCCACCTGCACGGATAAAATGGCGACCATTCCATCGACACACAACTGAAGTTACAGAATCGAGGCCCAGTGCAGATGACTTGATAGTTCAGTTACCTACTGAAAATAACCTTATTCAAGTAACACAAACATTGAAAATCGTATTTTCTTGAAGTATATCTTGAGTCACTCTGTCTACTGGTGAAAACCGTATGACACGCAACTTAAGTTACAGAATCGGGGCCCTGGCCTCTTCTCTGTGGCGCGAATAGTCAAGTCATGGCCCTATTCTAACCTCATCCATTGAAATGCCGTTGATATGACGATATAGTTTGACCTTCAGCTGGTGTATATTGAATACTGGGTGGCTTTAAATGAGCGAAAATATTCGAATTTTAATCAGCTTACTGAACTGAAAATCTTCACAAGGAACATAAGTCCACATATTATGAAAATCGCATTTCTGTACTTGTGCGATTGCCTTAGTATGTGTAGTAGATAATGTTTTGAGAATTTCGTATGGGTTTCTCGGGGAAAGTTATTGTCTAGAGAAGATGGGCTCCGTCAACAAAGAATAGTACGCATCTCACACATTAATTGTGGAAGTCAATTCTTATTTATTACAAAAGGATTGTAATTAAATCAAGTAGTTCCATGGAGTTTCATGAGACATTATTAACAATTTTATTTTTTCAGCAATAAGTTATGCAGTCCACGAGTTCTGTCTTGCCTCCACGTTTTCTGTGAAGCTTGCATTGACAAGCTGATGGTGAATGAAGCTGGAGATTCTCTGAAATTTGATTTGGCCGTAGAATGCCCGATATGCAAGCAAGAAACCAAGGTAGTTAATCGCATATTACTCTACTGTGTCTTCGAAGATCAATATTTACTTAAAAATTGTTTGTTTACAGATTCCAGGAGGTGGAGCCTCTTCTCTTCCCTCCGACTACTTGCTTACCAACATCTTGGATGTATCTGCTATGGACCAGTCTGTTGTGTGCACTTGTTGCAAGAGCAAGGAGCCTGCCGTGGCTAGATGCACCGATTGTTCTCATTTCCTCTGCTCCAACTGCAACTCGGCCCATGAGTTCATGAGGTGCTTCGAAAACCACCGCGTCGTCCCCTTCGACGCTCTGAGATCCTCGAAGGAGAAAGCGGCCGTGCACAAGCCTATTTTCTGCTCCCGTCACGTCGGAGAAAGCCTGAAATTCTACTGCTGCGAGTGCGAGGTCGGGGCTTGCACCGAGTGTCTGACCGTAGACCATAAAGTCGGCGAACATCGTTGTGAGCGCATCGTAGACGCTGAGCCTAACTTGCGCGCTGAACTTCGCAATTTCATCGTAGAAGCGAACGCCCGCGCCGCGGCGGCCGGCAGCGCCTCCGCTCGTCTTGACGATGCCCTCGGAGACCTGCAACGCCAACGTGATGACGCCGAAAATGTCATCAATGAGGCTTTTCATGCCTTCAAAGCCGCTCTCGAGCGACGCCGTGAAAAAGCCCTCGAGGAGCTTGAGCGTCTGCATAAGGAACGGGAGCTTAAAGTGATGGATCTATTCGACCGCGTCGATAAGACCGTGCAACGTATCGACTGCGCTTGCAAGTTTACCGCGCGTTTGCTCCGCCGCGGCGACGGCACCGAGATCGTGATGCTGAAGAAGACCGTAGCCTCGCAATTCGCACGTCTCCTCGAAGGAGCCCCAGAATTTGATGTCGATTACTCCCTGGAATTCGTCACCAAGTTGGACAAGTTCGACGTCGTCACCGACGAGACATTCGGCACGTTCCGTACTGAGGCTACTCGCGCCGAGGAGAGGAAACGCGCGAGCGAATCATCCGCGATAGTCTCTGCCGTATCTAATTCCCACTCGCCCGCAGTATCCGTGACCAACGCTCCGGTGTTCGACGATTTCCCATTAGGGAACGTGCGACGTGTGACCGGGGTGGGGAGTATGGTTAGTGTGGGGGGAGTGCCGACGATCGGGGTTCCCGGGGTAGGGGCGGTGCCGGGAGTGAGTGCGGTTACCAACACGAGCGTGATCCCTGGAGTTGTGAATGTGAATAGTGTGGCTGGGGTCGGGGCGGTGCCTG
Organism: Aproaerema taeniolella; assembly: GCA_949987775.1. NCBI lineage: Eukaryota > Metazoa > Arthropoda > Insecta > Lepidoptera > Gelechiidae > Aproaerema > Aproaerema taeniolella. The sequence goes on along the minus strand of OX465243.1, from coordinate 19,414,191 downwards.
CTTTACCGTCGATGGTGGAATACAACCTCCAGCAACTAGCCAGTATAGCCGAGAAGGACGTCCCCCCGCCTCCCCACGCGTCCCCCGCGCCTTCCTTTACTCTGGCCGAGTTGCTCGCCGGGGATCTGAATTCTCCTCAAGCGTACAACAATCTACAGGCGCTTGCCAAGCTCGGATTGAACACTGGTAAGTTCCGGGTATTTATGTTTAGTTTGCCGTCTTCGGCTTCGCTGAAGTCGGTGATATTACCATACAGATTTTCACATTACATTGAAGTACAAAATCCGCAATTAGGTTAGTTTTGCAGAGTAAATGTCAAATTACATGAAGCATAGTATCTACTCTTATTCTGAACCCATGTATTACGGACTTTTATATTCTTTCGTTCTATCGGGAACAGAATAATGGATTTCAGTTGTATAAAAAACGACTTATAAGACTCTATTGGTGTCTTTGCGTTTGGAACCCTATATAAACCATCCCAGTCCACTCCCTTACTTAGTGTTCACTCAAGGTTCTTGTGCACTGGTTATAAGGTTTAAATTAGAATGAACTTTGTTCTTCATTGAGTGTGGTACCATATGGGTGAATCAAATAAAATTTGTATTCAACCTTGCTTGATCCTTACCAATATTATAAACGCAAAGTTTGTATGGATGTTTGTTACTCTTTCACGCTCAAACAGCTGGACCAATTTTGATAAAATTTGGCATGGAGGTAGCTGACAGCCTGGATTAAACATAAAGGCTACAGAATTTTCCCACGGGAACGAAGTCCCGGACGGAAAGCTAGTAGGTATATAATCTAAAGTAAACCTAGACAAATTACCTAAGTAAGCCAAAACCCTTCCAGATGCAAATGGCTATGGCGGAGTAGGCGGCGTGGGCATCACAGGCGTGGGAGGCCGCGGGGTGTCCCCTGGGAGGCCCCTACTGACAGCAGCCGACGAGGCCGCACTCGTGGCCCCACCGGCCCCTCTGGTCCGCGCCACTAAGGCCACGCCCATGCACATTAGGTTCAAATTCGGCCAGCTCGGCGGTGGCAAGGGACAGTTCAACTCTCCTCATGGATTCTGCCTTGGAAACGATGAAGATATCATCGTTGCTGATACGAATAACCATCGCATTACAGTGAGTGCTTTTTTACAAGCTGTTCTTAATTTGTTGGTAAGAATGGTTGGGGTAAATTTTTGCAACTGAATTTTAAATCAGATTGAGCTGAAATTCTACTTATTTCTAAATCTGTTATATTAAATAAAGTTGGGATTTTTTTAGAGAAAATTGCTGACAGTTTGTTTCCCATGCAGTTTCAAATGTCTGTTTATTTACTAAAAATATCATAAAATTTAAATGTACGGACCTAGTCTTTGGTAATCTTAAATCGGTTGTTTAGCAGCTCTCCTTTCAAAGTCAATTAAAATTGCTTTATTTCAGACAACATTCAGAATGTTAAGTCAGTTACATTAAAAGATTTAAATACGTTTATACATATCGGTTACTCGCATAATGACACTTATTCGTTCATAAATGATCTTTCATAAATTTAAATAAATACATACATATTCGTTCTTTTGAATCTACTGACCCTATGCCTATTCGCAAAGGTGCATTCTTCCCCAGAGAAGTTGATGACTAAGGGTTCTTTTATTGTCGTGCGTGTTGCGCCCGCATGCGTCATTTCATACATGTTTTTCTTTTCCCGCGTGCGTATGGCCCCGCCTTACAATAAAACATATATGAGATCAGTCGGCAGAAACCGTTGACGCTGTTACTATAAAAAAAAAACTAAGACGGTCCTTTTAAAATAAGAAAATGTTTTGCAAGGTATTCGACAAGTCCGGCAACCACAAGTTCAACTTCGGCGTGGCGGGCAAAGAGGAGGGCCAGCTGTGGTACCCGCGCAAAGTGGCCGTCGTGCGCGCCACCGGCAAGTTCGTGGTGTGCGACCGCGGGAACGAGCGCTCACGGATGCAGATCTTCACCAAGAACGGACACTTCCTCAAGAAGATCGCTGTAAGTGTCATCCTGTTGTAACCTTAGTCTTGTTTTTGATACTGGCTCGTTATACTTTTTGTTGACATACTTGAAAGTTCTGTTTTATGTCTGTCTATAACAACAATCAAAGGATGTAGACGTTTTTTTTTTAATATTATTTCGCTACCCAAGCTCTATACACGCTTATAATAATCCTACACATCCGTACTCCACGGAGTAACTTAGTGTGGGCATTTGAGCGTTTATTATTATTGCGAGACATGAATAAACCAATAAACAACAGTACAACTTTTTCCAAGGAACATAGGCCTAAATATACATATAACAAAAAAAGAGGACGATAGGTGAAATATTTTTAACAAGTTCATCCAGTCAGTTGTTTTAGTATGAGAATTCGAATTTTTTTTGAGTATTTCATACAGGGAAGGAAAGATGTTCAGTTTCATGAAGATTTTTTCAAAAATTTAAGGTTTTTGAAAAATCAAACATTTTGTAAATTAGACCCATTCAAATTCAAATAGCCTTTATTCCAAATTTTTTTTTATGCTACAATTCACTATAACATTTTATATTAGACATATAATCATTATTTTTTTTTTAAATACAAAATCATAAACATTGCTCACATTATTTCATTACATTATGCGACTTTCACAAAAGTGCTAAACGTGTTTAGCAAGACTAATTTTGTTTAATTTGACAGCTTTTGTTGCTTTTGACAGCCGAGTTAAATGTGTTTTGGCTGTTAAATACGTTTAGCACTTTGATGAAAGTCGATCTTAGGAAATGAATCTTATTTTTATTACATCTTAAACATCGCAATATTTTATTTAACATAAATATTTCCCTCTTTCTTTCTTGTTTTATTTTAATTTTAATGCTAACCCTCTTCCTTTTCATTAGTTTGAATTTGGATTGCCTTCTTGGCATAAGCCTCCCCTAGTTTTTGTCATTCTTCTCTTATGCTTGACTCTCTTTCCATGTATTTCCCTCTGTCCCAATTATATCATATCCAATGGACGGAAAAAGGAATAAAGGCAGACAGAAACAAAAAAGAGATGGGAATTAGACCCCTTAAAGTTCCTCTAATTCATTTAAAGTTCCCCTATCTATATTAAAACAGATAATAGCTAGATGTATAATTCAATTCAATATATTTATTTTACTTAGACATTCATAGGTGCTATTAACCATGATAAATTTTAGATTTGAAGCTAGTGTTAATAACCAAAATCGACAAATAATATGAAGAGGAAAGATTTGTATTTTTGTATATAACGAATATTTATATTAATTAAACCTAGTAATTTTTTTTAACAGCCCATATACGTGCCCACCTATTAATTATACCTAATTATTTATATTAATTACAGGTACGTTTCATCGACATCGTAGCCGGATTGGCAGTAACAGCAGAAGGTCTGATCGTAGCGGTGGACAGTGTCACCCCCACCGTGTTCATACTGTCCGAGGAGGGGGACCTCATGAGCTGGTTCGACTGCAGCGAGTGTATGAGGGAGCCATCAGATATCGCTATTAGCGGTAAGTCGTCTTCTATCTAGCGCAGGGATGGCGAACCTTAATGGATTGACTGTGCCATTTAAAAAAAATGTGAATGAGACCATAGACTAATGTATATAGTGAAAATATTAAAATCAAACTTAAACAACAGCGCTTCCCGCCTACCACGCCCACTCATTCCGTAACGTAATATTTATCTCTTTCGATTCCAACGTAATTTTGTTAGATGTACAATAAAGGATTTTAAAATACAATACGTAGGCTCACTTAAGTTCGTTAGTTGAACTGTAAAGTGAATTTACCATTATTCCATTATTTGTCAACCGTTGGCGTGTCCTAAATATTTTGTCGCGTGCCATTGGTTCGCCATCCCTGACCTAGCGCTTCAAAGTAAATTTTATTTTGTTCGACCATATGATTCTTTTTTTTTATGTATGTTAACCGATTTTTCCACTATTGGGGACCTTCTTTTTAAAAGGGTAAACCTTCGTGTGGGCCTCTGAGTATGTAGCGTTTATTTATATGTTTATGTTATGTCGGCTTAATTTATGTTCCGCCCACGATACGTGTCTTACTCCTTAATTTTGTTTGCAGGCAAGGAGTTCTACGTTTGCGATTTCAAAGGTCACTGCGTGGTTGTGTTCGACGACGAGGGTCGCTTCCTACGTCGCATCGGCTGCGAAAACGTGACCAACTTCCCCAACGGAATCGACGTGTCGGACGCGGGCGACGTGCTAATCGGAGATTCGCATGGAAACAAGTTCCACGTCGCTGTTTTCTCTAGAGATGGCGTGCTCGTGACTGAGTTCGAGTGCCCTTATGTCAAGGTTAGTGCCTTATAACAAGTTTGGTGCCTTATGAGAAGTTTGGCGCCTTATGACAAGGTTGGCGCCTTATGACAAGATTGGTGCCTTATAGCAAGTTTGGTGCCTTTTAACAAGGTCGGTGCCTTATGACAAGGTTAGTGCCTTATGAAAAGGTTGGTGCCTTATATCAAGGTCAGTGCCCGTAGGTCAGCCCTATTATACTTCCCCAACGGGATCGACGTGTCGGACGCGGGCGACTTGCTAATTGGAGATTCGCACGGAAACAAGTTCCACGTCGCTGTCTTCTCTAGAGATGGCGTGCTCGTCACTGAGTTCGAGTGCCCTTATGTCAAGGTTAGTGTCGTATAACAAGGTTAGTGTCTTATAACAAGGTTGATGCCTTATGGCTAACCATAAGAGGGGCCGAAGAGGGGATTTTTGGATTTACTCGAGCGCGTCAGATTAATATAAGGGAGGATTACTTAGATATTGATAAGTACCTCCAGCCAGTATGAGGCCTTAATATTGGTGGATATACCCAGGGGAATCCGTCAGATTAGTAAAAAAAATCGATCATAACCTGAGGGGGTGGGAGGGTAACAAAGTTGCAAAAAAAACGCTGTGTGGATTTACTCGAGCGTGGTGGTTTTTACCTTTATTTAGAGGTAATTTAGAGGTAAATTACCTCTAAAATAAAATTATTTAGAGGTAATATCAGAATAACAGAAAAAAGATAATCTGACGATTTCCGCAAGCCGAACGAACGTAATAAAAATCCAAATATTTAAAATTGGTGGTCCTGATTCACTGACTTATCAACGCCCAGCCCAAACCCTTAGACCTGCAAAGCTGAAATTTGGCAAAAAGGTGTTTTCATAAAGTAGGAAAGCACTGAGAAAAGATTTTTTGAAATTCAACCCCTGAGAGGGTGAAATAGGGGTTCAAAGTTCTTGGACATTTTGACTTGAAACTTCGTCAAAATATACCATAAAGCAAATAAACGGATACGGGTTTTGCGATTTTTTGAAAATCATCCCCTAAATGGGTTAACAAAAAAATTTTTAATTTTTTTTTCAAATCGTCAGACTAACGATACCCATCAAGGTAATCGTCAGATTTTTGGTCAATGTGACTAGGACATCATAATGAAGCTTCAGTATGCTAATCTGACGCGCTCGAGTATTTCAAGATGGCGATTTCTTTTTACATTTTCAAAAATTCGCTGCGAGCTTGCGTCACTTCCAAATAAATTGGAGCATCAGTAGGGTTCACTTAGCACCCCCTATGAAAATCTGACGCGCTCGAGTAAATGTTTTTTTTTTCAAATTTCACCCCTTAGGGTTCCGTAGTAATCTACGAACCCTTATAGTTTCGCCATGTCCGTCTGTCCGCAGGTTTCCTAAGAAACCCTTGGTACTACAGAGCTGAAACTAAGCATGATTATACATATGAATCACGCCGACAGAACTGTAGAGTAAAATCCTGGAAAAAAAAAATTTTTCGGGTGTCTCCCATAGACGTGAAAGGGCGATGAATTTTTTTTTTCTCGCCAATATCATTGAATACTAAGAACGTTTTTCGATTCAGCACTCCGTTTGCGAAATATAAATTTTTAAAGTGAAAATTTTTGTCAAACACAAGTGTATAGGGGGGGGGGGGACCTGCTAAACGGTTGTTTCTAAAAATGTGAAAAAATTCACGTTGGTAGAATATACAACGAAATTTAAAGGAAAACTATCACACATAAATTGGTCCTTCAAGTTTGCGAGTAATAGTCGACCAAGTGCCAAACACTGTTGGGATTAATAAGAATATATATGCTGCTACGGAACCCTACAATGCGCGTGGCTCGACACGCTCTTGGCCGGTTTTTTTTAATAGCAACGCCCACCACGCAAATCGTCAGATTAACATATATTTCGTATCAGAGACATGTCGGAGCATGAAAGATATTATAATCTGACACGCTTCTGTATTTCCATGTTACTGTTTTTTTTTTTACAATTTTGAAAATCTGTAGACCCTCCCCCCACCGCTAAAAGTAGAAACATCCTAAACCATTTATACTTCCTATAATCTAATCTACCAATTCTAATAGGTTTCCACGAAGCTCGAGCAAATCCACATTTAGCATCAATGCCTCCTATACCATTATGACTATGTTGGTGCCTTATGTCACCAACTTAGTCATAAGGCATCAAACTTGTGTTGTATACTTCCCCAACTGAGTTCGAGTGCCCTTATGTCAAGGTTAGTGCCTTTTTAGTGCTCTCGTATAAAGGTTGGTGACTTATGACAAGTTTGGTGCCTTATGAAAAGGTTAGTGCCTTTAAATCAAATCAAATAAGCTTAATTGTGACCTACCAATGCCGTACAATAATATATTATAAAATCCTAAAATAATAGCAGTTTAAAATGTATACGTTAATACGCCTTATGAGAATATTAGTGCCTTACAGCAAGATTAAGGCCTTATGACAAGGTTGGAACCTGCTAACAAGGTCGGAGCTTTATGACAAGTTTGGAGCCTTAAAATATCCGATATTTCGGCGCGATACATAAATTATTGATCTAAATTCTAAACCTTTCTTTCAATCACCACTGTATATTTATACAACATATCTGGTACTAACAATACAATTGTTGTTATCAGGTTTCTCGTTGCTGCGGCCTGAAGATAACGTCTGAAGGCTACATCGTCACTCTGGCTAAGAATAATCACCATGTTCTAGTCCTCAACACCCTTTACATTGTCTGAGGAGAAACTCGATGGCTGTAAGTCTGCATACTACAAGATCTCACATTTATTCCCTATATTTTATATTTTAATTGCTGTTTTTACAATGCTTAACGTTTTTGCTAAACCAGTATTTGACTACTTATTTCGTTGTTTTGTGTTGAATTTCACATTAGTCTGATTTTTAATATTTACTCTGTCTATGGCCAGTGATTGTATTGTATTAGGTTCTTCATTTTATTCTCTGACCGTTCAGAACTCTAGATTTCTGGCCGTAGACAGATCTTATGAGTCATTATTTTCCAAAGTACTGATACTATTTACAATAATTTGGGTTCATCTCTCATTTTATATACGATTGCATTTAGTTATAGTAACGCAAAATCCAAAGTTTAGTGTAATGTTATGAAAACTCCTTTTTTAATTTTTTTATTATTATTATTATTATTAATATTAAAGCCCAGTCAACAGACACAAGAAGCTTAAGCGAATCTGTATTAGGATTTCATTTGGTGATTAAGTTTCCAATTTGAACAATGCGAGATGACTTACACGCCATCTTTTTACTTTCGTCGAAACTTAGTAGCCAAGAGTAACCAAAAGATTACCCTTTGACTGGACTACTTGTTTTTTTTTCTAAATTTAGCAGCTGGTATGGTTCCTAGGAGTGAAGTTAAATACATGTCAATTAGGGGACTGCGTGAGTGTCGCCCCACAGAAGTATCGCTTGCTTAGTTCAATATACGTACATCAAGTAAACTATGAGGCCAGTCATTCGCTTGGTAGAGAACAAATTGAACGCACAATTGATTTTTTTCAAACAAAATTTTAGTGCTGTTATGACCAAAGGAGGCGACACTATATTAACGTGCCATCTAGTTTAGGTTAATATCGTATACAATATTATATATTGTCCGTTAAAATATATTTACCATTTACAGAATTCTTGTGTCTATACAAAATGTTTTTCATGTACTCTTGTTTTGAGAGCCTATTACATATTTGAAATATTTTTCATGGTTAGGCTATTATGATGAATGGTTCGTTTTAAATTACTATCATCGTGTAAGGAACCATTATAATACTATGATATGATTATCGGATATCTGCTGTAAACTTTGCAATAATTTTGTACAATATATGGATAGTTGAACGTTTATGTGGCATTTCCAAGTATACGATCAAGTAGCTTGTTGTTGAATGAAAGCAATAACTCATCGAATTACATGTTCAATTTGAGCCTTAGTATTAATCCTATATTCCGCGTTGGTATTTTTAAATGATAAAGTAGGTACACCTGTGCTATCGCACAGGAGTTAGCTAAGAAACTGTCTTCATTGAAGTATTGTTAGGTACAGCGGCGCTGTTATATACTATATTCGTATTTACCCACCGCATTAGGTCCAATAAATAAATATTTAGTCATTAATGAAGACACGTTTCTTTATACAAGGACTTGCCACTATAAACATTTTATTTCTACACTCGATATGTTGGATATACAGTTCGCCAAATATATATTTTTATAACTATCCACATTTAAATATATTCAAAATTGAGATTCGATAGTTTTTTAGATATTAGAAGAATAAATACAGTTTATAAATGCGATATCATATTTAGATTTCTCACGTTACAAAGATGTCTCGTCACCGCCGCTAGAGGGGTGGCGCGGCGCTGTAGAGTATTTGTCAGGCACCTTGATAATAATATGGTATTTAGATGTATAATGTAACTCACAGGTTTAATGTTCGGATGCAATTTTCACCTGTAAGACAACGCGTAAACTCATAATTAAATAGTCTTCCAACTGTGATTAGGCTTTTTTGGCAAAATTATCAAAACTAGCATGGTTTCCTATTTGTTTAGTCATTTTCGCTTTTTGCAAACAAATATGGAGAATCCAAATGTGAACCAATGGTTTCGCTTTTTATTTTACCATCAAAATTACTACGTAACCAAATGTCATGTTTATCAATTTGCATATAGTACTTAACCAGACCACCTAAATGTAGTGTGATATTTTATTATATATTTTGTCGTTTTTATTGCAAGCTCTCTATATATGGGTTATAAGTCCCGAAACCCAGTGTCGAATGAAGGAAATGATAAAGGAAAGGTTAAGAAAACCCACAAAAGTATTGCGTGGCACAGCCATATTGATACCCTAACAATTCATAATTAACAAACGATTGTACTTAATTATTCTAGTAATACATGTTATACATGATGTTTGATTTATTCGTTGTGTATTGGAGCTCTAGAATATTCGATACACTTGCAACATTTGATGTGATATGAGCAATAATAGAGAGACATAATGAACCAACAAATCTAAGACTTACTTGACTCAATATTTTGAAAGACACAGTAGGTCGCTGTAGCGGGTAGGGGGGGGGGTGAAGTATGGGGGGGGAGAGGGGGGCACTACAGCCAGTGATAAGTTGAACTTGACGTTGAGTCTGAATTCTCTATTGATTAGTGAGTAACTTTTGGGTTTATTTTTCATATTGTTTTTAAGTTATTTGTTTCAGGATTTTTGTCCCGATAGTATTAGGGAATTTTATTTTCTTTATTTTAATTAGATTTAAATAACCCTCGCGGATGAGTAGGTGATTAATACTCTTGATTTTGTCATTTTACTGTTTTGTTTAATTATATGTTCCGGGCCTATATTTAAATAGTATTTTTGGCCAGTGTGTTTAGGCCTTTAGAGTTACGAATTTTACTGCCAAATTATTTTCTTACGATATTTGTGCATGCACATAGTAATTATTTTATTGTATGATATTTGTAAAAATTAGTTACTAATAATTATTGTTGCCAATTTTTTTGTTTTATTAATATTCAGGGTTTAATATTATAATGTTCAATTTTTTGATTTGTTGTCAATGATCAAAATTATTGTGTGTTAGTCAAGTAAAATTAACCGAAATAGGAGTTATAATGCCCCAAAGGGAGCGTTTAACGCTATTAATAATGTCGCTTTAGGGTTGCATAAAATTATTAAAAAGTGGTGTGATAAGTTTTGGATAATTTTACAAATTATACTATTTTATGTGTGAATTCCAATATTATTATAAATTCGAAGTTGAAAATACTATATATATATATATGTAACTTTTCAAATATTTACAATGACATTACTATTCTGTCTTATAATTGAAAGTATTATTACTTATATTGTTTGTAAGTAACAATCTATTGCATTCGTTTGGTGATATATTGTCGACAATGTTTCCTTTGTTCTTGCCATGTATCTTGTGTAGGTTCGACGTAGAAATTTATAGTAGAAATAGTGTTTTGGGTATACATTGTCGTATCACAAGTTTGCCTAATTCAATGATGAAGGAATTGTATGAACTCGGTTGCCCAGTAAGCAAGTAAACGGTGGGTTCGCCATTGTATTGTAGCGATTTGGTGACATATATTTATCGAAATGGCGTCGTTATAAGATTGCAAACAGTATTAATGGCGTTTGGCTACTAAAATGCATTGATTTATGGCCACACACTTAGCCACTGTCAACGTCGGCACAGCACCAACATCATAACGTCATCAGTGACGTTGTAGTGGACAAACGCTTTTAGCAAAACAATTCACAATTTGAAAATATTCCATAAATCAAATACCGCCATATTTGTTCCCAAAACGGCACGTCAGGTCAGTATTTTTAGCTTACCTATTTATAAGATAAATTCCTTCATCGTTGATACAAAATAATGGTGTTGTTGTTTAGAAGTGTTTATTAGGATTGTCGCGATCGACAGCGACGTTAGCGGCGCCGGTGTTTTGCCGACCGCTTGCTATTTATTCTTGCTGTAGCAAGCAAACATGAAAGCATGGACTAAAGCACCTTTAAAGGACTGAAAATAGCCATATATTTGAAATCATAGCTCTTTAATTACTTATTAAACTAGTTGGTGTTGCATTTTGAGTTGATTGTTTGAAATATCTTTACTTAAAATGCCATCTGAGGGCAGTTTTAGAACTAACATAGCAAAGCATTTAGTTTCCGAGTATTATATCTAGATGGCGTTGTTCGTCAAGCAAATGAGCGTAAACAAGAATTGTCGAAAAACAACGTTTAGAATGGCGATTTTCAGTCCTCTAAAGGTGATGAAAGTCATGGGATAGTGGCAGGTCAAATGGTATCTATTGTCCATTGACATTACTCGATAATAATTGTATCATTAGAGTACATTACAGTAGCCTTTCTCGGGAATCTTAAAAAGTTACCTATATACACTTAAAAGCAATTTTTTGGTAAATATACTTCTCTTGAATCTATATTCCCTATGTATCCAGCAATAAATTACTTCTGTAGTTGTAGGATCACTTTGTATGGCGTCGAGAGCTGTGAGTTGATGCGAGTAAGATTTGGAAGTGGGGTACTTTAATTTTTTTCTGTGGAAAGTGACGTCATATAGTCATTTTTCCCAAGTTTTTAAAATTTTGTTGGGTGTGCAGAGTCGATGATGAGTTTTGAGATCTGTATCACATACTATCTCTCCATAGCGAATACTTAGAAATGACGCTAAAATATGGTTTACCATGTTTGAAATCTAGCCACAAAAACGTATTCATTGATGTATCTCGTGTATGAATTGTAATTAATCGAAATAACTGGAAAAAAACAATTCTTGTATCATCATATTCCATATCCAAATCGAAGTACCCACTTAGTCCGTGTCTCGTAGGACTCGCTGCCATACAGTGAGCGGTAGTACGCAGCGCACAAGGTGGGCTCCACGTGACCTCCCTATTGGAGGTGGGCTATTGCCCATGTTGTGGCACTAAGCACAGGTTGATGGTTCCAAAGGAATGTCCCATTTACAAACAGATATCTAAAAATTCCGTGTTTTTTTACTTCTAAACTATTCGTGAGGGTAGATGACAATTTTTATTTTTATTACTTAATTAAATTTTAGGTTTTTTTACGCTCTATATAGCCAGGAAAGTGTTTTTTTTAAATATCTTTAAAAATAAAAAGATGTGAATTGTGAACGTTTAAATTTCTTAGCGATATACTAAACAATGATGTCACAGTTCAGTATCGCCATAAATTACATGTGGAATTTAATTTTGCTATAAAAAGATAGAGTAAAAGTTTTGTCTATTTTAAAATTTCATTTAGAATTCCGTTATCATATTACGTATATTAATATAATCTATATAAATAAATATATACTATTTAATTTCAGTCATCTACCCAATAAAATGAAGAATTCCGTGATATTTGATCAACCAGAAACCAAATAAAATGTTGGGTGCTATTAAATTAGCTAGCGAAAGTTATGTACGATCAGATTATCTGTACTTTATCATCATCATACCAGCCGCAAGACGTCCACTGCTGGACATACTATATAAAAAAGTTTAAAATTTATTTCCAAGAAAGAACAAAGTAATATTAATACAGAAAGAGGAAAAACAATCAACTTAAAGCTAGATTGTGGCCCAATCTACTTAAACTTAGCAGTGACTTATTTTAATGTGGGGTTTGTAAGATAATTCACATTTTAAGTTTCGCTGACTCATTTAGTATCACTCTTTTATTTCGTATGTCACCCGTAGATAAACTAGCTCAATGAGCGTTGATTGGTTGTTAGACTTTCGCCAGCAATAAAGCAAAGCCTCAAGTCCTTTTACTGACTCTTACATTACATCTGGGAAGAGCTGGCACTTGGCATAATTCTCGGTTTTCTTTTGCCCCCAGCGCGCTTGGAAGTCAAATAAGGAATTTTTAGAAACTTCTCTTAAGTCGAGAAATTAGAATTAACCGAGGAACTTCAGGATACGTATAAGTCCAACAAGGTCTGAGTTTATCAATAATCGGATAAGACTGAACCGAGAGATAACTATCTGTCTCTCTCTAATAGCTTTTGTTTTATAAATTAAAAATAGAGGCCCTCGGTTAAGTGTTGTCGGATTATTGAACAACCGGCCCTAAACTGATGACTTTCCCAAAAAAAAAACTGTAAGAAATACTTAAAAATATAAAGTTCTACTAATTACATTTTTACGGCACATTTTGGTAATTTTGGCCAGTGGTTATTACGTAATCTCGACCAATCGGAAGCCTTTGGTGTAATATTTGTGAAACATTATCCAGCTGATTTTTCGTTTTGGATGGCGAGGTCATAATTTGTCGTTTTCGATCCGCGTTTCTTTGGGAAAGTTATCAAGTTTAATAAACTAATACATATCCTGAAGTTTCGTTAGTAATTACGTCATCTCAACCGATAAAAAGACAGTCTGCTCAATATTTGAAAAAAAAATCCTCGTACCCGCCTTACCCATTTTTGGTCTCCTCTCCAAAATCAACAAATAAAGGTTGTGAGCTCTATTCCCATTGGAATTTTAAAGCCACATGTGTGCTTGTGCAATAAATATCACAGTTTGGATCTAGGCTTTTAAATTATTATAGATTATATACATTGTTGAGCTGATTATAAAAATTTAATATATTATTATACCTTTTAATATTGTTAAAGAATTCTAATTGCATTCCACATCTTAGAGTGAACGAATTTGAGATGACAGTTTTCAATCTACATTATACAAGTTATTTTTTTTTTTACAATTGTAGGATTATTAGCAGTTGCCAATGTTTTTTCCTTTAGTCAGTAAAAGTACAAATATTTTAATATACAATTCTTGGTATTTACGTATTGTAGTGATCTTATTTTTTAATTGATTCTATAACTATAAGCATAATTTTTTCACATAAGCGGCCATTTAGATATTCTCGTCTCACAAATTATTCAGTAAATAACAAAACATATCATACCGAATCAATTTAGTTCACATAGAAATTGTCTGCATCTACCGTACCTCTCGTTGGTTTTATATTTACGGTGAAATGGCTATTTCTTTTGTTTTCAAATTAGTTTTAAGTATATCCTAGGTTGTACTGTATTAAGTTTCTCGTCATTTTTATGTTGATAATATGTGAAATTTATTGTAATAATTTGTGTGAAAGGTGCATGTTCCATATGCATATTTTAATTTTTGATCCAAAGATTTCGTTTACTATTCCTTATAATTTTAATTATTAACTTTTAATATTATCTGATGTTGAAATGACAGTGGAGTGTATTTGATACTAGAATTAACAAGAATTTTGTGTAGAGTTGGTGCAGCCGAGCAAATCTCTACTATATTCTCTTAAGAATATATATTGCTCAATAATTTAGTTCTGTTAAAGTATTTTAAAGTTAGAGTAGTCCACATGGAGTGTTTTAGTCGGTGGACGCCAGCGACACGAAATTATATCTAACAGACAATACCCTCCGTGAAGATTTGAAGCATTGTAACGTTGAAGTTTTATTAGATGTAGTTGTTTGCCTTACGGCGACCGCGGGGCGCGGCATCAGCACGTGAGTCCGGCGCTCTGGTCTCTATACCGATATATATAATATATACTTACATATTTACTGCTTAACATTTCTCACATACACATGAATCCCACACACACACACTCATAGCTAATCTCATCGAATCATTCACGTTCGCAACACATCTCTCCCAGAAACGACCAGGTTTAGATGACTCCCAGTACTTGTGTGATGGTGTTCGCTGACCTATAGTACCACTTGCCCCACCGTCAACGAAATTGTTATGTAATCCATTACAGGAGTCTCTGCTGCATTGTGCCTAGATCTTAGAAGTTAATGGTATCAAGGTAGAGTTAATCTCATATTTTGGCTCTTTGAATATTCCATGATATTATTTTGTTTTTCATGAAAATGTATTTACATTATATATACATACTTAGTAATATTGTATTGTATACATGAATATACATTGCGTGGTTTGTAATTTGATGTTTAATTTTATTGTAAAATAAGATGCCCAACTGGTTATGTCTGTCCATGGGTCGGAAACTGGAGGAATTGAATGTATTGAGTGTTGTCTATTGTAACCGGAGATAGTTTCGATGTTAGCTGCTGTGGACAGGGGTAGTTTATTTGTTTCAACTAGTTGCACATCTTAATTTGACCAAATTTTCTTTTTCCGCTTAAGTTACCTGAGAACCAGACGCTTGCCTGTCTGTGGCACTCGTTTTACCGCCGAGTGTTAGTTTTCACGTGACCTGAGCGGCTCCTTATAATAATTATAAGTTTATTATCGTGTACTGTGGCCAGGATAACAACAGCACAGAGCAGTTTATTCAGAGCCTGCCTAAAATATATTTTTGTCATTTTATTTAGGTATATACATGTTATTATTCACATATTACAGTTTTCTCAATATTAGCTTGTATTTTAATTAAGAAATAATCATATTTAACATTGCCAGGTGATCAGCAACCTGCACTTTAATATTTTTGGAAACTATTGAACTTAAATTGTACTGACTTTATAAATATATTTACTTCAATAAAGATTTTCCATGCCACTAAGGAATAGTGTTTTATTTTTATGAAACTTCCAATAAAACAACACAATCATAAAATATAGATTTTATTAAATTTAAATAATAAGTTTGTATGTCTTTTTATACATAAATAGTATCTTCTGGTAACTAGTCAATTGTCCATAATCTACACAGCCAAAAAAAATGTTTAAAATTCTTATTTTTCTTACTTAAATACAATACTAATTACATCTTTAAAAACGATTTTCTGTAGTTTAGCATAAAAATAGCACTGGGTTAGTCTTATCACATTATGTTTTTTTTAAATCTCGTTTTTATCATAATCACGAATTTAGATCATTATATCCCGTTACTGGGACATTTGTACACACATTCGCCTGCAATCCAAGTGGACAACACTTTGAGTGTCTTCGGATGTAAGATGACGAAATCCGCGTCGTGTCCGTAGTCGAGCCTGCCTTTCCTGTGGTCGATGCCCAGCGCCTGCGCAGGGTGGAGTGATGCGGTCTCCAGGGCGTATTCTAAGGAACAATCTGCAACAAAATTTTAGGGTTTAGTATACAGAGTAACTTTATTTTTTAAAGAATTTTTATGGTAATATTTCTTTGATGCTTCAATGATAAATAGGCGTGAGTGTGTATGTGTTATTTTGCACACTGTACTTTTAAAATATGCTCTGAAAATTCTTTCATCTCAACTCAAGGGTTCTCCGATTATGCTGGAAGTGTACAACCTGGATGTATTTTGCCTGAATATCCAAGGTTCTATATAAACTGGATGTACGAAAAAACTTGTCGAGGTTTCAGAAAGAATTAAGAAGTACAATGTTCCCTGTTAACTAGTCATGCAGGAAAGCTAACAGAAAACTATGATGCGGAAAAACTAGCTTAAGTTAGCTTTTACCCAATGATATTATCTGCTAGAAAAGTGGTTATCTGCAGAAGAGTCTTTTTGCAAAACTGAGCCAAAGAAAACAAGTTCTCGGGCTTAAAAATACAGCTGGGCCACACCTGTATCTCGAAGATGGAACAATGTAGCGGATATTTGACAGCGTAGGTAATTTTTCAATCATTTCTCGATAATCATCATAAAATTATCTGAATTTCTCGCTGTCCCGTTCTAGAGAAAAAGGCTATTTACTTTTCATTAAAGGTACGGTACAGTCGCGATTAAAAATAAAATCAACAATATCTAATTCCAGTTATATGATAATGATGATTCCCCATTTTCCCGTAGGAAAAATTGTCAAAGACAGTTTTAGAACGCACCGTAGCTTCCTTAGAGTGACCAGCATTGAAAATATTCGTCTAAAATTTTTTTTATAACTTTTAAACGGCTAAAGCAATTTCGATTAAGTAAAGCTAAGAACCATCTCAATCATGACAACTTTCCAACATAAAAGAACCCGCATCAGTGAGTGTATCTGTATGTTTGAGACACACGTCAAACTTATAACCTCGTTCGAAAATATAAATCGATGTAAAACCCACCAGTAGCCTCTTTAAAGGAAACGACACACTCGTTGAGGCCGGTGGTGCTCCCGCACAGAGTGTCGGTCCCGGAGAGGTAGGCGCGCCCGCCCGCCACCGTCACGGACTGCGGCCCGATGCGGTAGCTCCCGTCCAACAGGCCCTGGGCCGCTACTGCGTCGCTTACTAGCACCAGCCCTGGGAATAAGAGTCGCGCTCGTATTGTTATATGACTACTATTATGTCTACATTTAACAGCCGCCTCAAAACACATTACCTTAATAATTAATGTATGTATCTATTTTATTAATTTCTTATCCATATATTTAGGTATCTCGTTATAGTTTTCCATTTTTGTCCATAATAGTATGTACGTTTATTTTATTTTTTGTATATTTGTGTTGTATTTGTATTTAAATGTTATTTTATTTTAGGTATAAGTATTTACTTATTGTCATGTAGTTTATTTAATATTGCTGCACCCGCTACTTTCTTTCTCTTCTTGATTTCTCTTCTCCGGTTGCCTTGAAAAAGTTGCTATTTAGCAATAAGGCCGCCTATTGTACATTTTCCGTGTTTTTATGTTTCTGTGATATCCTGTTTTTTTTGTTTATTATTATATAATAATAATATGCTTAGTTACTAAATATATTTAAAGTGTTCTACTAGGGCCTTTTTTATTATAAGATGCGTTAATTCTTGACCTAAATCTTGACCAAGGTCATAGATGAGGTCGACGTCGCGTTGGAGCGAGTTAACCCAGAAAATGTCAATTAAGGCACTGGCACTCCTGCGTACCGACGGAACACAGCAAGCTGTTTAGCGTCGGACTTCGGTAGGAGGATGGTCGCGAACCAGACGGCCCTTCACAGAGCCTACCACACCGCATGAGATCATAGGACGCAACCTCAGATTCAGAACAAATTGAGGTGTCGTTTGAGGCAGGTCTCATTTGTGTTTCCTTAGTCGCCTCTTACGACACCCACGGAAAGAAATGTATTCTCAATCGATCAACACACGGCAACGTATAGTAGAACACTAAATTTTCGCGATTTGAACACATAACGTTGGGAAATAGGTAAATCATAAATATACGCGAGTTTCATTATTTATTTATCTTACCCTATTGTCACTACCTGTCACTCATCTGTAAAGCGCAAACCCATAGATCTAATAAATAAGGATAGAAATCTTCGAGCTCAAACGCGGGCCGAGGAAGAGATAGAGCAACGAGGCAGAACGTCTCATTCTAGTAGGGTGACAATCGTATTATATTATTTTTTTGGGAGGGCAAAGTATACGTAACAGACAAATACAGGCTTCCATTTAAGGATAGAAGTTTTCCTGTAATTTTATTTTTATATAACAAACCATCAGCAACATTTACGTTACTAAATTTTTATTATGAAACACCAAATTGTATGACAATATACAAGGAGGACACAGAGTAGTGGACATCGGGAATGTGTAGTTAGGTTGCGAAAAAATAAAACAAAAACTCACATTTCGTCTCATCTTATAATCAAATCATTAAAACATGCTTTTAACTTAATTTCAAAAATTTTCCCTAAGCAATCCATATTAGATTTTTGTAAAATTAGAGTTTTTTGCTTAGAATATGTTTTTTCCTATTTTATCTAACGGACCTTAGGGAGAGCCCGTTTAGTTCCATAGGGAAACTAGTATCTATAAGTTAATTTTGATCTTATGTTAACTTTTATTAGAAATGATTAAATAATAAATTTTGTTAATTCCCCCTTTCACAGAATAGAATAGAATAGAAAAAATCTTTATTTTAAAGGATATACAGGATGCCGCTTAAAACAAGTCAAGATTACATGAAATACATACAAACAAACATAAAAGGATTCAAATACATACATACGCATTCGTTCTATTGACCCTACTGACTCTACGCCTATTCGCAAAGGTGCAGTCTTCCCCAGAGAAAAACAGGCAAGAAACTCTGAGGGTGCTCTTTTTAAATCGCATTAAAAAAAATCTTATTTTCGAATTTTAACTTATTCTGAAATAACTCTAGAGCTGAGCAGTCATTCCCATGGCTCCATGTCAGTTAGGTAATCAGAAATTTTGTAGTAGCCCTTTTTGTAAAGTTTTTGTTCAATTACTGTCTTAAATTTCTCTAAAGGTAAACTTTGAATACCGCGACGCAACTTTGAAATTTCACTCTCAACGCGCCCAAAAAGAAGTTTCATTTCAAAAACTCGAAGTTTGAAAAGGATGATGATGCTAACTGTACTTGGACGGTTTGGAATGAGAGCGGAATAAATTAACCCTGGATAGTGAGTGGGACCTGTGAGCGGAGGGTCGTGGGTTCGATGCCAGGTTGAGGCCTGTATCACTATACATTCGTCTTTTAATTCGTATTTCATAGTTATCACTTGCTCAGCGGTGAAGGGAAACATCGTGAGGAAACCCGTACCTCTAAAGATTATTTCCGAAGACGCATGGTCCACCAACCCGCATTTTAGGCCAGTGTGGTGGACTATGGCCTGAATCCCCCTTCACTGTTCGAGGGAGGCTCGTGCCACTCGGTGGGGACTTTGCATTTAAAACTATAACTGTTAAGTAGTATTTTATAGGTCTACAAAGATCTTGTGGCCGACGGGTGACAGTTGTAGCTAGAAGAACTTGTATTGTAAATAAAGGCGTCACCATGGAAACCGCGGGCCAAAAGATCTTTGTAGACCTGTAACGTATATTTATGGTGTGTTGGTGTGCGAATACAAAAAAATACAATTTCGCAATAGTAAATAGTTTTTACCGTTAGAGGAATAGTAGGAATTGCGTTCACTTTGAGTAACTGGCGGGAATTTCTAGCAATAAAGCAAGTTGGCACAAAGTGCCGGCTGCATACAACGGAATTTTTTGTAATCTTTTGTCTCATTTCAACGCTGTTGAGCCATTTTTGTCTTTGTTCTGAATCTTGAGACACTCTGCAATAAAATAGCACAGCATTGTTGAGAACCTTTCTCCGCCAAACACAAGAAATCATGGACAACATAGTAATAGATTTATAAGATTTTTTTTTAGCTTACTTGTGAAAAATATGTTACAGCCACTATACGATTCACTTGAACAAGTGTGAACACAACATCTTTTTACCATTTTGTCAGTATTTTAATTTAAAAAACTGGTATAATCCTTACCGTTACGAATTATTTTTATACGATTTAAAGCATGCCACCATGACATTACGATGACACTTTACGGGATGCCAGTATAAATAAATGATTTGAAAAAAATTTACGTTTTCTTTTGGTAATTTAGGAAAAGATGACGAAGTTATTATGATTACAATTAATTTACATCAATTTGAACTGAAATTCATTTCAAATGCAACGTATTTCTTCGTTATTAACTTCATTGTCAAAGCCAGACTTTTTTGATTAATGAAGTTTTTTTTAAATTGGCAAGAAAAAAGAAAGAGACAATCCGCCTCGCTTATCGGTGTCCCTTTCGGCTTCAATAGAGGCTGTCGGAGAAGCAGTCGAAAATGTACCTTATTACTATAGGTTTAAGTTTCATATTCCTTAATACGATTTTTCTAAGTAATCGGTCCTTTAAAAGAGAAAGTACTAAGTCCATGCGCAAACTAGAGATGTATTTACATTAGACACTTCGAAATGTTGGTCGTAGATAGTACAGCGTAGAGCCCCTGAGCCGATCAGTTTATGAAGTTAAATGGATTGAAAAATTATTTATCCGGACAAAAAAAATCCATTTTTAGGGTTCCGTAGTAATCTACGAACCCTTATAGTTTCGCCATGTCCGTCTGTCCGTCTGTCCGTCTGTCCGCGGGTTTCCTAAGAAACCCTTGGTACTACAGAGCTGAAACTTTGCATGATTATACATATAAATCACGCCGACAAAACTGTAGAGTAAAATCTTAAAAAAAAAAATTTTTTCGGGTGTCTCCCATAGACGTGAAAGGGCGATGAATTTTTTTTTTCTCGCCAATATTTTTGAGTGGGGTGTCATAGGATAGCATATTAAAAGATAGAAGGGGTTTACTAAGAACGTTTTTCGATTCAGCACTCCGTTTGCGAAATATAAATTTTTAAAGTGAAAATGTTTGTCAAACACAAGTGTCCCCCCCCTCTACCTGCTAAACAGTTGTTTCTAAAAATGTGAAAAAATTTACGTTGGTAGAATATATAACGAAATTTAAAGGAAAACTATCACACATAAGTTGGTCCTTCAAGTTTGCGAGTAATAGTCGACCAAGTGCCAAACACTGTTGGGATTAATAAGAATATATTTACTAATATAAGATCTTTGGTACTACAGAGCTGAAATTTGGCATGGTCATAGATATTGATTGCGTCGACAGATTTAAAATATAAAATTTTGGAAAAAACATTTTTTCGGGTGTTTCCCATACACGTGAAAGGGCGATGGATTTTTTTTTTCTCGCCGATACCATCGAATTGAATGTCATAAGATAGATTTTTAAAATATAGAAGGGGTTTACTAAGAACGTTTTTCGATTCAGCACTCCGTTTGAGAAAAAAATATTTTTAAAGTGAATTTTTTTGTTAAAAACAAGTTTCCGGGGGGGACACTACCAGCTAAACAGTTGTTTCTAAAAATGTAAAAAAATTCACGGTTATAGAATATACAACGAAATTAAAAGAAAAACTATCACACATAAGTTGGCCCTTCAAGTTTGCGAGTAATAGTCGACCAAACGTTTTTGGGATTAATAAGAATATGTTTACAAGGTTCCACGCTAAAAGTGAGGGGAGGTCGAAAGCCAAACTGTAACATATTGACATTTTAGGTAACGTTAAATAGTTTTTTGGGGGTGTTAATTACGAAAATGACATCAAAATTATTTTAACAGCAGGTTGATATTATTTCTAACAGTAATATTGCCATAAAAAAAAAAACAAAAAAAAAACAACAAAAAAAATTCGCGCTCGCTTCGCTCGCGAATTTTATACTTACATTCGGTTGCATTTAGACCAAAACAAAAATTATTTCCCAAATTACAAACTCTTTAATAATACATTTGTTTTTAGGGTTCCGTAGTAATCTACGAACCCTTATAGTTTAGCCATGTCTGTCTGTCCGCAGGTTTCCTAAGAAACCCTTGGTAGCACAGAGCTGAAATTTGGCATGGTCATACATACCTATTCATTGTGGTGACAAATCTAAAAAATAAAATGGTAGAAAAAAAATGTTTTCGTGTGTTTCCCATTAACGTGAATGGGCGATGGTTTTTTTTCTAGCCGATATCATCGAGTGCGTTATCATAGCATAGCTTTTTAAAAGATAGAAGGGGTTTACTACAAAAGTTTTTCGATTCAGCAGTCCGTTTAGGAAACATTAATTTGTATAATGAAAAAAAATGTGGAATAATTCACGAGGGTGGCATTTACGATGAAGTGTACCCTAATCAAAAATGGTTGACATACAAGGTTCCACGCTAAAAGTGAGGCGAGCTGGCTATAGAAAGCCAAGCTGTAACATATTGACACTTCAGGTGTCGTTTAATAGGTTTTTGTGGGTGCTAATTACGAAAACGACATTAAAAATATACACCTGCTTAGCTTGATATTATTATATTATTCCTTACAATAAAATTGTCGCAAAAAAAAAAGTCGCGCTCGCTTCGCTCGCGCATTAAACACTTCCATTCTGTTATATTTAGGCCAAACTTTTTAATACATTTGTTTATGATACTAAGTATAGTATTTGGGGATTTTAACATAAACTATGATAATATGCTTATAGAATTAAGAAGCCAGCTGCATATTTGAACCATGCTGCTACGGAACCCTACAATGCGCGTGGCCCGACACGCTCTTGGCCGGTTTTTTGTGTTAGTAATCGACTTATCCATTATGTAAGTAAATGTAAAAATATTTGCAGAAATCTGTGTAACATTTATGTAATCGTTTATTTAAAACCAATATTATAAAAAAGGAAATTAAAACACTGTAATTCCTCTGTTTTCCCTAGGAATTTTGGGAAACCTCAGAAAGTTACATGCAACATGTCAGTTCTAGCTCCATCTTTACAATACGACATTTCCACAGAAGCTTCTCTCTTAAGTAGTCATCACATGTTTTATTGACGTATTTACAAAAAAAAACAAGAGTCCGTTTGTCTATTTTCTTCAAAGAGAGAGTTGAGAAAGTTTGAGAGTAACATGAGAAACCTATTTAAAAAAAAAAAAAATTAATGAGTAAAATTATAGTGAATGAAGATGTTGTCTAACCTTTAGAATTGGTTCTGCAAGCTATCCTAAGCGCGGAGGGGTGGGTGTGAATACCGTCCGATATGATTCCATAGTAGACCTGCTTGTCGGTTGAGGATGCCAGTAGACCGACCAGACCAGGGTCACGGTGGTGGAACTGAAAAAGAAAAAAGGTTTTTTTAAATGCCACATACAAAGCCCCAAACCAAATTAAGATTTTCTTCTGTATCATGTAGGCAATGACTTCTTTGAACGCTTCAAAACTGCTCTCCTTTACGTTTTTGTTATGTTTCTATATTAGTTTATACAGGGTGTAAGGGACAACTTAGCAAATACTTCAATGGTGGAATCTACCAAGAACATCTAGAACTGTGATCATCTATGTAATCATTTTTCCCCGGAAACCTCAAGTTAAGAAGTCTTTCTTATTTACCTACTTTAGCGCTACAAAAGAACTGCGAAACCGCGCCGCTCGCTGTCGAAATGCGATGTACATTGCTGGTTTTCGTGTTTTACTCTTTTATGATTGTTTTTTATTGCGAAATGGAGTGCATTCGAAAAGATAACTAAATTTTAAATCAGATAATATTTAAAAAACGTGACATCTAGTGGTTCTATAACCAATGATGCTCTGCCTACCCCGTTAGGGATTATGGGCGTGAGCGTATGTAGTAGAATTTTCCGGATGTAAATTCCACTAGAAAATCATTTAGAATGATGGCCTGAATTCAGGTTTTCAGTTTTTGCTAAGCTGTACCTTACATCATGTATACTATAGATAGACAAGTATAGTTTTCTAATATTTTTCGTCATACTTACAGGGAGCATAGCATTAAATAAGTGGGTGATCAAATTAGCCCCATTTCTAACCGCCTCTTCACCCTCTGCTAGACTGGCGCTGGAGTGACCTAAAGCCACTTTGATGCCCATTGCTGTCAGCCCTTTAATGGCTTCTGTGGCTCCCGGCAACTCTGGAGCTAAAGTGACGATTATCACGTCTTCTAGAGAGCCGTAGGTTTCATTTATTGATTCTAAGCCCTGGAATAAAATAAAAACATAGGTTTCATAAGCCAGTTCCATGCTGAACTGGAAGTGAAAGAACAACTTAGAATGTGTCAGCTACCTACTCTTCCCATGTATATAAAAGTATGTAAGAGGGATGCGAGGGTTTTGCTGTATGTAATGGGCGAAAGGCTGATAGCGTAAGATTTACTGGCGTGAGTGTTACAAACTGGTAACAAAAGCTGAGACTAGGCATACTTTGTTAATAAGTTGTCCTAGAGTAGATAGCCACCGGGAGCCACGAGCTATCACCCCTCTGGGGGCGGGGAGCGGGGGGTTGGGGTGAAGTTTGCCTCCTCCGCGCTTCCTTTTCGTCTTATATCTGCTTCTGTTTCGCTACTATACTTAATTTGGTGTCGTTTTCGTATAATTCGTGAACGCTGAATTCATTTCTAAGGTTAAATAGCCATAGTTTCATAGTAAAAAAAGAGTTTCATAATATTATCTGTAAATGCGTACCACAAAAAAAAAATATTATCGTCAATAATTTTTGCAAAAATTCTCAGCTTTTGTTACCAGTTTGTAACACCTTCCATACAAAGGCTGCCAGTAAAATCCCTGCTATGACCACTTCTCATCGTTATACAACTTATTCCATGTGATAACCTTCACAATTTGTGTGAAATGTGGCATCTAGGTCCTCCCAGCCATGATATTGATTTATTCTCGTGTCATAACTATCCCTTCTGACTCCAGATTATTTATTGATCTATTTATTTACCTATTATTGTTATAATTCATTTTCAATGTCTTTATCAAAGGTAAGAGTGAGAGATACTTGCTTACTTATACCTAATTAATAAAATTAGTAGATTTTAATAAGTTATTGTAATAATTATTTGCATGATAAATGAAATAAAAAGTTTCAATTTTTTTATTAGTGGTTCTAGAACCAGTTATGCTCTGCCTACCCCGTTAGGGATTATCGGCGTGAGCGTTATGTTGCAAAAAATTTTACAAAGTGAAAGTTGGCTTAGCACACAGAAATTTTTTAGGATTTTGCTTGTTTTGGTCCAACCAAGACCATAGGTTACTACTTCTCCACCGAACTGGTCATCAACCAGCAATATTCCATTAATTCCTGTATCAAGCATACTTGTTTTACAAACAGAGATAGACACAAGTGCTGTTTATCAAACAAGCATTGTGTCTATCTCAAGTATGTACCTAACTACAATTTACACACTCAAACAACAATATGTAATGTATAACTGATAAGCAAGTTCAATAACCATGATAGCTGCTTCCCTCAGCTGGAAAATGGGTTAACGATACATATTGACAATAAACATTGCACAATATTAATGTTTATTTTAATGACTGGATAATAATGTTCCTGGTAAGATTGTTGAACTGGTTCTTGCAATTGTATACATTCTTTATCAGCTCATATATGTCCCCATTCAGGGGCACAGGCCTTCCTTCGAAACAAGACGAGGATTTAGGCCATAGTTCACCATGCTATACATACGTACACATACATAGAAATATTGTGTACACATTTCTTAGTAAAATAGTTGTTGTGATTATTGTATGTGTTTCATTTGTGGTGAAACAACAATTCTAATCTTAGAGGTATTTTTGGGAACCTATAGAAATTACATAGAGATGAAAGAACTTGAAGTATGAGAGTAGGTACTTAAATGTTTTTGTAAAAATGAAAACCTGAAACCAAGTACACCTACAAACCAAACCTTTGTAAAGTTTGCTCGTTCTGAAAGTTTCTAATGTCTATTTTTTCTACAGAATCCAATAAAAAAACATTCATGCATGATTACTGACTTTGGTGTATGTTATTAATGTAACATGGACTAGTAAAATTCCAATTATAATAGATACCTATTTTTAAACAAAACAATGACATATAAATCTAACATGATGTAAAAAAAATAGTTTTCTGAGGAAAATAACAGAAAACTCGAGGATAAACTTTGATTGATCATTGTTTCACTAACAACTCATCATAATTTGTACTGCATGTAACAGTGAATAAATGATTTGTCTGTCTGTCTGTTGAAATACATTATCTAGGTTTAAGTCATGTAAATTAACAGGAATATGTCCATAGTAAGATGTTCTACAATGTTTAGTTTAAAATAACACCCCCAGAGTTTCTTACCTACTCTTCTCGAGGGAAGACTTCACCTTTGCAAATAGGCGTAGAGTAAAAAGAAATAATGAAATTTACTACTTTGCCCTACCTTTTCTGGTGACTGAATGTATTCATGAGCATGGGCTCCTTTCTTCGCCAAGCTGATGAACGGTCCCTCAAGGTGGACCCCGAGTATTGTAGCTCCATTTTTACCCCCTTGAGTCTTTTTTATCCTTGGCAGAATTTTCTGATAAGTTTCTTTAGTACTTGTGACCATAGTCGGACAGAATGATGTCACGCCTTGAATAAGAAGCTCCTTCGCTACCTTTTGGACCCCTTCTTCCACATTTTCTGAGTTGGCAGAGAAGTCAATACCCCAACCACCTTTAAAAAAAAGTTTAAATTTTTTAAAAGAATTATTGAAAAAACTTGTCAACACAGAGTAAATCAAATTATATGTATTATGTACAAGTGTCGAATAATAGATGCAATTGGAAAGATAAAAATGAAAATAATTTGGGAGATGCCTTTTAGGTAAAATAACTTTTTTTTTAAAAGGTCTTTCTTCCCTAAATACACTTCAATTGGGCTATTGCCTAATTTGATTACATTAAAAATAATACAAAAGTTTCAAATCCAATTCCTTCTGTTGCTGAGCATGTTTTTTAATTAAAATAAAAGAACTGCCATAGACCTATAGTTTACAAGTGCACTTACTTTCAAGTAACATGCAATGTTTACCTAAATCCACGAAACTTTTAGAACTAATTTTCTATTCATTCAAAGGCACTTACCATTTATTTGTATGTCAATGAAACCAGGCGCTATAAGAAGGTCCTCACAGTTTACAGTTACATCGGCCTCGAGTTGTTCCACATAAAAAACTTGTTCGGGATTCTCTATTTTACCATCTCGTATCCATAAATCTTCTTTTATTATTTTACTATCACGAAGAATGTGGCAATTACGAAAACGGGTCAGCCCCGATTTAGGTTTCATATCGGCTAAGAGGAAACACTTAAAACACGTCAAGTTGAAACTAAAGATTGAAGGAAAGTGATTCTTTTGAATTCTCGCTGCTCATAAATACTTGATAAATAGCTCGGAGGTCAGCAAAAGTTGGTCAAGAAATTAAAAAACGCAAACAAAAACACGCGAATGTCACTGATTATGCGCTTGAAAATATGTTAGAATACGTTTTTACGGTACTAGAATGAATAAACAAGATACATTTACAGTCGCGTTATTTCTTTTTCTTCTTTACTTGATCTCTTTTACGCGACTAAATAAGCACACCAAGTGACATTTGGATAGCAGTGTTGCCAGTAAAAATAAATTATTTTATTTGTAGTATTTCCGGTAGTTTTAACACAATACAATACATTTCCGGTGCTGCTGATTTAAAAAAAACTGGTCGAGTAAAAGTTCCGCACAATCGCAGCTTAGACGGGTGGTCATGTGTTATTCTCAACTGGTCAAGTATGTAATCACTGCGTCGGGAGGCTCATTGGTGATGCTTGTAAAAATTAAATTCTTAACTCCAAAGCCTAAGCTCCACAGCCTAAGTCATAGACGCAAACTAGCTTGCCTATGTGTATTTTTCTCCGACTTCAAAAAAGGAGGAGGTTCTAAGTTGAACTTTATGTATCTTTTAAAAAAATATATGTTCACCGATTTCTCCGTCATTTAAGGACCGATTTCCAAAATTCTTTTTTTGTTCGAAAGAGTATACTCCAGTGGTGACCCTATTGTCACGAAGTCAGGATCTGATGATAAGATCCCAGGGAAATCGAGTGAAACCCTCGAATTTAATAGGGATATCCATTGTTTCTCACGTACTTTCTGTTATTTCACTAAAAATATAAAAATAAGTAATTCAACCAACTTCAAAAAGCAAAAAATAAAGACTTAGCATTCAATGTGATCTGTTTGAAGTCGGTGCCAAAGCAAATAAGTTTGATAGGCTATAGTGTACATCTGTCTTCCGACTTCAAATAATTACTTATATCAGTAGATACGTAGCACATTAAATGCCACGTCTTCATTTTTTGCTTTTTGAAGTCGTTTTCAATGTTTTATAAGATGTTTTTTGGGGTGTGCTCAGGAGGAACTGCATTGAGTTCGGTCCACCTGCCCCTTTCTACCATCGGATGTCTGGACGCATTTCGATGCTGAATAATGTTAAAAGGATTTCAAAAATTATCCTTGAGTAACATACTACATTTTCCGAAATTCTGAAATGCGGAAAGCTAGTTAATTAAGTACTACGAGCACTCAACCCTATATAGAGACGTAATACAATGCGACCCGAACCTGTCAACTCGTCAGTGGCTAGTCACTGATATGTATAACGCACGCCCTAGCGATCGTGTTCGGAATCTCTTCGGATTACTTCGGACCTAGTTGACAAAATCGTTTTCTTTCAAATTCGCGTGTATTACGTCTCTATATAGGGTTGAGTGCTAGTAGAAAATATAGAAAAAATTGTGTTTGTCACTTAAGATTGTAGTAATAAATAGTCTGTCAATCTAAATAACTCTAAAATTAAAAATCCCTCAAAACATTTCGATTACTTATAACTTTTAAACAGCTAGGTAAACCAGTTTCCATTCGTTTAGGAGCTTCGATGCCACAGACAGATACAGGTACACAGACATATAGGATATACACACGTGAAATCAAAAAACCCCTCTTTTTTTGTTAGGGGTTAAAAAAAAAACAAAAGACAGTCGCATAAAGTCTCTTTACCAAAAAGTTTGTTGGCGTCGCGCCATATTCAAAGCTTAAAGGCAGTGGCGTAGGCTCTGATATCATAACTCTAGAATTATTATTTTTTATCACCCCCGATATTAATCGCTTCGCTTATGACTATGATATAATTAATTGATATAATTTTTTTATCAAATACAGGGCTTTAGGTAAATCTCTTTCAACCTCTCGGGTGGTTAATAAGTCCATCGAACTGAACAACTTTCCGCTAATAATAGGTCAAAATACGAAAAAAATAATTTTTTTGTTCCCATACAAACTTCATCGGCATAAAACGCGTTTTGTATGGGAGTTCAAAATTAATTTTTCGTATTTTGACCTCATATGTTCATGTATAAGAGCTAAAAAGATCTCAATTACTGTTATTAACTGTTGGTTTCCCAATAAAATTTTATTTAAAATTTATTTATTTATTACGTCACGTCAGCTTTCAAACAACCGTAACCGCATCGAAGTCGGTCCATTCGTTTAGGAGCTGCGATGCCACAGACAGACACACTGATAGACAGAAACAGAGATACAACACGTCAAAATTATATACTCGTAAGTAGTTTGATTTTTAACCCCCGGCAAAAAAAAGGGATGTTATAAGTTTGACCTGGCATCGTATCTCCTAAACGAATGGATTGATTTTGTTTTGTTTGAAAGATGACGTAATCGACCTGGATGTCCTTTATACAGTGTGTAAGGGACAGGTTAGCAAAAACTGAAACCCTGGATTTAGACCATCATTCTGAATGATTTCCAGCGGAATTTTCTTCAGGAAAATGTTCTTCTTCTTCTTATCGTGTAGGTATAGTCAGGTGTGTGGCGAACTTGGCTAACCCTGGCGTCAGAGTTTTCAAACCGCACAATGGCCTCTGACTTGGTTTTAACTTGGTTTTTGGTTTTGTAGTCAATCGAAATCAGCCGGGACCGACAGCTTAACGTGCCCTCCGAAGCACGGAAACGCTCGTGATAAATTGCCACTTTGGTGACCCATCAGTTTCCCTGTCTGTGTGTACGTTGCTTGACCTCACTGACCGGTTGAGATCAGCGAGTGCCACTGGGCTACGAGCGCGAGCGAGGAAAATGTTCATCGTTTGTTAAATTAATATTTTCTGCTTCAAAATTAAGTCATTTATTTAAAACACTCCATTTACCAATAAAAAAACAATGGTAACAGCGTAAAACACTAGGACTAAGTATACATATACTGACGTATGGACGGAGCAATCCGCCCGCAACGCTTGGCTGTTTATCAATGTGTGCAGTGTCAAAAATTGTATTAGTGTGTGTGTAAGGAAATATGAAATGATATTCTTGCAGTTTTTACGCCATTCACCGTCGTCCTTGAAGTACACAATGATACGCAGCACGCCATCAACACTATTTTTTATTCAATATTTCAAACACAATTTGAATAGTGCCAAGTTTTTTCACTTTATAAACATATAAACTAACCTCACTTTTGACCTACAAGCAGGTCAATGAGTGGCACGATTCACACGTATACTGGAACGTTGCCGTTCTGATTAATGCTCTCTCTTGCACGCATATGGGCGTCGCATTTAATAGAGAAAGACACGTGATACGAATCGTTTTACACAGACGCAAGAACGGCAACAGCAGTAAGCTCTGTCCATAGAGATACTTAGTCCTAGGTAAAACACGAAAACTAGTAGTGTACATCGCATTCTGCCAACGGCCGGCGCAGCGCGGGACATTGCGTAGCGCCAAAGTAGGTAAATAATAAAAAACTTGAAATTTCCGGGAAAAAATAATTACTTATTGTCGATCCGATCCTAGTTAGGAATAGATTCTACCATTTAAGTGTTTGCTAAGCTGTTCCTGTATGTAAACCTGCGCCGACTGGCTGCGGGAGCAGGATGAGTCGGAGCACGATTAAGTAATAAGAAAATAAATAGGCTGGATTACATATTTATTACACAAAACACTTAAACTTTTGACGTTAGTTTATTACAAAATACATAAAACAGTATATAATGAGCGGGCGTGCGCCTGCAATGGAAACTCAGTTGGGTCTGTGTCATCCCAGCGAATGACAACAAGAAGTGTTCAATTTCTAATTTGGATTAGGAATGCCAAAACTGAAGAGTAAGAATCTCGCGAAAAGAGAATGGAAAAGGAGGATGAAGACGAGGCGCATGCCGCCTCTTTACAAACCGTTGCACGCTTTTTGAACACACGGGTTTTCAAGATTGTACCGCACGCGCCGTAAGCCGTAAAAAAGCGCAAGACGGGTAATCAAAATTGGTTCAGCCATTAAAAAGTTATGTTTATGTTAGCCCCCAGAATTTGACTTATTTTTCTATGTCTATGCCCATACTACACGTAACGTATAAAATCTGTTACCACTTACAAACGGCATACCTACGTTATACTGTAAGAGCAATCCTAGAATTTTGGAAAAAAATCCATAACAGCCTAATTTTTTTGTAAATGATCTTTTTGAGTAAATCTAAGAACCTATATTTACGAATCCACCTGCAAAGCGGACACTTACAATAAGTGTCTTAACCGAAATCCAGTAAGATATGTAACAGAAACCATATTTTAAAAAAATCTAACGATTTGTGTGTGTCGATGGAATGGAGGCCATTTTATCTGTTCATGTGGCGAAATTGAGCACTAATTAATTTGACAACCACCCCGATCAACAGCGCCACTACTTGCAACTGAAAATTCAGTTGGCGTTGACGTCACCAGTATCGAGGAAGTTGTTATAGAGTCGCCATGTGGTGATCGGTTGAGAATAACACCACCCCATCTCTTTCCGTGGGTGTCGTAAGAGGCGACTAAAGAAACACAAATGAGACCTGCCTCCTAATAATCCATCCCAGGCAACGACACTTCATTTTTTTCTGAATCTGAGGTGTCGTCCTATGGTCTGATGCGGGGTGTGGTAGGCTCTGTAAAGGGCCGTCTGGTTCGCGACCACCCTCCTACCGAAGTCCGACGCCAAACAGCTTGCTGTGTTCCGTCGGTGCGTGCGAGTACCAGTGCCTGTATAGGCATTTTCTGGGTTAACTCGCTCCATCGTCGACCTCATCTTTGACCTTTGTGGTTAAGATTGAGGTCAAGAGTTAACCCATCTTATAATAATAAAAAAAAATAGCCGACATTAGATGTATAAAATTTTGATAGTTCTCAATTTCGTCACCTGAACGGCAGGTTTCTATTTATTATTTTTAACAGTCGCGGCCATAAATTTTGGTGGATTTATGGTTCATTCAAATATAAACTAGCTGATCTAATTAATTAGTAAAGAAGTTTACTGTTATGAATTATCGTTGAACGCCCATACAACACGGATTAGGATTGCTCCTACAGTATTGCCAAATATTCACTTGCATTGAGGCCCTAACTTTATCTGCACTTTTCATAATCTATACAGTCGCGACTACATAAAGCTTGTCACTTGCTCTCCGAACACATCGATATCGTTTTGTTAAGCTTGATCAGTCTTCGACTGTAGACACAAGAGACCAATTTTACTTAGTGAGGTGTTATATTCACAGATCCAAATTAACAGAATAGAGCTCCTTAAAAAGATGAGCTTGCGTCTGCGCGGTGCTTACTCGAATGCAGCGCGTAGCTTGTAGACCGAAGCTACGCCAGTATTGTCTACGGAGTTACGCCGCGCGCTACGTTCGCTACGAATAACCCCAAACGTAATCATTTCGTTCAATATTATGTGCTAAACCGCGTGATCGCATGGTTATCGCTACTTAAAAGTGACAGTTCAAGTGATTAATATAACCATTAAAACAGGTGAATTTTCATCTTTTACATTTTATACATCTTTTACTTTCTTTTGAATAGAAATTTCTTCGGCGAAACTTTTGTTATCTGTATTACTGTTATTTGACAACTTTCTGCACGTAATGAATGTGGTGTCTCTCTTGATGACGCTCGTGTTGTTTTTACAGTTGTTGCGATAGCTGTTTTTTTCTTGACTTTTTCTTTTGTTCTTTATATGTGTTAGTCTTTTTTGTGTAAGTTTATTAAATTATTATTATTGACGACTCCAGTGTCCAATGCTTATGTTCTTCGCAATACGTTGGGTAAGTAAAACCGTTTAAAACGATAAGGCCGTCGCCTAAAATGTATCTACATAATTATAAGTCTAGCACGATAACGACAAACTCGCGCTCGGCTCACGCTGAAACTTCACTTTGATTACGCGAGGGTCCCGCGCAAAGGCTTGTTCGCCCTCTGGCGTTATCAATGTTGACATTTTGACATAGGACCGTGGTGTTGTCGCGGCGCTGTCACTATCGTACTCAGCTTGCTGATGTACTTTTAGAATAGAATAGAATAGAAACACTTTATGGAATTGACAGATCTGGGAAAAAAAAATCTGTGTGCACAGTAAAGAATATTTGTATAGCACGAGTAAACACAATTAATTATTATAGTTATTATATCTAAAATGTTATCGTTATAACGGTATGAATACTATAGATGTTACAATGATTTGTCTTTGCTACAAACAGAATAGTTGTAAAAATCGTAATATAACAATTTCATTGGTGAAATTTTATTATCTCCTGCGCCATTACAATTTGCCCAGTAAAATAACATTTCCACGAAACTTTGAGGGCCACCCCTGTGTTATTAGAATAAGTTATGTTATGTTAGGTTGCATTAATATTATGAAAAAAGTTTATCAATATGAAAAAAACCACCAGGCTGGCTGGAAGAGATCACTATTAGTGATAAGTCCGCCTTTGTCAACTTTTTTCTTTTATTTTGTATCCCATGTTATCTAAGTACAATAAAAAATATATATATATAGTATATGCCATTATAATCTCTCAGCATTTTGTGAACTGCCACAATTTTATGTATATATATACCTATATAGTATAGAATTGTGGCAGTTCACAAAATGCCGAGAGATTATAATGACATACACTTACACCTTATATCCCTGCCACTTACACAATGGTAACATTTAAAAGGAGAGAGGAAAGCCTTTTCTTTGTGTATTCTTGAATGTTCGGGTTCAACTTGAATCTAGTTTCTTTCATATGAGCAACATTTCGTCTAATTAGATTTAATCAAATAGCTTATTATCCATCTGGTTTGGATCCGTTTCCTCTTGTTTAAGATTTCCGCGGTTATTTTTACTAGTTTTAAACATATTGTAACAGGTTCTTATCACGATTTATGTTTTAAAGGAGTATCCGATATTTCGGCGCTGTTGCAAGCACCATGATCACGGACGAAATCATCCGGATGAACTCATCACGGACGAACTCCTCCGGATGAACTCATCAGTAATCATAGTGCTTGCAACTGCGCCGAAATATCGGATACTCATTTAAAACAAAAATCGTGTTACAAACTCTTTATAATATGTTTAAAATTACTCGTGTCTTTCATTGATGGCCAAACATTAAAAAATGTAATAAAAAAAGTTTGTTCGCTTCGGGAACAGCAACACTGTTACATCACTAAAGATTTAAATAAATAATTACCTCTTTGTTTGCTGTAATACATCCTTAAATAATGAAAACGTCGATAGGTACTTGAAATTAAAGATTTTATGCTATAGCAATCAAGTTTATCTTTTGATTGTTGAATATTTCGCCTATTTTTACCATTGGGCTAAACTCTATAAGAAGCTTTTAATACTTTACTCCTTTTTTCCCGATCCTGTGCCAACTGCAACCAGTCTTATTTCAGGTTATTTTAGGCTACAGTTCTTTAAAAAAAAAAGGAAAACGTTTTATATCCTAAACTTTTTTACAGACACCAAGATATTTTGCAGCTAAAACACTGATTTTACATATACATTCTTGAGCTTGGGCTGCAAAAATAAGTTAGTTATATTTTTAAAAGTAAGTTGACTTTTTTCCTTATTTACGTGAAATGATTTAACCCTCAGAATGTACGTGAAATGAGATGTCAATAGTTCTAAAACCAAACGGTGCTTAATCTACCCCGTTAGGGATTGTAGGTGTTAAGTGCGTATGTAAAGGTATAAGTGTTAAGTTTTTACTTGATTACAAAACAGGTGTCTTCGAAAGTAGAATACAAAATGAACAAAACCACTCACCAATAAGCCGTGGGATATAGCCAGTAATAAATAAGACAGATTAGAGTCATTAAACTGCTGATTGACCCAATTTTACAATGGTTTCGCGTTGGATAGATGTTTGGCTATCAATATAAATTTAATAGCGCGAGTTATCAGTGCTGGACTTATATTTTTTGAGTGTAGGCCCCTTTTTTTCGCCGCCCCATGTACCTTCCTAAAATATATATATTTTTTATTTGTAGTAAGGAAGGCACTAAAGTTAAATAAACGAATGAATAATCACTAAAGAGAGCGTAAAAAAGAAACAAGAAATACAATATTTTACAGGACTTTTTTAATAGCAAAATCATCTATAATACCATCATTTTCGATAGGAATGAGTATCTATAGAGAGAGATGTAACGTATTAGTATAAAGAACCATGAGAAAACCAGTAAGCTTGTTTGACTTTTATTCTCTGTAATCGAGTGAGCGTCCTCTAAAATCAGCCGCCCCTAGGACGCTGCCGCCCCTAGGCCGCGGCCTATATGGCCTATTGACAAATCCAGGACTGGAGTTGCCCTGTTTTGGGTAGATTATCCATGAGGGTACGTACTTTGCAGAGATTTATGTTTGTTTTTATCCAGATTATGCGGCTGTGGTTATTTTATTGCTGTTGCAGGTATGAAAGGATATTTATTGTGAAAGTTTTTGAATTGGTGTCACTAAGACTAGGCTAAATTAAATAACTCTACAATTAAAAATTTTGGATCACCCCCGAAATTTGATTGCTTATAAATTTTTAACGGCTGAACTAATTTTTATCAAAAATAGCTAAAAACCATCTCGATTACATCAGCTTTCAAATAAAATAAAACGCATCGTATTCGATTCATTCGTTTAGGAGCTACGATCGCACAGACAGACACAAAGATATACAGACAAACAGATACGCAGATACAGCCATACAGATAAACTTGTCAAACTTATAACACCCCTCTTTTTAGTCGAGGTTAAAAAAGAGCCACAGTTTGTCCCGCTTTTAAAGAATTGCCCTAGCCATAGAAAATATAATTTTGTTTTTTGGGTCCTAGTCTAGTCTAGATCATTAAACATATGAGTACTTTGAAAGCACGCTCAAGTATCGCAGTGAGCCAAATAAATCTATACTTCAAACCCTACAGAGTGAAACTGAAAACATTACGAACAACTTTTTCTATGGGACCAACTTTCCTACTAAAAAAAATCAGTTGTTCCATACATTTTGGTTGAGTACGTATTGAACTTTTGCATGGAACAGCAGATGTTTTTTTAATCCCATAGAAAAAGTTGTTCGTAATCATGGGTTGATTCATCCCTCAAAGTTTGTCGAATGTTTTCGATTTCACCCTGTAGTGTAAGGGTCGTCAAGGGGTCTCAAGCGGCTACGTTACCTAACGTAAAAGGGATCTACCTTTATATTCTACACCTGTCATTGTCTATAGATCAAGAAAGACATGCACTGAGTACTCGTGGTAATTGAAGTACTCATGGTTTGGCTTACATGTCGGAAAACTCAGAAAGTGGCAGCTGTCAACTCTTTCCAGGTATACTGTAGAAGCGATAATGCAAACTTAGGTTACGCTGTTACCTAATAACCCTTATTTTCTTATTTTTAAATCCTAGATATTGACTCAATCTCTCTCCTATTCACCAGACAAGCTTTAAATTCCAGCTCTTCAAAGGCTTCTTATTTCTCAACCTTTAACTTTCACATTTAAAAAAAATATACAAAAATTTAATTAGCACGCTTTCATTAATATTTTTCACACAGGACCTTAAATGGAAACATCTTGATTGGGCAGTGAGCGCTGAGAAATATATTATTAATAATTAATCGTGGGAACTCTTGCCTTGCCGACGGGGCTCTTAGTGTACTCCTTAATTATGTATGACAACCCAGATTCTTTCCACTTGTATATCTCGGGATTAATTTGAATAATACCAGCCGTTGTATTTTTTTGCGGAAATTTTTGGTTCTGTGATGTTTTTGGAAGTATTTTCCATCCAGCTATCTAGAGTATAATATATTCCCTTTCGGGGTATTTTCTGATCAAAGTCAAAAATAGGTTTATTTTATAGAACATTCAGGATGTTATTTAAAATAAGTCAAATTAGTGAATTACATTAGCATTTTCGATGTTATTTTAATGTAGCTACGTCGTATGTTTTTGAGTTTAATATTTAGAATGAAGTTATTGTTTCATGGCAGGTTAATAAGCAGATGTATATGTTCCAAACCCTCAACACAAGAGAAAATAGTGTGGTTCTTTGAGTGTGTAGCGTCGATTTAAATTATTTTATTGGAGCTTCGGAAATCAATAGAGTGGTGCTATTTATGATCAACATAAATTTTTTTCCTTACCTTTTCTAATTTTTACGTCATTGTTTTGCTTTCGGTGCGGTTCGGTATTGTAAAAATAGCATGAAATAATTCCTAAATTACCTTTACCAGAGTAAAGTAAAGTAATTTACTTAGTAAAGTAAATTTTGCAGTAATATTTTTTAAGGTAATATTTTTTTTTATTAAAACGACTTTATCTCTTTAAATGGTAGTGTTCAATACTGCTCGTGGGTAACCCTTTAAATATCCTTTCACCTACACATTTTTCTTTACAAGATTCATTCTAGTCCGAAGGTTTTACTTATTTTTAATTAAGAATCACATTATGGGTACTACCTAATTGCAACGCAATATGAGTTTTGTATAGGAATAAATGATTATGATTATTTAAAACAGGATGCTAGTAAAATTAATTCAGCACACCATTTAATATCTCCTGAAAATATTATTTAAAGTCTACTGTACCTCATTTGACTTCATCTTTCTTATTTCTTTTTTAATGGTGCCCTTAAAATGTAAATGCTGGCTCCCCGTCACGCACATGAACTTTACGATATCTTTAATCATTTTTTTTAACCGGCAATGGCACAAAAAAGGTGTCGCCGCGCCGGCCACTGACAGTGACTTATGCGCCGCCCGCCCTTCCGCCCTACAATTGCCGCCCGCTTAAACTTAGACATTATGAGTAAATTACCGCTCATCACGTTCTTTCCTGATATATTTAAGCCGGTTTAGACATAAGCTTTAATTATCATTCGGTTTATTTAGAAATATTAAGGAGATACAAATGCAAAGGAGACAGAAAACATTTATTTATATTCAAAACTAGCTGACCCGGCATACTTTGTAACGCCTTTTTCCATATTTCCTCACCTTTTAAACCTTCCCTGGACTTCCACGAATATTTCAAGACCAAAATTAGCCAAATCGGTTCAGCCATTCTCGAGTTTTATGCAGACTAACGAACAGCAATTCATTTTTATTTATATAGATAATTTTTAGAGAAAGAAAAATATTCGGCGTGAGTGGGACTTAAACCCTCGATCCCAGGATTAGATCTCATAGGGCTCTAATCAACTAAGCTATCGTACCTTCAAGTCAAACTCTATTCATTAATTTTACATATTTTGACAAATGGTGAATTACACATACTCTCACAAAAGTATGTTACAGTCTTAAATAATTATTAATGAAGTAACCTCGTATACGACAGTAAGTTTCTATAATTATAAGTTACTATTTAAAAATAGTATCATTCAGAAGCTTTTTAATTACAGGGTTAAACACACAGAAATAAGTAGGTTTTTGTTATGTTTAGCTAAATTATAGAAATATCTGTCAAAAACCATATTCTCAAATGTTTTCAGTTTCTCATAAGCACAACCTGTATTTTTAATCCTTTAACGAACTTTTCTCGTCGATTTATTAAGTTAATTTTAATCAGCTTTCGTTCTTGCTAGCTCGAAGCGTCCTTATTTTGTTAGCAAGCTGCAGGATGGTTAGATATTCTTGTAATAATATTATGGAAAATAGTAACTTCGTATAATCTTGCAAAATATTACAGTATTATCCAGGGCTTGAATAACCGAAAAAATATCGGTTAAAACGGTTAGCGGTATGACGTCATACCTTTAAATTTTAGGTATCCGTAAATAACGGTACCGTTATTTTCCGGTAGCTAAAAATTTCGGTAGCGAAATTATTTGGTAGCGCTATGTAACGGTACCGTTAATTTTGTGGTACATTAATGACTAAATAAAGTCCGGCAACGTCGCGCTGGCATTTTTTCGGTATACCGAAATAATTTCGGTTATGGTAGCGATGATAATAAAGGTATAATATTATTGTAAAATGATAAATCGGTTAAGGTATCGGTATAAAACGGTAGCGTAACCGTAATTCCTAACCGTTTTGACTCTACCTTTAAATTGATACGGTATTGAAATTTTATACCTGTACCATACCGTTATACCTTAACCGTTTTCAAGCCCTGGTATTATCATTATAAATTAGATATTTATGAGCTTATGACACATTGTTCTCTGACATTTTTGACATCTATTGTTTTTATGAAGTTGATAATACCCTACTTCCCTACTAATATTATAAATGTGAAAGTAACTCTGTCTCTCTGTTACGCTTTCACGCCTAAAATGTTGAACCAATTTTGATGAAATTTGGTACAGAGATAGATTAGACCCTGAAAAAGGACATAGGTTACATTTTATCCTACAGCTGGGTACGATATAACCTGTAGTCCACACGTCGGGAAGCTAGTGTTGGAATAAAATGAAAATAGCGTGCTATAAGCGAATTTAGAATTTAAGACCTTAATTAATTTAATTTTTATTGTCTCTTTAACCCCAGACAATGGCAGTGAGATAAGTATGAACGAAATTGTAAAAGCACTGTAAAGTATGAAAACTGGAAAAGCTGCAGTGTATGATAGGATATCGACCGAAATGCTGAGAAGAAGGGGTAGTCGTGAGCTAGCTTTACCTGCTCTTTAACAAATGCTGGAATAGTAGCAGAGTGCCGGATAACTGGACGAAAGCCGTTATGGTTCCGTTTTATAAGGGCAAAGGTTCAAAGCAGGAGTGTAAGAATTTCCGCGGCATCAGTATTTTCTCAGCGTGGTTGGTAAATTGTATGCAAAGGTTTTAATTGAAAGGGGTGTGAAAGAGACAGAAGAAAAAATGTGGAATGTGCAAGCGGGATTTAGAAAAGATATGGGATGTATGGATCAGGTCTTTTCCTTGCGATGCATTACCGAAAAGCTTTTGGGTAAATACCAAAAGGTGTATTGCACTTTCGTGGATTTGGAAAAGGCCTACGATAAAGTGGTGGATTTGTGGTCTACACTTGCCATGTATGAAGTGGACGGCTTTCTCTTAGGAGCACTGAAATCTCTTTACAAGGGTTCCAGGGCTTGTGTGAGATTAAATGGGGCTAACACAGACTGGTTTCGCATCCAAAGGGGTGTGAGACAAGCATCGCCTTGGCTGTTCAATCTGTTCATGGATAGTTGTCTGACGAATTTGAAAGAAAGTGAATGTGGACTAAGATTGCGTGAGTTGCTCGTCAAATGCCTATATGCCGATGACCAGGTATTGATCGCGTCATCAGAAAAGGAGTTGCAAGAGATGGTGGCAATTATGAATGAGTCGTTCAAAAGGAAAGGAATGAAAGTGAGTGTTAGTAAGACGAAAGTAATGATATTTGAGAGAAAGGATGTTATGACAGAGTGCAATGTTGAGATTGATGGTGAGAAATTAGAACTAGTGAAAGAGTTTGTATATATAGGATGTAAGTTTACAAGAGATGTAAAACATAAAAGCGATATTGAAAATAGAGTGAAAGCGGGAAATCAAGTGAATGGGGCCCTGGAAGCCTTTATGGGTAGCTAATGTATGTATGGTAGTGAGTATTGGGTATGGCAAAAGAAGAATGAAAGTAGAATAAATGCTGTGGAAATGAGATCCTCGAGAAGGATGTGTGGTGT
Organism: Aproaerema taeniolella; assembly: GCA_949987775.1. Lineage (NCBI taxonomy): Eukaryota > Metazoa > Arthropoda > Insecta > Lepidoptera > Gelechiidae > Aproaerema > Aproaerema taeniolella. Next base: position 19,373,220 of record OX465243.1, on the reverse strand, counting down.
GAAATTGATCGATAGGGTGAGAAATAGCGAGATTCGAGAACAATCTGGTATGAAAGAAGATATAGTGACGAGGTTAGAGAAAGGAATGTTGCAGTGGTTTGGACATGTAGGAAGAATGAATGAAAGAAGATTAACGAAATAAATTTACAGTGCGAATGTAGTTTGAAGGGTCAGAAGAGGGCGTCCTAGGCGAACGTACTTAGAACAAATTGGTGATGGTACTGAGAAAAGGCCATGTTAGGAGTACCCGAATCCCAAGAGCATATATGAAGCGAATTATGAATGTAGAGGAAGAGAAAGAGGTTTGTTTGGATCGTATCTAGCAAGTCGCAATCTGTGGTCTCTGCCTACCCCAATGGGAAAAAAGCGTGAGCTTATGTATGTATGTATTATTGTTGACAATGTATTTTATGACAATAAACTTTTAAACTATGTCAGAATTATAATAAAGGATCTAATCTAAAGATAAATATCTCCAGCCTTCAGTGCATGGGCACAGCCAGGGTTTGGGGGTTCACCCCTCCCATATCATCTTCCTGTCCTTATCTCTCTACGAAACACCTTCAAGTAGTACCGGCAATATCTGCTGTGATACCTACAAATTTATTTTTTTGAACCTCCCCCGAAACAGAATTCTGGCTACGCTCGTGCTTCAGTGAAATGAGACTTTTGACATTGGAAATATCTTTTCATTCGCTCCAGTGTAGGCTCCGATTTTACGAAAAAGTGCGATCCTCTTATATCTCGGAGAGTTGTAAAGATATGATATTCAAAAAAGGCGAAAAAGACACGTATTTACGAAAACTGTAAGCTACAAAAAGATGTATTCGAGAAAGTCAAAAACGAAAAAGTTATGGCTGAAATAATGAAAAAAAAAACAATTTTTTCCGAATTTTTGATTTTGGCACGTTCGATATTTTGGAAATGAAGAATGATATCAAAAATTTGAGAAAATATCCTCTTGAAAATTTAGTCAGCTACAATTTGAGTTTAAAATAAAGACGATCGGGTTAAGGGTTTGCCCTGTAGCCTAACCTTTTTGAAAAAAGTCAAAAAGTCAGAACGACATTTTTTCGAATTCCGTAGATTCATTTCCAATGTGCTCGGTAGTCGTGTGAGGCATGAAATCTGTGAATTTTATGGAAAATCTAAAGTATGTTTGCAAAATTAAAATCTCTTGAACAAAAAGAAAAAATAACTAACCTCTACTTTTGAAAAATGGCAGAAGTTTGCATTTTTCGCTGTAAAAGAAAATTTAAATTTTTCGCTGTTTTAATGAAGTCCAATTTTTTTCCAATCTACGTGGACCAGTTGCGATGCTTAAGGTCCTAGTTAATTTACTCTCTCTTGATAAGTTACTTATTTGGACTATTCTAAAGCATCAAAGAGGATTACTTTGGGATATAGAGCGGGCGTACATTGCTGCATTTAGTTTATTTATTCAGTTAAAATCAATTTGTGATGAATTTACAATCGAAATCGACTTCTCGATTACATATAATTACTAAAAAGCCTCATTTAAATTTCGAGGTGTATATTTGTATTTTTTTATTACATTGGCTCATAATTACTGTCTAAGGCATAATTATGCTATTTTTGGTCGTATTTTACGTTCCAATTTTTTAATTTTGATCACATTTTTTATACCTTGACTTAAGTACACCAACCAAAAGCTAAAAACTTAAGAAACAGGGTCTTGATTCATTGACTGATTGATCAACGCCCAGCCAAACCTTTATACCTAGAAAGTTGAAATTTGGTTCGAAAGCTCCTTTGTAACGTAGGCAAGGAATAAGGAGGGATTTTACGAAGTTCCGGGTATTTTTTTTACCAGTCCATATACGTCCCCACCGAGGGGCACGGGCCTCCCTTCGAAACACGAAGGGGATTTAGGCCATAATCATGCGGGTTGGTGGACCGCTCGTCTTTCGAAAATGAATTTTCTTGGACGGGCGGGTTTTATCACGATGTTTTCCTTCACTGTTGAGCAAGTGATAATTAGAAATCCGTACATAAATCTGAAAAGACGAATTTAGTGGTACAGGCCCGCACCAGGATTTGAACCCGCGACCTTCAGATTACAAGGCTGGCTCATTACCAACTGGGCTATCACTGCTATATTCCGGGTATTCTCTAGTTTTAATTATAAAAGTATCTGCTTGTTAAGCATGACGTTTGCCCCTGTCGGCCCGGAATCAACGTCATCATCACGTCATCAAGCAAACCTGTATTTTAAATCAAATCTTTATCTAATCTTACTAATATTATAAATGCGAAAGAAGATGTATGGTGTAAGGGTGTTTGTTACTCTTTCACGCTCGAATGGCTAGACCAATAATAATAAAATTTGGTATGGAAGGAGCTGTCACCCTGGATTTACACATAGGCTACCAAATTCCCATATAACATATTTTCTAATATCTTTTTTGGGTTTTTAAACCGAGTAGTTTCTGTAAATTAGCTTTGATTAAAACGAGAGTTAATAAAATGTAAACAAGGTTTTGAACGGACTAATTACATTTGATGAGCGCGCGCTAACTTTCAAGGTGCTAGTGTGGATTGATCCTAAGTCAACAGAATCCCAGCTAATGTTGGAATGAATTTGCCATGATGGAGGTACTTTTATTACTTATATAAATTAAATTGTTGTCCTAAAAAGCCTCGGAGAGAAATGGGAATAGATAAGGTCAGGGGTATTTCTATGTCTATGAAAGATGGGAAACTGGATCTAGTAGCAAAATTGCCTAGAATTCTGGCTGCAAAATCAGCTATTTTGCTTCTAAATAATGGTGAGATCAGCTTTTAAAAATCTGACGTGGCTCCTCAATTCTTACGGACATAAAAAATTGTGTTTTGTGAAAAAAGCACTTAAAAATTTTTCAGCTTTTTTCTTTTTATTCTATTGCTATGATAGTTCCACTTTTTGGCAGGAAACTGTTTTTAAAAACCTGATAAGACCAAAAGCGCGTTTTCTGAAAAATATTTCAATAGAAATTGACTTTGTGCGTTTGATTTATTCATCTAAACATTAGATAAAAGCGCGCTTAAAATGTTCAACGATGGAATACATGTATGCAATATGTGGTTTGAAATACGAAAAATTCTTTGAGTTTTTACCAACCGTGATAAAGGATTTAGCAGGAGTACCGTGTGACCTTCGTGACCCTGTTAACAGGGAAGATGACCAGATTGGATCATGGGTTACACATTCAGTGTCCTGAATGTGCAGGTTAGCATTGGTTAGTGCGCAACTAATGTACATAACTCAGAAAACGAGTCATTTGTACATTGGTGCCGCCATACTGGTGATAGAACTCGGTTTCTTTCACTTACCAGTCCGACCCGCTAGTCATTAGACAACCCAACACTCAATTCTAAAATAAAATAAATATAACATCATAAGCTCGTACCTAATTTGAAAGAAGGACTCGGAAGATTCCCGGGTTAAAAGAGGGCCAGATAAAAAAGACAATGTGGCGTTCCCTTGATAGTGACGTATGTGGAAGGACCCTTCCTCACACTCGCTGCCCTTGAGTAATGGCCTAAATTAATTTAGGGCCAGGGCCATGTCGACAAAGTGGCCATTTCTTGGAATGTCCCTACCTATTCAGACTTATGCCTCAATTTAGTGTTGTTTAGCAATTGAATTGAGTAAACACGTTTTTTTTTCTAGACTCCGAGATTATAAATATTTGTGTACATTAATGATCAAGGTTGCTTACGCGATCGAAGTCGCGGGCACAGCTTGTTATAAATAAATAAATAGTGGACTACTCACGCAGCTGTATCTAACTCCTAGATATATTTCTTAAATCCTTTTTTTTGTGAATACCTAATACACAGACTCCTCTCACAAATAATTATCAAAACAACTCAAAAATTTAAAAAAAAAACTTATCACCCTGACATTTCATCGCTGAACAATTTTGATCAAATAAAGCTTAGAACCATCTCGATTGTGTCAGCTTCAAAACAAAAAAATCACATCAAAATAGGTCCATTCGATTAGGAACTAAAATGTCAGAAACAGACACACAGACGCACAAATACACATGTCAAATTTATAACAACCCTCTTTTTATATCGGGGGTTAAAATAAAATTAAGTTTCATCTAAAAAAAGAAATAAGTTTCAGTGGCCGCCTTTGCGCACTTTTGTTTAGTTAAGTATGTAAAACTTTCTTTGTGACTGTGTACAATAAAGAATTTCTATCTATCTATCTAATTAATGGTGTGGTTTATTTTTCATACTGCCCAAAAAATATAAACAAGATATAAATCCATGGAATATCTAAATAATCTTAAAAATATTACTTTATTTGCAATATCAGTTTAATAATATTACCTTCGAAAGAGCGCGTAACATTTTACAACCGCACATTTTCATAAAACGCTCATAGCCGCCATTTATCGGCCACGTTCCCGTGGGAACGGAACTGTTTCCGAAACATTTATTTACTCTAGCGTAGATTTAAATTTAGGCGACAAACATTAATCGGAGGTGAGCCCCAGGAGTAAAATTCGCCACTTTTTGTTTTGAAAGAAGTTTTGTTATGTTACAAAAAGCTACTGATTTTAAGGCTACGTAGCTACGAATTTGCTACGAAATGCTACGATACTTTCCGATAATTTTGTAAATACATTGATAAAACATGTGAAAAGTGCTTTTGGCTTTTTGAAAATTACAACGAGAATGAATTGTTTTTATATTTTAAGCGTAGAAAGTTACTTAAAATAAGTTATGACTCAATCGTTCTGAATGCCATTTTTCTGAACGTTACTTTATCGTAGTCAAAACAATTACTATTTCTTTAAAAAATTTCCACGTTATAAAAACGTATGAGTCACTTCAATTCCAATTCGCAAATGTCACTCATTTATATAGATGATGTTCTGGTTTGTAGTATTTTTTTGTTTTTGATGATTTTTTAAAAGCGCCGAATCATTTTCGATAAAATTTATACGGGACCACCTCTTTCGAACAAAAAAGAATTTTGCAAATCGGTCCATAATTGGCGGAGAAATCGGTGAACATACGTACAGTCGAACATAGTACCTCCTCCTTTTTTGAAGTCGGTAAAAAAAGCGTCTATTTCGTAAGTGTTGGTACAACTAAAGTTTGAATTAAGTAATTTTTTAAACAAGTACTGGTTTAATAACTGTATCATCTATAACACTAATCCTTACTTATATTATAAATGTGAAAGTAGGGATGTTTGTTACGCTTTCACGCAAAAAAACTTTGTACACATATTTTTGGAGGTACTAGAATTAACATGGGATACTTTTTATAAAAAAAAAGTCCACGCGGGCGGAGCCGCGGGCGGAAAGCTAGTATTATTATAAGGAGAAAAAAATTGACTGTTTGTTTGAAGTTTGCGTTGATTAGGCTGCGAAACTACTGGACCAGTTTGAATAATCCTTTCACCATTAGAATGTTACATTATCCCTGAGTTACATAGGATACATAATTTTTCTGAATTGCAACGGGAACGAAGTCCCTGGCGGAATGCTAGTGAATAATAAAACACAAAAAATCAGCCCTAACCTAATCCTCCTTTAAATTGTTTGATTCTACGAGAAACCTATTCTTTAAAAATAAGTTTTAACATAAGCTAGCGTGTACTATTATCTCAACATATATATTGTACAAAATTGCCATTTCTTTACTTCATTACTATAATACCTTCAAAAATATTTACTCTTAGGTAGCACCATCATTTCCGTTCAAAACCTTGTAAAAAGAAACATGAGTGGAGAGACAAAATGACCGGGATGGAAGCCTCCATTATGCACGGACAGACAGACAGAATTCTAATAAGGTAAAAGCATCGCATTGCCGTTTCTTTTCGCCCGTTGCTAAGTAAAACTAATTACCATACAGGGTGTAAGGGACAACTTAGCAAATACAAAAATAGTGAAATCTACGCATAAATATGATCGGCTTCAAGAACTTTTATTTCTTGGAAACGTCACGTTATGCAGTTTTCTTTTTTTGACCTCCGCGCTACAACGTTATTAAAATGCGATGTATACTGCTGATATTTGTGTTACACTGTTATTCTTGTTTTTTCATTGAAAAAGAAATTGAGTGTATTATTTAGAATAAATAATTTAGCATTAAACCAGATACCAGTTTGACCACCTCTCACCATTATGCAACAGTTTTAGAACTACTTATGCTTTGCCCCTTTAAGGGATTGTAGGCATGAGCGTATGTATGTAAACCAGAAAATAATAAAAAACATGAAAAAATGTCACAAGGAAAATTCCACTGGAATACCATTAAGAACGATGGTTTGAATTCAGGATATCAGGTTTTGCTTAGCTGTCCCTTATTGCCTGGATGAGAAATGTTTTTTGAATAACGCTGTAAATTTTGTTTTGAACACGGAAATTACGTAAAAGAAACGTGAAGATACGAGTAGCTTCTTGTCACAATATCATGGCGGATGCTTGTGCGTCTGCTTGTCTAAAATTTTTTTATTTATTTGGATTTGTCTTTATATTTGAATAATAGATAAAAACCTTTATTTAACTGATATAACAGTCTAAAAAACAATTACAAAAACTAAAATATATATATATATATATATATATATAGTATAGGCACGGCACATTTTTTTTATGGATAATGGTTTGCTCTTGACCACAATCTAGCCCAGAGGCGGAGATCATGGCAAAATTAGTTTTACCAATGCCCCCTATGTTTCCAGCTTCTAGTACATACACACCCATTATCCCTAAAGGGGCAGGAAGAGCATCAGTGATTCTAGAACCACTAGATGCAACGTTTGACACAAATTGTGAGGGTTATCAGATGGAACAAGTTGCATAATGGTAAGAGGTAGTCAGCCTTTCTCCGATTATACAGCAAAACACTCGCAACCCTCTTACAGACTTTTACTGTATACCTGGACGGAGTAGGCAGCTGGCACATTCTATGTTTTTTCTTCCCTCCCCGTCTAGCATGGAAGAATATAGGTAATAAAATGTTGCAGTCCTGTTAATAAGTGTGAAAAATGAAAATGAAAAATATTTAATATAGATTGGGTTGATGCTTCCTTTTAAGCTTGGAAAAGCCTGTGGCGGGAGACAACGCTCTTCCAGATATAATACTCACTGACCGTATTATATATAGATTCCTTTGTACTGTAAAATTTACCTACACCCCTCATTACACTCACACAAACACACTTAGCACCTAGATTAGATCCTAGATTTACAGTCAGTAATATTCTGTCCTTTGCATCTCACATTTAGGCGAGGGCTGAAAATCAGTGTTGCTTGCCTACTAAATCAGTCTGGCATGAATCGCTGAGCCTTGGCCTTTTTTTATCACTGCAAGAAACATTTGCAAGCATAAAAATTATCATAATAGCATTAGAATATAAACTTGACCTTTTTTTTAATGTATGTGTGTGCTGTCTTCAAGAAACAGATGTATTATTATTGTATCTGGTGCACAGTTTATAATGTAAAGTACTCGTCCGGAGTGATCTCGTTAAGATGTGATTCCCTAACAATATTAGTTCTGCATCACATAACTTTATCTAGGAAACCCGAGACATTTGAGCGAGTTTGTGTTTAATATCTAGACGGTTTCACGAGGCGTTAGTTGAAATAACATTTAGTGTTTATTGTAAATTAGGTTAAATGACTATATTTTATCAAATACATGTGTTTCTTTCAAGTGTTCCAGGAGCCAACTCTTTTCGAGATTATTGTATAATGTAGAAGCATAGAATTGTAGGTGCAAATGTAGGGATGATTAAAAATCTTTAAAATACAAACAAATGTTTTATTTCTCGAGAGTTTTAATGTGTAGTATGCAAAAAAGAAACCACTTATCAACGAATATACTTTGTAACGAATGTACAAACGAAAGAATCGATTTCGATGCAGTTTTTTTTGTTTGAAAGCTGACGGAATCAAGATCGTTCTTAGCTATATTTTATAAAAAAAAATGGTTCAGTCGTTTAAATGTTTTTGGCAATCGAATGTCAGGGATAATAAGAAATTTTTAATTTTAAAGTTATTTAGTAATCTTTGCGACCATAGGCATGAACAAACAACTTCTAAAACATAATAAGCAAATAATTTTTAAAAAAATGCGCTTTCCTAATAAATATCGTCAATAAAAACACGTAATTCTTCGTAAATTCAAAAATCCACCAGTTAAACTTTTATAGCTGTGCAGGAGCATAATTTACCCTGGCTATTACTTGAATGGGAACGCCGAGCCCGTTTTATTGTTACCTAGGTGGTGTAAATAGACTATAATAGTCGTCCATGTTAAAAAAGTAGCTAAGAATCAACCGATTTTAATCCCAACAATACCTTTCAATTCCTTCCACGCTGGACTGGGTATAAAAGAAAAACTTAGAATGTGCCAGTTACCTACTCTTCCCAGGAATTCAGAAAAAAGTCTGTTAGTGGGATGCGAGGGTTTTGCTGTATAATGAGCAGAAGGCGATTACTCTCATCATTATACAACTTGTGCCATCTGATAACCCTCACAATTTGTATCAAACGTGGCATCGAGTAGTTCGCTAGAACCACTGATGCTTTGCCTACCCCGTTAGGTATTATAGGCGTGAGCGTATGTATGTATGTATGTATGTATGTGATGCCTATCATCATACAACCACAAACAAAAACGCCATCTTAATATAATAGGTATGTATTTTTGGTTTATGTTAATTTTTTTTAAAGCGCTAAATAAATTTCGTAGAAAATTATATGGAAACATTGCAGGAGTACACTCTTTCGAACACAAAAAGGATTTTAAAAATCAACCGGCGATTGGTGGAGTTTTTGCGTAACAAACTTAAAAAAAACAGACGAAATGAGAACCTCCCCCTTTTTTTAAAGTCGGTTAAAAATACGTGGACAGTCGTAAAATGTAAGACTTGTTGTTTTGCCTTTTAGAGATTTATTAGTTGTGTTTTTTCAAATAGATTTTTTTAATATGGACAGTTATTATCTACCTATTATATATAGATTTATAAAATAAATACGGGTATGTATAGTACCTGCTTATATCATTTTGTTATACAATGTACTGTTTATTTAGGCTCGGAAAAATCCTTATAAGCCTCCAATTTTAATATTTCGCGGTGGATCTTGTTGACAATTACTCTTTGGAAATCTTACGTATATTTACGTATATATTAGTATATTTACATCCTTATTTAATACCAGATTTCTGCCCGCGTGGTCTACAGGTTATATCGTGCCCAGCTGTGGAATAAAATGTAGCCTATGTCCTTTTCCCAATTTCATCAAAATCGGTGCAGTAGTTTAGGCGTGAAAGGCGGACAGACAGACAGACAGAGTTACTTTCGCATTTATAATATTAGTAAGGATTATAAATGCGAAAACTAAAACTTGATTATAATTATTAGAGCTAAAACTTGATTATAAATGCGAAAGTAACGCTGTCTGTTTGTCCGTCTTTCACGCCTAAACTACTGAACCGATTTTAATAATATTTGGTACAGAGATAGATTAGAGCCTGGGAAAGAACATAGGCTACATTTTATCCCACAGTTGGGCACGATATAACCTGTAGTCCACGTGGGCGGAGCCGCGGGCGGAAAGCTAGTTTTGACATAAAGTGACAGAGGCTTATTTTCAAGGTAGAGTTTTAAAACCCAAATTTCTTTAAAGTTCAAGTAAGTAGATACACAGGCATACAGATACACAGTACACACGTCAAACTTATAACACCACTGTTTTTTTTCGGGGGTTAAAAAATATTATTAATTAATAAATGTAATTACCTAAAGGTACTCCTTGAACCTTCCTGAATCCTACTCAAAGTAAAGAACTTTATTACCATTGTGTACTTAGAGCTAAAACTTGAGAATTTGCAGCTGTACCAGGTTCATTAATGAGAAAACCTGCCAAGGTCAGACCTTTCGAAAATTATTCAGGTGAGATGTGTTTCAGGAAACCAAAGCCTAATTTTTCAATAATAATTATATGAAATATAATCTTCATCCATACAACGTTTCTGAAATTAAAAGCAATACTGTGGTAAGAACGACTAGCTTTCCGTGATTACACGAGGAAGACCTTACTAAAACATTTGTTCTTTTACACTATTTTACTTTTTAACGAACTAACTCAAAAATTCCTTTTTTTGTACGAATAGAAAGCTCTCTTATCAGAAAGTGACATAAAGCTACATACGAGTACTTTCTCCGAATTCCCACGGAAATATATACTGAGCTATTATTACCTATATCTACTTAATACCAAAGAATTCTAGTGGGACTCCGAAGCAAATAAACCAATAAAAACTAAACTACGATCAATTCCCAATAAAAACTAATCCCAATTCTTCTAATTTCAACCCTATCACGTACGAGGAAAGTTCAAATAGGAACGTAATTAGTACAAACAACCAGCTCTAAGGCATCTCTCGTTTTAAAGTCTAAGCGAGTACTAAAAGATTTGTTCATTACACGTTTCGCACGAGTTTCGGAAGCTAGCAACTTTAATTTATTTAGTAGAAGTTTTACTGTTCTATACTAAAATGGGAAAACATAGGATCTCTACTTGTGAGATTAAAATGGAAAGTAAAAGGAGATAAAATCTGGGTTGCAGCTGTGAAATCTTATTTCTCTAGTTATGTTTTCTTCTATTATGGTTTATTGAAGGTTTCAAAGCATAGCAATAAAACTGCTGTTTCACACTTCAAATTTTCAGAGTTATACTTATATGTAATCACATTATCGTAAGCTATTTTTAAATATTTCACGTTTTTCATGAAAATAAAGAGACATAAGCAGAGCTTACAAAAAATCTTTATAAATATGAACAACAGTTGTTAAGTTTGGAGTGATCCTTTAACCTAAAATAAATTAATGTGAAGCACCCTCGATCAATGGCGTTTCGATGGTGGTGGAACGATGATGGTAACCACATCCGTTCAGGTGGCGAAATTGAGAACTATCCAAACCTTTGGCCAGTGGCGTAGCTAGGTAACCAAGGGCCATAAAACGCACTTAGATGAATTATAAAACGCACATATCCCTATTCGTCAAATTGACAACACTGCCAACCCACAGAAAGAATTTGGGGAACTCCCTAGCTAAAACTTTCGAATTTCTCTCAACTGAGTTTTGCCATGATTAAAGTCGGATTGCAACCTGTCATATTTATTTTGAAAATGGGCCTAGCCCCTAGGTAGCTGCGCCACTGCCTTTGGCCTACCTAATCACTTTCTTAACTCTAAAAATGTCATCATACTATTAAAAAAAAAAAAAAAACATAGAGAAAAGATATTTTTTTCCCAAATTACTATTCACTCATACTTAGTCGCAAGCGGAAAGCTACTCAAAAATATTCTGCTATTTTACAAAATTTTCAAATAAATTATCAGCTATTATTTCTCGTAGTATAAACTATCCCTGATCTGCAAACTTCATGCCACATTGATTTAAAACAAAACAATTGCACCAAGCCCCCTCTCCCCAAAGGGATAAAGCGTGCAGATATTTATGTGGTAATGAGATTTCAACGCCCGGGGGTAGGCGGTGCGGTCATTCGTGTATGATGTATGTGGATTTTTTACACCCGTTTAAATCTACGGAACCACCAACATACATTTAGAAGACAGAGGAATTATGGCAGCCATTTTCTTACCTCTTTTGTGAAAATGCAGTCTTTATGAATGGATTCCTTTATCTAAATGCTGCAAGAAGTTTGAGCTGAGCTTTGTGGGTTTAGAAGCACTTATATTTATAAATTATTTAATACGTTATACAGGGTGAAAAAAACCTCCTAGCTATATTCAAAATCTGAACCAGTATCACTTTTTTTATTTTATTTTTTTGGTGGGAATTTTTTTTTTCATAAACGCAGACACCACTCGGGTGCACCCCCCGAGCGCTACCCGCACCCCTCGTGTGCCTGGTGTAGGAGTAATGTCTACGTTTAGACAAAAAATTAACTATTCCCATTGAAAAATATTTAAAAATATTTTTTTTTTCATAAATGTGTTCTTTGAGTGATACTGGTTCAGGATTTTGAATATAGCTTGGAGGTTTTTTATCACCGTGTATACTACATACATTTATGCATCTACCGGGTATAGGTAGAGTTACTTACTTGGCATCTTAATTGGCAGCATTTTCTGTGGATGATTTTATAGAGTGGCTTTAAATAATAAAATGCAATAAGCTGATGGCACAAGTTATTTTATGGATAAAATATTTTTTTCATATACCGATTTATACTCCTGGGGTAAAGTTGTACAGTTTGTTAGACTAATCTACATACAAAATGTTGGCTAACTAATTTAAATCACCTCTAAGAAAACTGAAAGATGATGGCATATTCTTGTTCAGGGAACTATAACAATACTTTTTGTAGCACCCAGACTTCAAGACAAGTGAGTGATTTTTGGAAGTACTTCAGAACCTGGTAGCTGACAATTGGCCGTCGGCCCAGGCTAGCAGGTATTCATATGTTAATAGTACATATTAGCACTACTCTTTCCCACACTTTTGGTTAATGAGAAAATAAGTAAGGTGCCTTGGGCACCCTTGGGATCTTATTTTAAGAGTGGAAGTTTAAATAGAAACAAAGCAACAAAACAATAACACAATCATACTTATTTAGAAATTTAGAAATTTATTATTTCCAACATCACAATTACATAAAGATTCAGTTTGCAATTTCATAACACCCTTTTTTTTCGACTTTTATAAAACTACATCGATATTGCACAAACGAACTAAAATTGCAAATTTGAAATACGACGTCAGCGCAAAAAGTGCCGGACTTGATTGATCGGGTCGCGATGGCTGGTTAATTTTTCAACGAATTTCGTAATTGGCTTACCGCTGGCCCAGGGCTCCGATTCTGTAACTTAAGTTGTGTTTCGATGGAATGGTCGCCATTTTAGCCGTTCAGGTGGTGAAATTGAGAACTACCCAAATTTCATACATTTAATGACGGCGGCTTTAACTGGTGGCGCCATGCCGACTGAATTTACAGTTGCTAGGTAGTTTGCAACTTTACGTTCGGTTGGCGGTGGCGCTGCTGGTCGAGGTGGCTGTCAGCAAGTATATGAAAATGAAATTGTTCTCAATTTCGCCACCTGAACAGATTAAATTGCCTCCATTCCATCGACACACAACTTAAGTTACAGAATCGGGGCCTAGGACGCTGCGCCATATTATGTGTACGGGAAACTCCCGGCGAAATTAATAGTATTAAAGTTGGATGCAGTATACAGCATATCCTCATTGCGGGAAATGTGCAGAGGCGGTGCTAGGATATTCAATTAGTGTTCTAATGGAACGAAATAAGAAATTAGGCGCATTAACCTATGAAAAGGTAGATAAACACACTTAGACAAAGTTTGAATTTAAAGTCAACTCTGTGTACATTTTCAATGTTTTTACTTATGGGTTTAATGAAATGTGTGTGCGTGTGTGTTTATATTGTGTTCGCGTGTTGTGCGTGTGCAATGTTTTGTTATAAAAAGGGGCAAACATATGATACTTACTGCCACCGAAACGACAAAAGAAGACGAACTTACTCTATCAACATGTGGTGTAATCTTGATAAATTTCCATTTATGGACACTCATCAGGTTCCATGCCCCTGTGTGTAAATTGCTTATACTCACCGATTGGTTCAAGTCAGCGAGCGACACTACGAGCGTTACAAATGTGCTCTAAGGGATCTCAATACTTTATCTAACACCCAGTTTGAAAATGTTAGCATCCAAGGATTTGGGCCGAGCATTGATGAAAATTAATTTAGTAGTCACAAAATGAAGAAATAGGTTGTGTTTTTTCTTTTAATTAATTTTCTAACAAAAAGTGGGAGTCAAGTCTAACTTTTTAGATATATCAAGCAAAAAAGTTCACCTATCCCCACCGGTAGAAATAAAGAGAAAGAAATCTGCTGGACGGTCATAAAGTCCTCAAAACTAAATCCTTATCTGGCAAAGAGGTAGAGATATCAAGTAGAAAGGTTGAACCTCCAGGGAGTGTTGCAACGTACTAAATATTACAAGAGGCTGCTTACACGCTTGTAGCGCACTACAGGTTAACTTATTGCGCTTATCTTAATTGGGAGCGCAAAATAAAAAGTACAATTCAGTGGAACTTTTAAACAAATATATTGTTACCGCGGCGGCGGCGTTAAAGGAGAATGGTGCGAAGCCAATTTTTGTAATGCTTTTAAATGCTCAAGAGGTTGCCATGTGGGGTTTTTGTTTCTTTGTACAAATGAGGCAGGAAAAATTTGGACTTTTCATTGCCCAATGCTTAGTTTTCTTAGAAAGAAAGAAAGAATCATTTTTTTTGACGTCATTATTCATGTAGACAATTTTTAAAAGTTATTTACTTAATAATAAATATATTGTTTAAGATTCTTGCGGATAGTTTTTTACATATGCGGGTAGTTTTTTACCACGATTATTGTTTTAAGAAGCTGTTATAATATTTAAAAATTCACATCCCAATTACTGACTCTTATAGTATGCCTCGGAAGATTTGGCAGCTGGTTTTGCTTTCACTCCTAGTTCATTGTGGAAGGTATATGTCAAACCTATTAAAAAAAAACCTTCATTATTGTTTTTACTCCACCGCTCCAGTCAAAGGGTTATTTCCGGGGGTATGTTAATTTAAGGTGCCTGCCCAGTTGTTAATTTTTAATTTCAGCACTCTTTTTTTTAGGGTCGCTCATTTACCATCATATATTTTGTTTAATTGTAATTATCGTGAAATAACGACTTTTGCATTAAAGCTAACAAATATGATCTTGGTTGTAGTGATGTCCGAAATAATAAATTTGTCATTCTTTCTTTCAGATACCGAGACAAAGAGAACATAACTCTAAAATTAAAAAAAATGTATCGCCCCGACATTCGATTGCTTATAACTTAAACCGCTGAACCAATTTTGATCAAATGTAGCTAAAACCATTTCGATTACGACAGCTTTCAAAAAAAAAACTGCATCGAAATCGATCCGTTCGTTTTGGAGTTAGGATGCCACAGACAGACACACAGATACATAGACAAACAGATACATGATTACACAGAAAGATACGTCAAACATATAACACTTCCTACAGTTCTTGTAAAAGTAAACCGGCAAGATTAATTTTGAATTTCCTTTTTATTGGGTACTAGCTCCCTCCCAGGACTTCGTTCTCATGGTAATTTAAACACGTATAACTTGTCCTTCCATGCTGGACTGGGAGTGAAAGAAAAACTTAGAATGTGCCAGCTGCCTACTCTTCCCAGGCATACTGCAAAAGTCTGTAAGTGGGACGTGAGGCTCTTGCTGTATAATGGGCGAAAGGCTGACCACCTCTCACCATTACACAACATTTTCTATCTAATAACCCTCGCCATTTGTGCCAAACGTGGCATTGTGTGGTTTTTTAGACCCACTGATGCTCTGCCTACCCCGTTAGGGATTACAGGCGTGAGCGTATGTATGTATGTTGTATAACTTATCTACATAATTTGTTTTATTTATTTAACTTAATGCACTAAAAGTACAAGGGCGGACTTAATGCCCAATGGCATTAACTTCCAGTCAATCTTAGGGTGATTGGTGAGAGTGAATGGTAGGTGCACACCTCATCCGAGGTGAAAGATAAAATAATAAATTATGAACATTATACTTACGAAACTATATATAAATAATAATAAACATAATTTATATATGCCCTAATAAAAATATTATAAATAAATGTATAATATAAATAATATATATACATATATATATAATAAAATATACATATACAAGTTTTTTCTAATATTTAATAATTATATTTATGCAATTCGGGAAGTGGTTATTGTTGAAGGGTTGTAGGCTAAAACTAGCTTTAACTAAAAACAACAACACAGTTTGTATTAAACTAACTTAAGATGTTGTTATTCTATCCAATAAGAGTACCTCACTTCACCACGCTTCCGCGCCCTATCCAAATATTGTCTTACTGTCAAATTATTTAATGGTATTTGATGTGGCAAGTCGAAACGATAATTGCTGAAAATTACTCCGTTATTGGAGAGATTCCTCAGGTATTTGTATTTTATTAAATCTGTTAATTAAATCTGTAAGTAATTTGATATTTTTAATTTTTCCATTAATTACTCTTTTCCGTCGGCTATGTAGACACGCGCACCAAGGGTACGGCTGAAAACCAGCGTTGGGGCCTCGGCTTCAACACATGCTGAGCTGTGTCCCATTTGATCGCACTGCAGCACAATCCACTATTTATAATAAATATTGTTTTTTCGTCTTCTGTATGTATTCTTGTCCTGTGTTTTATATTTCGTTATTTTATTTTCTTTGTGTTGTAGTGTTTTGTGTCAAATAAATGTCTCGAATCTAATTTTTCCACTTATAATTATTATTTGCCAGCTGCCTACTCTTCCCAGGCATATTGTAAAAGTCAGTAAATGGGACTTGAGGGTCTTGCTGTGTCATGGGCGAAAGGCTGACCACCTCTCACCATTACACAACCTGTTCCATCTGATAACCCTCACCATTTGTGTCAAACGTGGCATTAAGTGGTTTTCTAGAACCACTGATGCTCTGCCTACCCCGTTAGGGATTACAGGCGTAAGCGTATGTATGTAATATATTATTATTATTAGACGATGGTTGAAAATTGAATTATTTTATGTAACATCCTAAATTTTCTATAAAAAAGGCTGTGTTGACTTTGTTACGATTTGTATATTGTTATTTTGCCATTTTACTTAAACGTACAATAGCTCAGAATCTAGCCCTGGGGTGTTGTGGGAACAAAATTATTTGTAGTTGCATAGAGTTTGAATTCTTATTTAGAATTTTTTAAACAGCTCAGGCGACCAGTCATGGCGCGAAATAAAATAACCGCGAGGCCTGCCCTCATCACATTCGCGCAATGTTCTTAATTAAAATTTAAAATGCGAACTCAGAAGGGTAATGACACCTAATAAGCTTTGGGCGACAATGGCACAACGGGCGCGTAGGAAACAGTAATAAAGTGTTGCCAACTCTAAATTCTGTTTTCTACCAACATTTTCAACTATGAACACAGGCGGAATATCAAATAGGAATGTTTAACTAGATTGTTTCATTAATTTATGGTTGGAACATTTATGAGATACACCTGCTTAGTTAGGTATGTATAGGTATTGAATAATTAATGTAGCTAAATGAGTAGATAACATTATTTCATATACAAAACTAGCATTTACATAATAATTATTGAAATCCATTAGTAATTAAGAGCTATCTACAGTCCATGAAACTGAACAACATTCTCAAGGCACAAAGGCCGGAATATGAATTTTTTTTTTAGTTCCCATACAAACTGCATCAGCTGATAGCGCATTTTGTATGGGAAGTCAAAATTTTTTTTCATACTTCGACCTTTGTTCATTGGGAAAGTTGTTCAGTTTCATGGGCTGATTTACCACCCGAGAGGTTGAAAGTGATTTACCTAAAGCCCTGTATATGACGTCTGACGTCTTTGACAGACATTAGAAAGGTGCTGTCAACCTAGTTTTGTTCATAACCATTTCATAACAAAGATATTATAATATACTATTGGTTCATAAACCTAACCAAAATAAGTTTTTAGTTTAACATAACATATGCGAACTTTTCTATGATAATAATCTTCTTATTCAACACAAATCTTAAGCTAAATCAATTTGAACTTTGAAAGAAAAAATAAAACCTAATTTTCTATGGAACAGTCAGTTCTGTATAAAATTTTGATATTGCTGTTCTGCAAGTGTACTTACTACCGTCATAAAATTTTTGTCACTAACTGTCACTGTATTTTGTATAGCGCAAGAAAGAGGTGTACTGATTTCCGATGCTGGCGAAGTAGCGTTGGTAGACTGATTTTGATATGCATGACATTTTAATTTGATATTTTTATTTAATAATTTTTAATATAACTAACTATACTCATTTCAATATTGTAATTAGGTACTAAAATTGTTATTAATTTCGAGCACAATGTTATGTTGTATACGAATAAATATCCTTGGATCTTGATGTCTAGGGCAGGACATTGCTAGTGGAACTAACGGCCATTGAGGAAAAAAGATCTTTAGAAGTAATGTCATAGAGTCTGGAGATCTTATAGGCTTACATACAGACATACATACACATGAAATATACTAAACGCACTTTTAATGTACTCAGAGTACAATATAATGACGCCTTCCGCATTCTAATGAGACTGCCTCGCTTCTGCAGTGCAAAGGGTATGTTTACAGACGCTGCGGTGCCGGATTTCTTCGCTATCCTAAGGAGTCGTGTGGCGTCTTTTTGGGATCGGCTAAGAGAAAGTCAAAACGAGATACATTGTTGAAAATTGAGTAACATTGTTGAAAATTTAGATAACGTATTTTTTAGATACTGGATAAAGCTGCATCGCACGGATAATGGGTCTCTGACTTGACATTTAAGATCAGTGATCACCAA
The DNA here is from genome assembly GCA_949987775.1 of Aproaerema taeniolella. Classification (NCBI taxonomy): domain Eukaryota; kingdom Metazoa; phylum Arthropoda; class Insecta; order Lepidoptera; family Gelechiidae; genus Aproaerema; species Aproaerema taeniolella. The sequence goes on along the minus strand of OX465243.1, from coordinate 19,354,745 downwards.
CTTACTTATATTTGTGTATTTTAAATATTGTATAATTTATAGTCTGTACAATGTATGGGTTGTAATTGCCTGAAATAAATGTATTATTATTATATTATATTATATTATATTATTATATTACTATAATCCCTGTTGGGGAGAGCAGAACATCAAGTGGTTCTAGAATCATTTAAAGTGTTATTGGACGTAGGACATGACATGTGAATTTAAACCCTCGCGTCACACTTGCAGCTTCCACAGAATGCCTGAGAAGAGTTGGTTTCTGGAACATTACAAATTTTCCTTTCACTCTCAGGGTTCAACGTGGACACTTGGACATTTCCATTGTATTTGTAGTTTTTCGTCGTACGAAGGGAAGAATAGTTATTACTTATGGTCATGATAGTGTCAATATCATTACGCTGATGAGTCTGACGTTTAACATTCACATAATCTGATGCATGTTTACAAAAACCTTCACATTTTCGAATGGCAAACAGATAAATATAAAAGCTACAGCAAATATTTGGCACGCGCTTGTTCATCGATGAGATATTTCCATTTTGTGAGTTTCGTTCATTCCGTTCGTTCAATTCGATATCATTCGCTTTATAGGTGCTTCTATTATGTGAAATTGTTTATCTGAGTAAATGAATTTCTCTAGATTGCAATTTGGAATAGACAAAAAGTATTTTGGCAAGCCATGAAATAGTTGTTTTAGAATTGTTGGAACAAGAAAATTAACAACACCACCCCACCGGATGCAATGAATAATCGGACTAAAAAAAATATTTCGTAAAACATAGAGGCTGTTACTTAAAATATGGAAAATTACTGAAAATATTTGTTCTTATGCTCAAGAGCTCTGATATAATGCATTAATTTCCATTGCTTCTATCGGACTTTCACATGCACCCACTAGTTATCATCTCTATTCTTTTTTATCACAACTTTTGCGCTACTTCCGGTTTTTCTTGTATTTTCCTTTCGTTTTCGTTTGCCTGGAAGAAATCGCTGTTTAGCGATAAGGCCGCTTTTGCACACTTTTGGTTGTAATTTTGTATTGTATGTCTCTTACCTTGTTAAATATGCAATAAAGTATTTATTTTTCTATCTTTCTACGTAGTTTAGTGGGACAAAATAAATAAGTTGACCCACCAGGGAAGGGACCACAACCCCGCATTGGAGATTTCACGAATAAAATTTGTACCTACTAATCGTTTTTACTCACGTTTCATCTTTTACAATGTAATTCTTTGAATGTAAATGTCTCGTAGGTACGGGTTTAATAAGCTTCTTCTGTGTGATCTTGCAACACCCTCGCATTCTCTGCCTCTGGTCTAGATTAAGGTCAAGACTGAAATCCATTTTTCAATACTTACAAAAAGTTACAACAAACCTAAGTTGAGATAATTCCTCCTCGGCAATTTCCCGAGATAGGTACAAGATGTCGCGTGGCTTGACATTTTGCAGAGCAACTTGATGCGTTCCTCGACGCCAGCTTCTCTCTTGTTGCACAGCAATAAATTTGATTTAACTCCTTCCCAACAACTCGCGAAATCTTCGAGATTATGCTCAAAAGGCAGCAACTTTGCAGGAAACAAAGTTTGGTGATGTTTTGTGTGCGTTTATGTAAAATCATAAACAATGTCATATTTTAATTGCCTATTTGTTTGCCTATACAGGGCTTTAGGTATCTCTATTTCAATCTCTCGGGTGGTTAATCAGTCCATGAAACTGAACAAGTTCCCCAAGGAACATAGGTCAAAATACGAAAAAAATATTTTGATCTCCCATACAAAATGCGCTATATGCTGATGAAGTTTGTATGGGAACTCAACTTTTTTTTTTCGTATTTTGACCTATGTTCCTTAGGGAAGTTGTTCAGTTTTATGGACTGATCAACCACCCGAGGGGTTGTAAGAGAGATACTTACCTAAAGCCCTGTATATGACAATATACTTGGCGTATTTCGCCTTTGAACTTGATGAAAAGAATATGTTTTTCATTGACTTTTGACAAGCCAGTTAAAAGACAACTAAGTACAACCTTATTAGTTTTTTGGAGAATTCTACAAGATTTACTTAGAATTCTACTATACAGCTTATGCTGCCTGTGATCGGTCTAAATCTTTTGAAGTAGCTAGTTAAAACATTTACAGAAAATTAACAAAATTTTCGATCCTTATTAAGATTTATTTTTGAAGTCGGTTAAAAATCTGCACCCTACATTACTTACTCTAAAAAAAGCACCAAAGAAAAATCCCTGAGAACTGTCATTTACAAAACTACGCCCCACTCTGTCGCTCACACTCACAGTTTGTTATGATTGGCACAAAAACCTCGTGAAAATGGGGCACAGGGTTACCATTTTGTTTTTTTGTGACAAAAAGATTTTGTTGTGACGTAAAAAGAAGTCGTTGTGTCGTGGAGTGGACGAAATGCTTTTATTTTCAGGGGTATTGTTACAGAGCTTCAGCGAGAAAGGACGTGAATGCTAATCAAGCAGGGGCCTATTCTAGATGGTGAAGTCGAAGTCTATCTCAAATTCGATATACATTGCTTGTTTTCTAAGTTTTTTTTTTTAAATTATGAGATGGGTTAACTCTTCACCCCAATCTTTACCAAGGTCATTGAGGTGGATGATGGAGCGAGTTCACCCAGAAAATGCCAATTAAAGCATCACTGGTACCCCCACGCACTGACGGAACACAGCAAGCTATTTGGCGTCTAAGTTCGGTAGGAGGGTAGTCGCGAACCAGACGGCCCTTTACAGAGCCTACCACACTGCATGACACCATAGGATGCCACATCAGATTCAAAACCAACTGAGGTGTCGTTGTCTAAGGTGGATTACTAGGAGGCAGATCTCATTTGTGTTTCCTTAGTCGCCTCTCTTACGACATCCACGGAAAGAGATGGAGTGGTGTTATTCTCAACTAATCACCACACCGCAGTGAATTTCACCGGAAGTTGGTCAGATGTGAGCCAAATGCAGCAATGTACAAAAAATCAACATCGTTTAGCCGTAATCGCCACGATCTGTAATAGGCCCCCCCCCGTAAGGGGTGGCCGCGTCCATCAGTTATTCATGTCGTCGAGACTTCGACCCTTTAAAACTCTTTTAGCGCCTTGTCACCCCTTAAGGAGAGTATTGGAACTCATGTTTTTATACGGCGTTCATTAACATACGTCTTATTTGGAAATTTTGCTTTTCGAAATGCTACTTTGTATGTATTGTGTTGCGTTGTTGGCGTAAGTAGAATGTCCCATAACTGCATGGGTGACCAAAGTGGCAATATCATGAGCGATAAGTTGCTTTGAAGGGTACGTTAAGCCGGCAGTCCCGGCTGTTCTCGTTTCGTTTAGCCAAGTCAGAGGCCATTTGGCGGTTTGAAATCTCTGATACCAGGGTAAGTCAATTTCTTCACACACTTAGTTGTACAAACGATACGGGAGGAAGTACATAACATTTCTGATTCGCAGTTATGCGTACCGATCAATTTAGACATATCATTATAGTTGCGTGGGCGTCGGTGATGTAATGGCTAGCGGGATGTGGTTACATATTTAATCGCCTAAAACCTGCACATTTAGGAGACTAATTAAGTAACCATGATTCAATCCGGTCAGGTTCCCTTATCAACAGGGTTACGGACGTCAGATGACAGTCGTCCTACAGTAATGACTTGACCTGTCAAATCTTGGTTCATGGTCATGCGTACCCGAATGAGAAATGAATATGAAAAAATATGTATTGCTTCAACAGCTGATTTTAGGTGCGTGGGCTTGATTTATTAACTTCGTGTTGAAACCACGACAATTCCATGTAGATTTAACATAGAAAATGTCAAGGCCTAAAAATACATTTAGAATTTATTAAAGCTTCAAAAAATCTTCACCGAAGTCGTATTACTTCAAAAGAGACCGAAGAGGAAGAAATACATGCAAAATATTTCATGAGAAAACCAACAAAGGGTGTTAAAATACAAGTACACAATAAAACAGGCGCACCATTTATATAATTCGTCACTCGTCGCCCCAATGTGTGAAACATTAAACCTTCCGGTCCTGGAAAGAAGGGAGTGCTCGTATGTAAGTGGGTATCTACAGAGGGCCGCTCATCAGATTACTACAAGCTCTGTGTTGTTGCGATAAGAGCGGTTTTGTAATGAAAAGGAGTGACCTGATGCGCTGGCGTCTGTACAGTAAACGATCATGAGAGGATGCGTTTTAGAGTACAATAGATACGAAATTCTTTAGGTCTTCTTCTTATCGTGTAGGTAAAGTCAAGTATGTGGCGAACTTGGCTAACCCTGGTGTCAAAGTTTTTAAACCGCACAATGGCAGCTGACTTGGTTTTAACGACTGTAGTCAATCGACAACAGCCGGGACCGAAAGCTTAACGTGCCCTCCGAAGCATGGAAACGCTCGTAACAAATTGCCACTTTGGTCACCCATCAGGTTCCCTGCCTCTATGTACGTCGCTTAACCTCACTGATCGGTTGAGATTTCTTTAGGTGAAGTCTATGAAACTCATAAAATCTAAATAATGGGTATCACTTGAAATTTGTCCTTGCGGTGTACAGTCGAGGTATAAAAAGGTTCGTCACCTTAAGGGCGATTTTCGCTTGCACTAATGCAGGAATTAATTGTATCAACATTCCAGAACAAAAACAGTGCTGCTAACATTTAATTCAATATGACGTTTGCTATCAATTACAAGGTTCGTCATCTAATGTCAATTTTCTCTTGCACTTGCGCAAGAATCATTCCCGCCAATATAAACAACAGTGCTTGAAGTTTGCTATCAAAAGATATTTTTGAATTAATCAATTCTGTATGATGTCTGACGTCTTTGACAGACATTAGAAATGACAACACCTAGTTTTGTTCAGCAATCTAACCAAAACAATTTTTAGTGTATCATATCATAACATTTGCGAACTTTTCTATTATAATAAACTTCTTATTCAACTCAAATCTTGAGCTAAATCAATTTGAACTTTGTAACAGAAATAATAAAGCATAATTTTCTATGCAACAGTCAGTTCTGTATCAAATTTTCAAAAGGTAATATGTGCTCGGGGACGATAAAGGAATCAATTTGAAAACTGACGAAGGTTTTCATTCCTTGACTGTACATTGATTTATTTATATGGAGTGAATTTATACTAGTAAGCCAAACCTCCATTAAAAGATAATGGATTTCTCATACCAAGGAAATCTGCGGATCGCTCAAGTTGTATGGAGACGTGATTTTTTTTATATTTCAACATTTTTTCGTTAAGGAAAGTTATTAAGTTTAATAGGCTGATATGCATTCTAATATTTTGCTAGCTAATTTATATGATCACCCATTTCTTTTTGTAAAATATGAACATACATACATCCTACGCTAAGCTTTTTATTTTTATGGCAGTCTGAAATAAAATGTAACTATAAGATTATCCGACGGCAATCTTCTTTAGAGGAAAATACGTAATACCTATTATTAAGGTTTGAATGAAATTTTGTCTGCAAAAGTTAAAGAGCCTACGTCATAAGACTCCTTTGTTGCCAAACCAACCTGGGCTCAAACTGACAAATAGCTTCCAATTAGTATTTCTCAAAATTACCTCAGACATTTTTAGCTGCGTTTTCTAGATTTTTCTATTCAGAATTTTAAATTTGAAACGTTTAAATAGGTTGCACTAAACTCTCTTAATACCCCTATTAAGACTACTTTTTTAACTTTTTGATTTGTAGGAAGTTGATCCAAAGTACACACACACGGTCTAGGAATATTGCACGATTTTTTATACAAAAGAGTTATGTTTGAAAAGCTATAATAGCATACTCAAGATACATAGAGAGCTATAATTTTCAGACGAGCAAGTGCTAAACCTGAATTTTCAATTCTAGTCAATATATTTTTTTACTCGAAATTTGTTAAAACGTGACTAAAATGACGAAAAAAATTGCGTAAATTCGACCATTTTCATACAAAAAGCAGGCAAAAAGTGAATATTTGTTTTCGTTTCCGTCACGTTTTCACAAATTTCAAGCAAAACCAAATTTATTGACTAGAGTTAAAAATCCAAGTTTAACACTTGCTCGTCTGAAAACTATAGCCCTCCATGTATCTCGAGTATGCTTTTATAGCTTCTCAAACAGGCCTATTTTGTATAAAAAATAATGCAATATCCCTAGACCGTGTTGATGTGTATACATATAATGAGAATGTGTAGGTGAATTGCTAATTTGGAGAGTATTGTTCTTTAGTTTAATTTTATTTACATAGCGTTAAAAGACGTCCCACACATCGACCCTCTGGAAAAGGACCCTCTGGAAAAGGTTGTGGGAAGTCACTAGATGTGGGTGTCGCAGGCCTCATCAATGTACGGACGGCCGCAACTCTGATTACCACACGCATACACTCTGTGCTGTTGTGATAAGAGCGGTTTTGAAATGAAAATGGAGTAACTTGATGCTGGGTTAACTCGCTCCATTCGAAAACGGCACGGAAAAATTGTATTACCATTGCCTCCTATGTAATAGTAATACTAGAAGCTGAGAACATAGGAGGAAATGGTAATTCAAATTTTGAATGGCCGTGCCATGTCGTTCGAATTATAAAAAGGTCCAATCAGTTCCATGGCGAGGGCCCCCTTTTAATAGAATTTGGTTCCAAGTTGGAATTTGTTTTTATTTAAATACCATATTGTGGGCTGATAGATTATTCATAGTTATACAATACATGCCTTTTCCCACGGAGTAAAAAAGAAAAAATATCAAAAACTGAAGCAAAATCCCCACTTTTATTAGTAATTTAGTAATTCTGATTATAAGACTAGGATCATTAACAGGTTACCACACTAAGTCGGTATTAGCAAATGCCAACTCAGTTCTAGGATAACAGCTCGTTTTATGCCACTTTACGCCACCCGTGGCATAATCACCTACGTGACAGTCACCAGAAAGGGCTGCTTAGTGTATGTACTCATGGTCTAAGCACTAGAATTTAGTTCTCTGGCGTTTATTACCTATTGTTAGAACCAATTGTGTACGAGTAGCATTCCGTTTTAGATTTTAGTATAATTTTTTACTATTTAACTTTTGTGAGATCTAAAGTAAGAAAATAAATACATTTATTGCACAACACGTACACGACAATCAACAAATTTTTTTTTTATAAAGTTACACAAGCTTGGTTGATTGAAACGCAAATAATAAAATTAAACGTCGCAAATTAATTGTTATTTACATAGTAGGTATACTATTTTAGTGAGATTTATATAAAAACACCACTTTACATGAAACTGTAGAATACCTACCTGTCTTTGTAACAAGGATTTACCTTTGACAAGCAGTTAACGGAATAGGCTAAAATAAACATATCTGTATATCGGAAGGATAGTAATTTTCGTTTCAAATAAATCAATGTTACTAAGAGCGGTTTCTTTTTTTTTCTCCTAGCAAAACCATAATATAAGTTTTTTTTTTTAAATCTAGTTTTCTTAACAACAGCAATAGGTATTTGATGTGTCTTATCTATCAATCAGTTATCATTTTATCAAATAAAACTAACATAAAAATGAACATCCATTGAAATATCCCGAGCATAACACAACACTGCAAAACCATCTTGTAAATCTTCGATCCCAGATGTTCCCAAGACGTTTATTTTATTACCAGGACACCTATTGTGTGAAATATCTCTGAAACTAAGTAGACAGCAACAAAATGAAACGACAATATCGTGTTAAATTGAAACAAAGTAGGCAAATTCGGCTCACAGCGTAATTTAATTGTACATTTTATCCTTTTTCGCGTATATTAGTGACACATTTAATCTGGAACGCGTCTGTTTAAGATTATTGTGTCAACAGCGAGCGTTTATCATGGAAAACGTGTAAAATATATGGTTAAAAATACCGCGGGCGTGCGGAGGACGGATTTAGGGGCGTTACTCCAAAAACATTCTTCGCATACGTGAAATTGTCACTGGCTTTGTTAGGGGCGGACTTTGCTTTGAAATGTTGCCCTAAGATTCACTAAGTTGTGATTGTTAAGGGTTTAGTTCTACTTTCTAAGAAAACCTCCCAGGGGTGCCGTAGAACAATCGGTTACAATCACGGCTGTAAATTGTGTAGGCAGCGAAAGTTCTTTAACTTATAAACCCAGCCGTGAAATAACAAAGGCCAGACGATTAAAGTAATTCTTTTTTTAGGTTTCTTATTGTGATTCAATTGAGTCTTATGGTTTCAGTAGTTCATTGTTGGTTTCCTAAAAATAATGAATAAATATTTGTTTGTTTAAATCTATTAGATTTTCTGAAGTACGATCAACCCCGACCTTGTTAATATTAACTTTATTATAACTATGGCTCTCATTTATACTTTACTATCGCTAAGGATAGCGGAGGTAGCCCCTACATGTCTCCTACAGATCTAATAGTTTAAGGGTGAACTCTTAGAAACTATGCAACTATGGGTTCTTAAATCTTTTATAACTCTAAAAAATATTTAGAAGACATGGATTTAAAAAAAAAACAACGGGTTGCACTCCGGGAGTGCCGGCAGAAGTGAAAACTTGAATACTAACGTTGTGCATTAATATTTAATTTAATTTTTTCAATGCTGGCATCGGATGACATCTTGACTTTTGCAGTTTTAATTTCCTATATTTATCAAACACCCCTCCGTGACATCTTGACTTTTACAGTTTTAATTTCCTATATTTATTAAACACCCCTCCGCCTTACGGATTTTAGAGGGTCACGAGACAGACACGTGACCCTGACGCGAGTTTAACATTTTTTACCTATACTTCAAAGGGCACAACGCCACTAAAGAAGTTTTCACTTCAAAAACCTCTTATTATTGTAGAGAGGGAGAGGGATTAATTTTTGTTCTAAGCTAAGTTACATCTATGAGTATCACGTGTGGGTGACATTTAATAAAACCCACAATAAATAAAATTAGATTAAAAAAAAACTCTAAAACCAAAACCTAAACCTATTTAACTAAACTTTTTGATTTCAAAATAATTGTACACAAAGAAGCTTTATCACCAAACAAGTAGAGCCTATTTCTCAAAACTAACATAGAGAGCGGGTCACATGTTACAAGATTTACCGCATTCCGGTTATTATAAACTAATTTTCGGCAACTCAACTATTACTAAACTCGTAAATTATGAAGGGGGCAGTTGCGGGCAAACTTGCCAAGTTAACTATTCTCTACTGGTAAAGTGTCCACAGGCAAATCTGAATATTACGCCAGATTCAGTATTAATAAGCTTCAGAAAGTTTTGAGGACACAGATGATTGTTAGCAACTAGTTTTGTGAGTGGTTAAAGTACTTAAGTTACTATCTAAATTATAGTCAAAATAGGTTTATGTCATAGAAAATTCAGGGTGTCACTTAAAATAAGTCAATGTTACATTACTTACATACATACGCTCACGCCTATAATTCCTAACGGGGTAGGCAGAGCATCAGTGGTTCTAGAACCACTAGGTGCCAGGTTTGACATAAATTGTGAGGGTTATCAGATGGAACAAGTTGTATAATGGTGAGAGGTGGTCAGCCTTTCGCCCATTATACAGCAAAACCCTTGTATCCCACTTACAGACTTTTACTGTATACCTGGGAAGAGTAGGTAGCTGGCACATTCTAAGTTTTTCTTACCCTCCCAGTCCAGCATGTTATATTAAAGGGTTTAAATACATTCATACATATTCGTTCAGAAAGGATCTTACATTAAAATATTTAAATTCAAACATACATACATATACGTTCTTTTGACCGCAAATGTGCAGTCTTTCCTAGAGAAGAATAGACAAGAAGTGGGGTGCTCTATGTCTCGAACCATCCAGCTTATGTTCAAGATGCCACAGTTTTGACAAATATACTGATGAAATATCTCTACTTTTTTTTAACACTTAATTTTGCATCCACAGACTTGATCAAGTCAAATATCTCTACTTCCTAGCGCTTAGTTTCTCATTCGGGGTATGGTTGAACACGATCCAGGATTTGGCAGGTCAAGTCATACAGTGGAGCAACTGCCATCTGACCGCCATGACTCTGTTAATAAGGGAATCTGAATGGATTGGATCATGGTTACACATTCAATGAGGAGACTCTATTTGTGACTGAAGGTTTATAATTATTATTCCTTTGTTGGTAACAATGCGAACGCCAATGTAACAAGTTCCGTGATATTTAGTCTCCGTTCCATTATATTTACTGTTTTTAATGTTGAATAAGAATATAAGCTCACGAGGAAGGCACTAGTGTCTAAGACACAGGCAAGGCCTAGTTTAGAAACTAGTATTTAATCATCGTGACAATGTGTGTTTTTAAAAATAAAGTTTAATAAAGTTAATGCGATTATATTATCGTATTATTTGTCCAATGCTTTGCCAATAGCCACATTCATGTCATCGCCAGTCATAAGTCCGTCTCAAATAGGTCTTTTTCTTACCAGCCCTTATACGTCCCTACCAAGGGGCACGGACCTCCCTTCGAAACACGAAGATGATTAAGGCCATAGTCCACCACGCTTGCCCAATGCGGGGTTTGAAAACGAATTTTCTTAGACGTGCGAACCTATCAAGATTTTTTCCTTCACCAGTGGTAATTAATTAGAAATCCGTACATACATCCGAAAAGCCCAATTTAGTGGTATAAATAGGTCTAGACTAGACAGACACAAATATTAAAACAATGAATCCAATTTACCGTCCTTATATTCCCAAGGAAAACACTGGTCTATCTGTCGTCATACATCGCAAGCCGCCGAGAAACATTGTTGTCACAGAGCAACTCCGAACATAAATTGCGAAGCATGTATATGTGTATACTCGTGATACGTATGCCTTTTGATATATCCCCTTACCCAGTTTGTTCGCCAGAACTTCTGTAAGAAATATTACCAAGAAAGTTCATCTATATTCGAAGCGCTCGTAGTCCAGTGGCTCTTGCTGATCTGAACCGATCAATGGGGTTAAGCAATGTACACATGGGCAGGGAAACTGATGGGTGAACAATGTGGAAATTTATCGTGATCGTTTCCGTGCTTCAGCGGGCATGTTAAGCCGGCGGTCCCTGCTGTTGTCGATTGACTCCAGTTGATAAAACCTGATGGGTTATGGGCAAATAAAGAAGAGAAAGCGAGATTAAAACGGATTTTATTTTAATTTAACAGAGGTGCAATTTTTCGACGTCTACACAGTTCGGGGATGAGAGATAGAAGAGAGAGTGAAAGAGACAGCAATATCTTATTTGACATATTGATTACGTTTACAAAACTAATTTTTTATTGACCATTTACAGAGATAGTTTCAACAAAACCAAGTCAGAGGCCACTTGGCGGTTTAAAAACTCTGACACCAGGATTAGTCAAGTTTGCCACATATTTTATTATACGATAAGAAAAAGAAGTACAGGCCTTGCATAAGTTTATTGCATGTGTTAGAAGTTGTGATACAATTTGTAAAGTTTTCAAAAGTTTTGGAAAGAAACCATGGCGGCTTAGGCATCTGTAATTAAAATAGTTAGCGAAACATCAAGGAGTGATTCTCCTTCTAAAACCGAACAAGTTTCTCCAAGGAAACCATTTAACATATTCAAAAATTATAAAAAAAAAACCGGCCAAGTGCGAGTCGGACTCGCGCACGAAGGGTTCCGTAACATTACCTATAATAAAACCGGCCAAGTGCGAGTCAGACGGACTCGCGCACGAAGGGTTCCGTACCATTTACCTATAAAACTGGCCAAGTGCGAGTTGGAGTTGGAAAAACCATTATCTCTATAAAACGGAAAAAAAACACATTTGTTGTGTTGTATGGGAGCCCCCTTAAATATTTAATTTATCCTATTTTTCTGTGTTTTTTGTTATAGCGGCAATAAAAATATATAATCTGTGAAAATTTTAACTGTCTGATTATCACGGTTCATGAGATACAACCTCGGACAGACTTATCTATAAAAACGGCAGAAAATCACTTTTTTTGTATAGGAGCCCCCTTAAAAATTTATTTTATTCAATTTTTTAGTATTTGTTGTTATAGGGCCAATATAAATACTTCACCTGCTAAAATTTCAACTGTCTAACTATCACGGTTCATGAGATACAGCCTGGTGACAGACGGACGAACGGACGGACGGACAGCGGAGCCTTAGTGATAAGGTCCCGTTTTTACCCTTCGGGTACAATCAATCAATCAATTAATCAATATTATTTATTTGCGTAAAACATGGTATAATACAGATGGTCATCTTAACAAAAGTTCCCTTAGGTCTCCAGAGAGTGAAACCGTTGGAATCGCATCACCATGCTAGTTTCAAAGCATTTGTGGTGCGGTTCCCGACGTTCATGCTGGAGACCGTCATGAAGGAGAGCTTTTGGCCGGAGGGCGTGGTGTTCCGCCGTTTCCGAGGGAGATTCCCGGTTGCAGACACCCCCGGAAAAACACCCGGGAAATAGTGTTAGTTAGTTTTATTTTATTTTGTTTAATTATAATTCATATGTATGTTAGTCTGTAAGGTATTTATCTATGGGCCTTAGATGCCTGATAATAAATGTTTTTATCAGTATCCAAATTTTTTGTACGTAAACTTTATGAAAATTTAACAGACCCGTATTTTTTTGTTTCTACGTTTCATATAAATATTTCAAGCTAGATCGTCTGAAGCATGAAAATAAATCAAAATTTTTGTATGGAAAAAAATAACATCTTTCAAATTACTTGAATCTCTGTGTGTGTCTTCATGTGTTTCTGTGTTTTAGAAAATTCTTCCTCTAAGACGTTAAAAAGGGGTATCAAAATCTGAAAATTTTTGAAAAAAATATTTTTTTTCCTCCTTATCTACGTTCTATCAACGTTACTGACACCGTAAGAAAAATTGGATACTGATTAAAAAGTAACCCTTTAGTTTTAATAGTAATAATAATAAAAATAAAAGGATGCTAACAATGTCAATAAAAAATTTCAATTTAAATAAGATGTCAATAGTTATTTTATGATGTTATTTAAATGTGTGTTTGAAAAAGTCTTTAATGTGATAAAAAATTCCTTATTTAGCCACTGGTATAGGAATCCTAAAAAGTCTCTTGCGGGCGGTAAAATTTGTTTAGTTTTAGATTCCTTCACTTATACGCTCCAGTATTAAAAGCTGGTATTCAAACAATTTTGTGCGACCAATAACTTCATATTGAAACCATTTAATAATAATTAATTGGGAACTACCAACAAACAGTCTTAACCTCAAATTGGAAGTTCTCTGTGTACTATTGGAAACAAAGTTATCATTTTCCCAATTACTCGAGATTGAAAAGGCAATTATAGTTCCTAGTGGTCTTTGGGCCTTAAATAGTAAAGAAAAATTCAAGAGAAATGTATTAATCATGTACAGTCTCCCTAGCACAGATCTGGTATTTCTGACATAGATTATTTGTACTGTACCTCTTAGATTAAGTAAATTTTTGTAAACCATATTCTGTGTGAGAAAACAAATAAAACAATATTATTATTATTATTACATGAGTCGAAGAAAAAAAATTGCATTGTATTACAACAATAGCGATTACTTTATTCAGTTTTAAGAGAAAATCATGAAAAAAGCAACAAAATATAACAAAAAGATTAAAAAATGGTAAATTCCATACTATTAAACAAGCTTATCTTGTACTAGCATTCCGCCCGGGACTTCGTTTCCGTGGGAATTCGGGAAAATTATGTAGATGTCCATCGGGGTTAATGAAGCTTTCTAATGGTGAAACATTTTTTCAAATCGGTCCGGTAGTTTCAGAGCCTATTCAATGCAAACAAACAAACAATCAATCAAATCTTTCCTCTTTATAATATTAGTATAGATATATCCTTACTTATATACTTATATTTATATATACTTATTACTTATATTACTTATCCTTGCTAATATTATAAATGCGAACGTAACTCTGTCTTTCTGTCTGTCTGTCTGTCCGTCTTTCACGCCTATACTATTGAACCGATTTTGATGGAATTTGGTACAGAGGTAGATTAGATCGTGGGAAAGACGTTGGCTACATTTTATCCCACAGTTGGGCACGATATAACCTATAGTCCATGCGGGCGGAGCCGCGGGCGGAAAGTTAGTTTATTTATAAAACAGAAATGTTTAACGATTTTGATGAAATTCACAGGATAGCAGCTTAGCAGCATTTTGAGTCAAAAAATTGATCATCATAAGTACATTTATTTCCGAAAAACTGAAAATTCATGTAGTTTTTGTGAAAAATAAAACATTAGTTCTAAAAACGGTAAAAATGGCGCTAAGAGAACCCAAGCTTTAGCTCCGTCGCCCAGACGCTTGAAAACAAAATAAAACTTTTTAAAAGCCGCTTCATTTTATCATCACGTTTCCAATTACAAAATGGTTGCTTCTAAATTCGAAATCCAACGGTAAGGGTTGCCAGTGATGACACGACCCGCCCTACCATGATTGATCGTGTGCCAGCAACCAATTAAACTTGTCCACTACACTGAACGACATAAAATTTTGCAAGATAAATTGGATACCAAACGTGTATATATATTTTGCGCTTTTGCGAATATTGGAATTTATTTTTATTAAATAAATGTGCGCATTTACATCATTATACTTTAATTAAATGGAGCACTTTGTTTTATTTCCTATCATTTAATGTATTCCGTTTTATGTAAAACTAGCTGATGCCCGCAACTTCGTTTGCATGTTATTATTTTTTGTACAGAGTACACAGATAGAAAACATCCATCTTACGTGATTTAGATTTTTACATACAAAAGTTTTTTCCCGCTAACTCCCGTTCCCGTGGGAATTTTGCAATATTCTGTTGCAACTAAGCTTTAAGTTTACTAAGGTACCTGCATGCCAAATTTCAAGCGTCTAACTTAAGCGGTTTAGATTTTTCATACAAAAGGATTTTCCCGCTAATTCCCGTTCCCGTGGGAATTTCGGGAATTCCTTTCTTAGTGCACCTCTACGGTACCTAAGCTACGTCCCTTCCAAATTTCAAGTGCCTACGTTTAGCCGTTTAGGCTGTGCGTTGATATGTCAGTCAGTCAGTCAGTCAGTCAGTTTCTCCTTTTATATATTTAGATAAGTTGTTAGCAGAGTACCTATTTGTATAAAAATATTACGTAATTTTTCTCTACTTTCGTTGTGATTTCATGTAAGTCGGGATAGCCGAGACATGTCGTCCGGGGGATCTCGCATATTCAGGTCGATAGCAAATCGTATGTGACGACAAACATGCAAACTTTCATCGTTTGTGACGGTACACTTTCGCCAAAAATCAAAAAAACATGGTTCAGCCAGACGGAATTGTACTTTTCGGAGCACATCAGATCTCAGTTCCTGAAGGGTTTTCGGGATTCGTTCCTGATCAAAAGGCATGTGACGCGTATGTCACAGAAATAAATCAATTTTCCAAAATGTTCCAAATTACTAGATCTTATTATTCTCAAAAGTTTCATCTCAAGACAAAGATTTGTACAAATCTATGTCAATAAATTTAGAAGACGTTAAATGAAGACGTAAGAGATGTCACTTAACCAGAATCCCTAAGATTACTGCTCCTAACTTTCCAACTTTAAAAGTGTGACTTCAAAGAATTTAATTTCTCTGATCCTCTCTCCTCCAAGAACAGTTTAATAATTCACTTGGGACGAAAGTTCAGATCAAAGGTCATCTAGAACAATTAAGACTTCAGGTTTAATTTGAAACTGTCTTATTTTGTTTGTTAAAGGAAATTAAAGATTTTCGTACAGGAGCACTTTTAGCCGTGGGTGGTAAAGGGGGAAACTAATTTAAAATGTCTTAAATTGTATTTATACTTCACTGCTTTCTGTGCGAGGCTTCGTTCCCTTAGGAATTAGGGAAAATAATGTAGCCTTTGTTATTCTGATGTCTAAGCTACATTACTGTTAAGTTTCCTCAGAATCCTTTTAGTAGGTTTTTGCGAGAAAGAGCAACAAACATCCATTTTCCTATCCATTTTCACAATCTTTCGTATTTATTATTATTCGGATTGGATTGGTAGGAAGTAGTAAACCCTACACACTCAAAGGCCCACACTAAGGTTTTCCCTTGTGTCGTGGGTCCCTCGGAACATACATTAAGACAGACACAAACACCCATGACCCGAGAACAAACATCTGTTTTTTACACAAACGTTTGTACGGATTGGGAATCGAACCCAGGACCCGTCGATCAAGAGGCAGCGCCACTATCACTCGAAAAAAACTGGCCGTCCAAAGTAGTATTCTTATTTTTAAAAATTTCAAACTTATGAATTTATAGTTTGTTTGAATATATAGTATATAGAACTACGTGTTTGAAAAAAGTAAAAAAAAAAATTACCATTTAAAAATAGAACGCTCGTGTAAAAGAAATCATATTGGTGTTCAATTTTATTGTAAAAAAGTGTAGATTTGAATGGGAACCAATAAAACACTGCAGTGCAATAGTATCGACTCTTCGCTCGTTCATTTTTCTCCTCTTGCTTTGTGATGCAATGCAGTGTAGTGTACCATTCATTTTGTTACGAACGAACTGAGCATTTATATTTTTTAAATATTTCACTCAATAAGAGTTTTGACAGTAAAGAGATGGGCATGTGAGCCAGCCGCATATTGGGTATTATCGCGTTAGATTTTAGACATTTGCAAGGCTTTCTTTTACATAATTTAACTGAGAAATGTAATACTTAAATTGAAGAACTTGTAATTCTTACCTAGTAGGTGAAAATAGTTTTCCATAGCATTTTTTTTCACATACCCTGTATGTGACTAACATTAGCACAATATTCTATCGAACAAAACAATAATTTTTGTGATCGGTTCAAAGCCGGCGGAAGACAGACATGCAACACTCCTGCCTATATATTCAGGTTAGGCAGAGCAACATCTAAATATATAAAAGGAGAAACTGACTGACTGACTGACTGACATATCAACGCACAGCCTAAACAGCTAAACGTAGGCACTTGAAATTTGGAAGGGACGTAGCTTAGGTACCGTAGAGGTGCACTAAGAAAGGAATTCCCGAAATTCCCACGGGAACGGGAATTAGCGGGAAAATCCTTTTGTATGAAAAATCTAAACCGCTTAAGTTAGACGCTTGAAATTTGGCATGCAGGTACCTTAGTAAACTTAAAGCTTAGTTGCAACAGGATATTGCAAAATTCCCACAGGAACGGGAGTTAGCGGGAAAAAAACTTTTTTATGTAAAAATCTAAATCTTAAACCAAACCAATATTTAATAAACTAAATGAAGGTCCATTAATGGACCGTCAATAAAGTGTAATCTGTTCAAAAGAAAAAATTAACACGTAAACGAAATTGCGGGCATCAGCTAGTGCATACACAAATCCATAGCGAAAAAAAAAAATTCAGAACCTTCTTATAAGTCAGTTAAAAAATAAAACGTATTTCTGACCATGGAGATTTACTTACGTATTTCCATTCTCAGGCGCCAAGAGACAGTGGTATTTGGCGCGCAATTTAACCATTGTTTAGTTTAAAAGCGTGTGCGTCTCAGCCGTTCGTAATGGGTGTCTGGGGGAACGTTCCCAAGCCTGGGAAGCCTCAGGCATAAACATGCTCCTGCAATTTTAAGTTTTTGGCATCCGGCAACTGTATTACTCAAACCCACGTTTTGTACAAATAACGCGAAACGCGCTGCCAAGTTGTTTATGTTTTTGCTTTAAGAGGACAGTGTACTTTTTATAAATAGTTTTACATTAAATCAGATATGACAGTCAACTTATAATAAATAATTAACATAATTTTCCACGTTAAAAACGTATGAGTCACCGACTTCAATCCCAACAACAGTTCGCACAAAGTAGATAACAAGTATTTTTTGCAGACTACAATGCCTATTAGCAGATAACCACAAACGAAAATGCCACTCATTTATTTAGATGATATTCTGGTTTGTAGTTTTTATTTTTTTTATTTTTTTAAAAACGCTGTATTATTTTCGATAAAATTTATATGGGACCACCTCTGGAGTATATATATACTCTTCGAGAGTATATACTAAGAGTATATACTCTTTCGAATTGGCGGAGAAATCGGTGAACAAACATAACAAAAATACATACAGTCGAACATAGAACCTCCTCCTTTTTTGAAGTCAGTAAAAATTAGATTAAATCTAATAGTCAAATAACCCGCCCCTAATCGTTCCTGGTGCAAAGGTGCTCATTACGGCTGCTGCATTTTCGCGCTGTATGGCTATAGACAACCTCTGTACCAAGGTCTTCTCCCACCTCTCTCAACCGACGCGACGCCCAGTTTCTCTAATGAATTGTTTCTCTGAGTGTTTTTCTTTCCTAAATAATTTTAGGGAAAAAAAAACTCTCAGTGCGAATAGAACTTGAACCCACGACCCCAGGATTAGATCTCCTGGTGCTCTAATCAACTGAGATATAGCGCCGAATATTTTTATTTCCATAGAATTATTTGTGAAAATCCCTCACGTATTTTCACAAATTTGTGAAAAGCGTTTTAAACATATTATACTTTTATAGTTCTGTTTTTTACTTGGTTTTGGATTTTCATAAAGCGATGGCGATTGGTCGTACGTTGCTACGTTCACACCTTCCGTTTTTAGGTTGTACAGAAGCAATGGATGTCGACTTTTGAATGTTTCAGGTTCAATTTCCGTGCGACCAAAACCCTATATGATTTTGCCCTTGTGGAATACATTTACAATTCGGTTTACATTGCGTAGTCATTTTGAGTTCAAATATAATAGTAAGTAAGGTAAGGGTAGTAACTTTGCAATGTATATCGAATTGTAATAATTCTATTTTCCAATTTTAAGGGTGACTTTCACCAATGCCGTTAATATATTTAACAGCCTAAGCACATTTAACTCGGCTGTCAAACATAAAATCTGTCAAATTAATTAAAATTAGTCTTGATAAATACGTTTAGCACTTTGGTGAAAGTCGCCCTATGTTTAATTAAATACCTAGACAATAGTTACCTTCGTCAAAGCACGATGTTAAGTTACACATAGTAGATAGTTACTGTTAGTTGCGCCATGCGCCACCGCGCTGACTTCAACCCTTTACATTTTTTGAAATAAAAAAGAAAAGCTAAGCCTCGTGGCTTAGTTCCTTATTAAATCTCAAACAGAATTAAAATACCTACTTACTATTGAAAGCAATGTAAAAAGTTTCCACTTTTGTATGAGTGTCCCCTTAAGCTTTAAGCTCTTATTTTACGCGTCCAGCGCGGTGTCGCTTTATTACTCGGTTTTGGCTATAAAAAGCTTTGTTTTATACTATTTTCTGCGACTTTTTTGGTGCTGTATACCCGTAAACATACACTTCTGAAGCGTTTGTTCTGTGTTATAGATATGTATTCCAAACAACCCGCATTGGATCAGAGTAGTGGACTATGGCGTAAATCCCCTTCGTGTTGCCTAAATCCCTTTGAAGGGAGGCACGTGCCCCTCGGTGGGGACGTATATGGGCTGGTAAAAAAATGAATATTCCGGGAGTTACTGTAAATTTCATAAATATATTATTTTGAAAGTATTCCTAGGGATCAACCAACACTCTATAATTACGCCAGTCACCCTAGACATATAAATCGCGTCAGGTCGCAAAATATAGCCCCGTTCTGACTTTTTGGGATGTTGTTAGAATATATACCAATAGTGTAAAACCAAACTTGCAATCTCGAAAGACCTGTGCTAACTTGGTGGTGCTCGAAAAACCTCGGAATTTTCGACCTTTTTTTAGTTTTTTGCTTACACCCTTCTTACACCATCTAAAATACGCATTTTACAGCAAAGTCATATATTACACTTCTAAAGAAGTTATAATTAGCAACAATTTGAGCGCGATCACAGCTCTGTATGTTTAGCAGATCTCTGTAAATAACTCTAGAAATAAACTAGAATGTTTAAGACGACTGGTGTTAATGACAAGTTTGTAGTAAAACAGAAAAAAAATTATCCTTAAGTCCAAAGTCAACGACGACTATTTTTGAGATTTAATGTAAACAGATATTTAATGTATCACTTTAAATTAGTTTGCTAAACGTTAGGGGGCGATTTTATCCGTGAAAATGAACAACTTTCCAAAAGAGGATAGTAGAATCTTGTTCTTCGAAAGACTGTTTATTTGTTGATTATTTAAAAAAAACAATTTCTTAAAATTACTTACATTATTTGATTTTGCGCTACATACATAACACCTACAGCCATAATTATAGAGCTATTTCCTACTACAGCATGTAAAAGATTTAAAATATATATATTCCTACATGTCTACATGTCCATGTGTAAAAACTGATAAAGTTTGAAGTGCACATAACGGTATTTAGTCCGAAACATACTTAGTTGGGAAATGTATAATCCAGCTGTAGTTTTAAGAGCTAAAATATGTTATATGTTAGTTAAACTGAAACTCCGTGTAACATTGGATGAAGTTAAATCTCTAACTTTACAACGAAGGGTCAGTCTACGAAACTTTGTTTTAGTTAAATAACAAGTTTTGTTAGGTATTTAGCTATTAACCTTTTATGTTTTAAGTACTTAGTTCTAATACTCGCAATAGTATTTTATTTTTTGATTAATTAATTTAACTCGCCTTTTGATGGATCTCATTAGGATAACCTTGTTTATACTTTATTTTGTTTTTCCACTTAATTAGAAAATAAGGTGTGCGCAATGTGCGCGGATTTTTCATACAAAAATTGGTTACATAAGCCACATGCGAGCACACGAACGTAACCAAAACAGAAGTTAGATTGAAGCCATGGTCGAAATCGGCCGGGACGACATCATCATCGATCGAGAAAATAAGCAAAAGAAAAATATAAAAATTAACATTGTTATTCCAATGAGCGATGTGAACATCTATAGTCATGTGTATTAGTCACAATCAACTTGTAAAAGATTTATTGAATTAATGTTGTTTACTTACATATAGTGTAGATGTTATTTTATATAAATAAATATTTGGCATAAACACGGAGAAAAATCTCTTAAAAGCAACAAAAAACCTGTGCTGTATATGGGACAGCCACATAAAATTGTAGTAGTTACACTATTTTTAGCAATAAATGCTACACACTCATAGTAGTATTTATTACTAGTAGTCTTATGGTCCCACTTTCTTTTTAGGGCCCCGGTTCTGTAACTTAAGTTGTGTGTCGATGGAATGGAAGCCATTTTATCTGTTCAGGTGGTGAAATTGAGAACTATCTAATTTCCATATACTTGCTGACAAGCACCCCGACCAGCAGCGCCCCGTCAACACAACGTACTCCTAAAGTTGCAAACTACCTAAAGCAACTGAAAAGGTGGCGCGGCGCCATCAGTCATTAAATATATGAAATTTGGATAGTTCTCAATTTCGCCACCTGAACAGATAAAATGGCGACCATTCCATCGACACACAACTGAAGTTACAGAATCGAGGCCCAATGTAGATGACTTGATATTTCAGTTGCCTACTGAAAATAATCTTATTCAAGTAACACAAACATTTGAAAATTGTATTTTCAAGTATCACTCTGTCTACTGGCGAAAACCGTATGAAAATCTGTTTTGTAGTTTTAGTGTGAACGGACGTGGGTAGATAGAAACATTTTTGTGTTTTATATACGACAGATTTATTCAGATTTGAAGAAATAGCGAACGGACGAAATCGCGGGTGGGAAGCTAGTATTCTATATGTTTCACTCCCAGCCCAGCTTGGAAGAAGATAATATATGTACCCTTATAAGTTCAATTTATATTCAAAACAAACTAAGTTATTAAAACGTTGCCGAGGTGGGCATTTCCCAAGGCGCGAGTTGATACAATTTCAATTTCCGCTCAATTTTAATTGAATACTACAATGCAGAGAACAACATATTTTGCTGCTAGCAAAGCTATATTATACAAACTGATACACAATAATACAAAATATATCGAAACAAATTAAATACTTAATTGATTAAAAACAAAGAAAATATTGTGTATTAAAACGGCGCTGACGCTGCCACAGGATAGCGCTGTTCCTCCGTCAGAACCTACAGTGATTGACCACAAAAACAAAAATAATAATCTGCTTCTTAAAATTAAATTAAAAAACAAACAAATACAAATAAATGTGTGTATTTTCGCGTGTGTATGTCTGTGTGTGTGCATGCTTTTTTGTGTGGAAATAAAGTAAAAGTCAGTATAGCTTTATTTTGTAGAACTTTCAGAATGTTATTTAAAATAAGTCAAAGCAGTGAAGTACATTATAGGATTGAAATACATACTCGTACATACATATTCATTCTTTTGACTCTACTGACTCTAAAGAAGAGTTGAGTTGTTTTTGATTGAGAAGTCATAATATAACGCAGGCGGACGTATGTAATCATTGACCATATTTGGCTTGGCACTGACAAACAGATTTAATATTTTTATTAAAAAGTGTATTTATTTTTCCAGTTTTGTGTACTTAAATAATAAAAAGTACTGGAAAACCATTGTAAGTGCCTTTTTAAATTCGAAGGTTTCCCTCGTTTTCCCTAGGATCCCATCATTAGATCCTGACTTGGTGACAATGGGACCACCTCTGCAGTATACTCCTTTGAACAAAAAAGTTATTTTGAAAATCGGTCTACATTGGTTGAAAAATGTGTGAATATATACAAATATATATACAAAAGATACATACTTACAGTCGAATGTAGAACCTCCTCCTGTTTTGAAATCAGTTTAATAGATACTTACTTATTGCCTAATGGATCTTCTTGTAAAACTCGAGAACGCGAACCCTTCCTAGCCATGTTGTTTCACAAAAGGCTGCCTTTTTTCTTTCTTTTCCTATCTTTTAGCGAGACAGATCTCTGAACTATTCGATAAAGGACATCTCAGTTTTATGTTGTGTCTGGGGTCGTTCCGTCCCGTGCGGTTTTTCATTACTTCGTCGTAAAGTCTGAGATAATTTTTTTAATGTTTCGTTGGCTTTTTAGCTTTTCTCCAGCTTAACTAATAAATTTGGTTTTAGAGAAGATTAAATTTTACGAGCTTCTCGCTTGTTATTATCTTTAGTTCTCAGATATTGGTTTTAAATTATTTTCAATTAATCGTAACTTTATTTTTATAATCCATACTATCCATACTAATATTATAAATGCGAAATTCTGTCTGTCTGTCCGTATTTCACGCCTTAACTACTGAACCGATTTTGATGAAGTTTGGTAAAGAGATAGATTAGAGCCCGGGAAAGGACATAAGCTACATTTTATCCCACGATATAAGCTGTAGTCCACGCGGGCGGAAAGCTAGTATTTTTATAAAGAGGAAAGTTTGCATTACAGCACAGGGTCCTCGGGGAATGGGGCCCCCGGGGCATAACTCTATTTACTACATTATGTTTTCTTTTTCCTTTATTTATATTCTGAAAGTAAGAAGAACATGCAAAGGCTATTTTAGCAAATAACTTCACAAAATACGGCAGCTGCCGATTTCTAAGAATTACGAGTGATTGATTACTGAGAAACGAAATACATAACCATGACCCGTTGTGATGGCTTTGTGAGAAGTTTTCTTAAAGAGGCCAGCGCCAATCTTAGAGGTTTGTATTATTAAGTGGATATTAGACCTTAAGCTAAAGCAAGTAGGACTATAATTGCTGTTGTGCTAGGAGAAACATGAAGAGAATGGAATAGAAAACATTTATTTTCCAGAATGTGAGAACAAATAAGTTTTTATTCTACAGCTACTTAGTCCTAGGTATGAGAATAAGAATAGTTTCAATTTCGCCTTTAGTTCAGTGATGATAAATTTGCCAACCGGTTTGAAGGACTCAGATTCGATTCCCTGACGTTGCAAAATTTTATTAAAAGACGGTTTATTCTTGAATGTAGGCGTAATTGAATGTTCTTCCGTATTTTCTCATCCACGCAACTGATTCACCTTCAGATCGAGGTTTTTTTTTACGGTAAGTTTATGTATAGAATAATATCTTACCGCCCGGGACTTCCTTCCCGTTGGAATAAATAAGGAAACAATTTGCAGCCTTTGTGTTATTCTGATGTTTCATTAAAGTTTTTGCGCGCAGGATTAACTAACATCCATCCTTTCGCATTTGGGCTGGACTTCGTTCCTGTGGAAATTTTGGAAAAAATATGTAGTCCGTATATAAATCCAAAGTATCAGCTACCTTCATATCAAAATTTCATCAAAATTGATCCAACCGTTCGAGCGTGAAGAAGTAACAAACTTACATATTCACAAACTTGCGCCTTTACAATAATAGTGTGATAAATATATGTGATGTGATTAATAAGATACTAGAGATACATCAACATGCATGTTTTATGCGAAGCTGAGGCGTTTGTATTTTCTAAAGCCGGGAAAAAGTCAGTAAAAGAAATAAAGATAAAACATGCAGATGAAAACTCCGTCGCCTGTGACCCCAGGTGCCGGTGGAGCATTATTTCAATACGTCAGCACTCGGTATCAGGTTCAACATGACAGGTGTACGTTCACGAACTGAATTTTCCTTATTTTTTCCAATAGATCGCTTTCTGCTGAGAATTCAAAAGGCGGAGGTGCTAGGGGATTTCAGTTTTGTTGCTATTTTTAGATAATTTATCTTCCTGACTGTCTTTACATGCAAAGCTCTTGTATCTATCACAAGTTCATAGTATCACATGAGTCTCCGGTCGTGACATAATTTTGTCACGTCGAGGTCTGCCTACGACGCTATGCAATAGATGGAGAGGACGGAACGAGATAAGTACATACGACAAAATGTTGACTGCCAAGGAAAAAATAATCTAAATATAGCTTTAGAAGCTTGTATTTCTTTTGTAGTCGGTTGACTCAGTGATGCAGTGATGATAATGATGAAATCACAACTCCGTAAATATGAATACAAATGTTTTTTAAGGACACTATACACCTACCATCAAAGATAGCACACAACTTATTACAAACTATCACTAGATTGAATGATCATACAGATTTTATCTCGAGACACATGTGATGCGCGTGACAGCCGCAAGAAGAAGTGCACGGTGAATAGAAAAATGTAGAGTGTGCGAAAAACGAATGAAAGAGAAAGAATGAAGGAATCAGAACGGGATAGGCTCATTTACATATGACTATTAATATTGTGGCTCGTTTAGATGCCATAACATTATCAGTCTGCAGTCTGCAGGTCCTATAATTGCATCTATCGCTTCTATTTTATCTTGGTTATCCATCAAAGTTATCCGTGATATTGCCCTCGGGAAGTAGTCTGAAAAACTTAAAACATAAAACTATGACTGAGTCTCGTTTTGTGATTGTATTACCCATGTATAACTTAACAATGTATAACTTAGACGGTAAAGTAATAGATTTTTTACCATTGCCCCTCGAAAAAGGGTCCGTTATTCTTCAAAAACAGTGAATAAAACGCTGTTTATTCCCTGAGTGAATAAAACATTTTGAATTTGGAACATGCGCGAATATACGGAGTTTAGTAAGAAAACAAAAGAAAATGTGCAAGGAGGTTGCATACTCTAGCTATAAAAACGTACTAAAACTTGTCTGTATGTAATAACTGGCTGTATGGAATATGGCTCGGTAAAAAAAATTAAATTTAGAATAAGGAATTCAGCCAATTTTCTGTGCAATTTTTGTGCAATTAAAAGTTTTTGTCTCAAAATCATAAAATGAGTTCGACATCCAGTGATGAAAGTGAACCTTTCGTTCCAGGTCATTTCGCGTTAAAGCATTATTGTTGATAATTTACTGTCATAGAGTAATTATTTTCTTTTTCTCGTAGTCAATGGTAAAAAGTAGAGTACCTAACACGTGAAAAAAAAAATTCATCTCGGCTCTTGCATCCCTCGATCCGCTCAGGATTCTAATCTAGAATCCCTCGCTACGCTCGGGATTCAACTTTAGAATCCTTCGTTCCTCTCGGGATACAACTCAATGCCTCGAAAAGAATTCACCTTTTTTTCACTTGTTGGGTAATCTACTATTAGTGGAAACTTTGTTGGCTTCTGTGATAATTAAGCTATTCCATGTCCGGTTAATCTATTAAATGTTTCAAAATTTGTTAAAATAAAAATAAAAAGTTCATAAAAATAAAACTTTTCTACAAAATGTAGGAAAGGGCTTCTAACTTTAGATGTTCTATGGCGAGGTCAAGTTTGGGCGCCGTCAAACAAAATTCTCTTCAACCGTGAGCTCATTTGCGATAAGAAGGTTCCGTATTATTGGCTTTGTAAAACCTTCTTTCTATTTAGATTCGGAGTTTTGTTATAACAAACGTTCATTTAATAATGTAATTTTCTTGTTGTTTTGCTTTTTGTACCTATGTGATTATATGCCAGTCATATCGAATATTAAACTAACAAAGTAACGGCTAGTTCTGATTTTTTCATATGTTGTTAGGACCACTACCAGTATTGTATATCCAAGTTTGCAGCTTCGAAAGACCTGTGCTAATTTCCTGAGATATGAGGCAAAATACTAATCGCGAAATTTTTGCACTTTTTTGGTTAAAAACATTGCGTGAAATGAAAAATATTGTTCGTTTGAGATTTGGCAGCCTGATCAGCTTTTTTTAAAATTTATGTAACTTTGGTCTTATCAGCTTTTTTTTTTTAAATTTAACTTTTTATGAAAACAAATGTTGTACTTTTTCGGTTGGTACAGAGCTGGTTCTCGCTGTTCTACTTTAAGAACGTGTAAATTTTAATTTTAAACGCATACTTTAGGATTTATATTGAGAATACTAAAAAAAGTGCGAAAATTTCGTGGTTTTTCGAGTGCTGCAAACTTGGATATATGATACTGGTAGTGGTCCTAACTATATATTAAAATCAGAATTAGCCATTAGTTTGTTTTTTTAGACATTTCTTGTGTTAAATATGACTAGCGTATTATTGCAACGTAGCGTCTTAAAATGTAGCATCAAGCTCTACATACATACATCAAGTCCTCTTTATAATGTTATAGTATAGAAGTATAGATTAACACGTTGGCTGCCCACCATACTACACCTTCACAGTATTCCTTCCACGCCCCATACAAATTTAATGATCCTACTGGTGATGCTCAAAGCATCGCTCTTCACTGAGGGGCCATGAGCATCACCGGTGGGATTAGAAGCTTATTTTTGGCTCAAGTTTGACTCTGGCCCCCCAAAAAAATCCGCAAAACAATAACCTCAAAAATAAGCTTCTAATCCAACCAGTGATGCTCATGGCCACAGAGAGATTACGTGATACTACCGGTGATGCTCATGGCCCGGCATATTTTCTAGATCCTTAACCTTACTATTTTAAAATTATAAATGCGAAAGTAACTCTGTCTGTCTGTCTGTCCGTCTTTCGCGCCTAAACTACTGAACCTAGTAAGTAATAATTTAGGAAATCATAACTGTAATACTAAATCATAAAATCATAAAGCAAATACTGTTCGGAATTACACCAAATATCAAGTCCTTTGTCTACCGTTTGGAAGACAGGTAATCATAATTTACGATTCACATTTCGAATGATATTTCCGACAGCATAAATGACTGTAAAGGACGAGGCCCTTATAGCCAGGGACTGAGTGAGGACGGGGGTCTCTCTATAATATAGTATAAAATGGGCCTTTTTATAATTCGAACGTCACGGCACGGCATGACAGAGTTTGTACTACCATTGCCTCCTATGTTTACAGCTTCTAATATCACTAGTGCATAGGAGGAAATGGTAATTTATTTTTATTTTTATAGATAATGGGTTTCCTCTTGACCACAATCCAGCCCAGGGGCGGAGATGTGGTCGAGGATGTAGCAAGCTCACCCAGTTCACCCAGTAATACAATTTTGCCGTGCCGTTTGTGTATTATAAAAAGGCCCAATCTTTACGAGGAATGTCCGATGTCCGTGTTATGCATGTTTCTTTTTAGCATGTAAAGTTTGTTCCTTCAATTGAGTATCCACCCACATTTCTCGTCTATTTTGATTTTTTATTATGAGATGGGTTAAGTCTTGACCAAGGTCATAGATGAAGTTAACAATGGAGCGAGTTAACCCATAAAATGTCTATTGCCTTTCTCGAAAGGGATAAATAAAACAAAAAACAACATTTATTTATTGTTCAAGCGTAACACTAAATTATAAAAAAATAAATAAAAAATACAAATTAAATAAAAATCTGACTGCTTATACTTAAACTATAAATATGATACAAAAATATTTAAAATAAATAAAAAAAGACACCTACCCAATTCATTCTCCACCAGGGTTAGTCAAGTTCAACACACACTTGACTATACCTTCACGATAAGAAGAAGAAGATTCTCCACGCCTGAGCAAGTCAGCGCAGAGCCGAGTTTCACACCGATTATGCCATGTAAAAGAGGATTTTTCCTTTATGCCCCTGACCAAACTATTACGAACAACTTTTTCTATAAGACCAACTTTCCTACTAAAAAATAAAAATCAGATGTTCCATACATTTTGGTTGAGTAGGTGTTGAACCTTTGTACAATCAGTTTTCGAACAGTAAACTCGGTCACCAACACTAGTAAATTATTCCGATTTTGAGATAATAATAAACAAGTTCAAAAAAAAAAAGACGCTTCACACTCAAAGGCCCACATTAAGGTTTTCCCTTGTGTCGTGGGTCCCTTGGAACACACAAAGACAAACACAAACACCCATGACCCGAGAACAAACATCTGCTTTTTACACAAATATTTGCCCCGACTGGGAATCGAACCCAGGACCCGCTGATCGAGAGGCAGCGTCACTACCACTCGACCAAACCGGCCGTCGTTCTACAACTAAAGATCATTTTTGAATTTCATTTAACAGAAATTATGTTTAAATAAATTTCAGTGACAATTAATTGTAATGACTTGACCCAAATCAACCCCCTGGCTACGACCCTGTCATAGGAAACGAAAATGAAATCTGTTTAAAGGAATACGAAAGGTCAAATCTAAATAATTAATTTACAAACCCCAATTATTAGGTTTAAATGAAATCAGCTTTTGCTTTGGAAGTCAAAGAACATGTTATGAGTTACCAGCTAGTTCCTTCCTGCAGAGCTAACATGAACGCGTGACATAATTTTGTTATGTCAATTTTTTCAACCGGAAGCTATGCGATAGAGCAAGAACCCAGCACAAGATAATATGACATAACTCTAAAATAAAAATAAAATATAACCGTATTAAAATTGATCCATTCGTTTAGGAGCTAGATACCACAGACAGACACACAAACACAGACATACAGATACACAGATGCACAGGTCAAACTTTTACAACTCTATTTTTTTCGAGGGTAAGAAATGAGTTACCAGCTAGTTTTTTCCTGCGGAGCTAACATGAACGCTTAACATAATTATGTCATGTAAATTTTGTTATTGTATTGTGCTCGCGACAGAGCGAGGGCGGCACAAGATAGGTATGTCAAAATTATGTCACGATGTCAATGCTTTTTACAATAAGGTTTCTATTCATAGAAACCTCTGATAAAACTTATCTGACTTTTCTTCCCCTCAAAGATATTTGACCTCAATAAACCGACCAATGTTTTTACTGCTACAAAGTTGTTGTCTTATAATTTTCCTTTCATTCCCAGGTGTTTGAAAAAAGTTAGAATTATTTGTTTTTTTTTGTTCCAGGGTCGGTTGGAGGGATGGCGGGGGTGAGGTGAGGCTGCGAGGGGGGCGGGCCGACCCCCGCGCGCCCCTCCATGGCCCATCGCAGACTAAGGTAAGGGGTGGTAAAATCCGTAGCAAAATTTCTACATCGGTCTTAAGTTTCCGCCTTCTATGTGTCTTAAACCTACACTAGAGACCAGCAAGGAGGGGATTCCTTAGGCAGATATATTCCACTATTTAAGTATGTACTTAGCTGTCTCTTAACTAGCTTTCCACCCGCGACTCCGCCCGCGTGATTTACAGGTTATATCGTGCCCAGCTGTGGGATAAAATGTAGCCTATAGCCTTTCCCAGGGTCTAATATATCTATGTACCAAATTTCATCAAAATTAGTTCAGTAGTTCAGGCGTGAAAGCGTAACAGACAGACACACAGAGTTACTTTTGCATTTATAATATTACTGGAAAGCTAGTGCTTTCCGCGGCTTCGCCCGCGTGGACTACAGGTTATATCGTGCCCAACTGTGGGATAAAATGTAGCCTATGACCTTTCCCAGGAAATGGTCACATTTCATGAAATGTTCACTGTGTATTTATTTTATTTATTTATTTACTTTATTGCAAACTTCACAGCTTATACATGTTACATTACATAGCCCTTATATTAAAATGTATACAGCCAATTAAGAAGCTAAACATATTATAAACTGTAGATTTAAATTAACGCGGGTCGCAGTTCTAACCTAACCTAACCCAACCTATCCTTAACCCTTAACGGGTTGGTTGGGTTAGAATACTAACAAACCTACTTTTCGCAGTTCCGTCTATTGCAATCGAAAAAAAAGTCGAATGACTTATAAACAGTCAAAATCAAACATTTTATACATTTCTGGGCGATTTTAGGAATTATATACATGTCCTAGGAATTGTATACAATGACAGATTTCATACATTTCCGTTAACACATACAAAAATACAAACCTTTCCTTTTTATAACATTATTATATAAGTAGATTATAACATTTATAACCCATTAGCCGATATACCACGGACGCTCTTTTAGCAAAGTAATAGGTACTCGTTTAAGGCGACTACAGCACTCGATAAAGGCAGCACACATAGGAATATTGCCATCTCCGTCTCTCAACAGGCCTGGGCCGGCAGTGCGAACAGTGTCGATACACGAAGTTTACGGACTATGAAAGCGTGCGTGCGTAAAAACATGTTCGAAAGTTAGAAAAATGAGATTTATGGAAAGGTAACAGCTTAAATCGAAAAATGCGTTAACTACTTATTGAGAGTGTTCATTCACAAACATTTTGATAGCAAATTCAAGTTCCTGTGTGCATTTTTCTATCGTTTTTACAGCTTAAAAGATACACAATATTGGGTATTTAGAGGTGACTTTGTGAGCTTTTTCTATCGAACCAAAAGTGCTGAATCATGTTTTCAGCAAACTACTTATCTGGTTTATGTCCTGAATATTACCGTAGTATTTTTTTCTTCGATTTAATGCAGTGTGTCATGCTTATCTACGCATCATAAAATCGTAATTTAGGTGCTGTGTCGCCTTAATCAAAGATTTTATCAAACTTCGCGTTTACTGTTAACTATACCAAAATATAGATCGAGTTTTTTAATTATTTTGAACCGTAGGCCATGCTCTTGGTAGAGCACTTACCTCTAGTTCAGGGCCCCGATTCTGTAACTTCAGTTGTGTGTCGATGAAATGGTCGCCATTTTATCCATTCAGGTGGAGAAATTGAGAGCTATCAAAATTTCATACATCTAATGAGGGCTGCTTTGACTGGTGGCGCCACCGCTAACTGAATGTTCAGTTGCAGGTAGTTTGCAACTTTACGTTCGGTTGGCGGTGGTGCTGCTGGTCGGGTGGTTGTCAGCAAGTATATGAAAATTAGATATTTCTCAATTTCGCCACCTGAACAGATAAAATGGCCTCAATTCCATCGACACACAACTTAAGTTACAGAATCGGGACCCAGGTAATTGAACCATTCGTTCGGAAACATGACTTCCATTACAAACTTTACAAAATAATAAGCCCTAATTGGCTTGTCAGCGCCCTTTGTTGTTAATGGTAAGTAATTTCAAGTCAGATAGGCTTAGAAATCCAGTCTACAATAATATTACTTAGTTTGCTTTAGGGTTTTCTGAGTAAAGCAAATTGCGTCTCACTTCATAAACGTTACTTGTTATTTTTCGTGTAAGGACGCGTTTAAGAAAATCAAGCTTGACAGTGTTTTAGGGTTCCGTAGTTTAGTAATTTCACCATGTCCGTTTATCCGCGGTTGTACATATTAAAAAGTTGCATTTTTTTTTACATTTAATATACGAGTCATTAGTAATATTGTTTTTAAATTGTGTCGTTGAGTTACGGAATAAGTAAGTACATAAGTAGTAAGTACATCGTGTCATTTGATACTATTCTGGAAAAATAGGGATCTATTTCCGAAATATTTAACCTTAAAGCGATTATATTTGTTAAACCCAAGTGTTCCCCCCTCTTCTACCACATAAAGGTGTATAAAGTTCACATTGGTTGTGTAAATAACAAAATTAATAGAAAACTATCACAGCTTAATTGGTTTTACAAGTAAATGAGTAATGGTCGATCATGTAATAAAATGAATTTTGAATTTACGGAACCCTATACTACGCGTGGGCCGAAACTCCTTTCGCCGGTTTTATTTTTATAAATACCCCACATTCAAGAGACCATATTATGTTTATCGGGCGTTTTCCGCACTTAGCATCTCGATTGGGTCGTTGTACGTTCAAGAGGCCATACGAAGTGGCCATATTAGACTGGAAGAGATCCCTTAGGGATAAGTCCGCCTTTGCTATTAAATTACTTTTAAAGAATTTACATAACATACATAAGTTTTCCCTTGTGTCGTGATTCTTCCGTACACACACAATGACATACAAACACATGTACCCGAGAACATATATTTGTTTTTTACACATACATTTTCATGATGCGGAATCAAAACCAGGAAATGTCAATTCAGTCTGCGTCTGCTACAAACCACTGAATCAAACCAATAGTTAAAATGAAAACGGTTTAGTCGAAAATCAAGCTTGATCTGAATTAACTGAACCATTTCTAACCAGCGCACATCCGTATTAAGAATTCAAAATCTCGCTTTACTTGAAAGATTGATCTGGCTTGTTCGAACAAACTATCGAACACTCCACAAATAGATACAGTCGTCAGCAGAATATGCTTGCTCATGTGATCAAATGAACAGTGAATTTCAACTTCAGACAAGCTTTAAAATTCGATATAACGATTTTGGCAGTGATTGGGCGGCCATTCACAGCTGAAAATACACCAGCAACGTCGAGAGGTATCGAATCAAATGGGTTTCAAGTTGTAGAACAAATTCAGCTGCAAAGTGGTATGTGTATTTCGTTTTTGACATAGAATTTCTGGAGCGATCTTTGGTTTGTAGAAATATTACCATTTGTACCTTGAAATGAGGCAATTGATTGAATTTGAAATAAAGTCCATTGGTCATATAAGACTGAAGATTTTGGTATACCTACTGGTCCGCCATTTTATGATATAAAAAAGTTATGTTGGTGGTGCCAACCGTGGGCAGATTTTTCAACTTATTTTAGATGTTCGTAAGGATTAGAAGCGTCTTGTTACGTGAAATAAAACCTTATTTATTATTTTATTAAAGCTTGAAAGCTTTTGAAATAATCAGTACTTTATTCTGTATATGACGAAATGACACCCTAATTTTATAATACGGACGGCCGCAACTCAAGTCTACTCTATGCTGTTGTGATAAGAGCGGTTTTGCAATGAAATGGAGTAACCTGATGCCCTGGCCTCTGTACATATGCAACATTACATCGCTATACTCGTATACGATGGTTTATGATTTAAAGTGATGAAAATCCAACAGATTTTACATTTCATTGCTCATATCTCGAATTTTTCGCTTGACGTATTCTCGTCATTTGGAATACTAATTAACCTAATTAATTTGCTGGCAGGTGGGTCGTACTCGTGCACCGTTTGCGGTGGGTGTTGGGGTCATGAAAAAGTTCTTAAAACACAATATACATAGCAGAATAGAGAAACTCTGACAAATTTTGTACCATATTTTAAATCCGCTGGCCAATTTTGGTAAAAAAACTGCAATATCACGTTTGCAGCTGACATTTGCGAAGTGACGTTGAATTGCAGCGTCACTAGGCGTATTTTGTGCTTCAATTTGCAGCAGACTTGCAAGAGCAGTTTTTATCGCTGTTCTTGTACTGCGGTAAGCCTGTAGTAGGACTGCAAATGAGAATTCCAATCTGTCATCATTTATTCAATTTGACACACATCGCGCAACAGTGCAGCTGCAGTTTTTTTACTGGAATTGGCCAGCAGTTCTTTGCAAACTATGACAATAACAATGGTTTTGATCAGTGCAGTGGTTAGTTCCCCCCTTAACGATTAGCTCATAATCAAAGTATGTGGCGAAAATAGTTAGTAACACTGAACTATTCTTGAGTCAATGGTTCATGGGTTGGATTTCTTTTTGGGGCAACATTTGTATAGTAAAAAATATGGGATCTAGGCATATTGTGGTCGTCTTCGTTTGTGTCAAACGTTAGTGTGGACCCTTGAGCGTGTGGAGTTTATTTCGATATTTGTTAGATTAGAATTCTCCTTGATGTTATTTGTTAAGAAAAGCTTTTATTTGTTAAGTAAACATGTCCTATTTTTGCTCTAATAGACTGTGAATTATAGTGTTTAATTTGTTATCAGGTGGGCCGTCCAGTGGGTGTTGTCGGTGGGAGCTTGGGCCGCGCTGTGGGGCTGCGGGCTCGCCCACACGCAACTGATACCGGCCCTGGCGCCGCCCTGCCCTTCTCAATGCATCTGCCTTTCACAGTCACAGGTGCGGACTCGAGGTTTTTTGTAAATTAATTATGCTTTTAAATTAATTATTATTATAATTAATTATATCAGATGTGTTCAAGTATGCTGAAATAAGGACAATGAATCGGTTAAATGAATGTTCAGTCAATATGGAAAGAAAACAGGAGACATTTATTTTCGCACACCACAAAGCAACATGGTTAGAAAAAAAACCCAATGCGATTGAAGATGTCCAGTGCTGGACATAGGCTTGTCAGATTTCTTCAGTCACATTTAAGTTATGACGTACTTAAATATGACTGAAGGAATTGATTCTTTTACCCGTGTTAAACACTCTACTTTTCATTTTGAATATGAGGTAAATAAACACAATTTGCCTCGTCTTTAATTGAATCTGGTGTCAACATTTCAGAATCGCTAGAACTCATTTTTAATATTCAAATCTTAGCATAAATATTATTATAATTCCGTCAAGGATACATAACATATTAGTATCCCGCCAATTTATGTCGACTTTTAAATTTTAAATATGGAACTCACCGCGTAATTGTTGCGGCTTATTCCGCTCAAAGAAGTTTGCGCTAAGTTTACACTGGCTGTTTAGAAACACACATGGCCGAACATTTTTTTTAATTAGTTTTTTTTACATAAAATTCTTCACAGCTGACAGCAGCTCATTTTTAGGGTTCCGTAGTAATCTACGAACCCTTATAGTTTTGCCATGTTCGTCTGTCCGTCTGTCCGTCTGTCCGTCTGTCCACGGGTTTCCTAAGAAACCCTTGGTACTACAGAGCTGAAACTTGGCATGTTTATACATATGAATTACGCCGACAGAACTGTAGAGTAAAATCTTAGAAAAAAATTTTTTTTCGGGTGTCTCCCATAGACGTGAAAGGGCGATGAATTTTTTTTTCTCGCCAATATTTTTGAGTGGGATGTCATAGGATAGCATATTAAAAGATAGAAGGGGTTTACTAAAAACGTTTTTCGATTCAGCACTCCGTTTGCGAAATATAAATTTTTAAAGTGAAAATTTTTGTCAAACTCAAGTGTCCCCCCCCTCTACCTGCTAAAAGGTTGTTTCCAAAAATGTGGAAAAATTCACGTTGGTAGAATATATAACGAAATTAAAAGGAAAACTATCACACATAAGTTGGTCCTTCAAGTTTGCGAGTAATAATCGACCAAGTGCCAAACACTGTTGAGATTAATAAGAATATATTTACTAATATAAGATCCTTGGTACTACAGAGCTGAAATTTGGCATGGTCATAGATATTGATTGCGCCGACAGATCTAAAATATAAAATTTTGTAAAAAAACATTTTTTCGGGTGTTTCCCATACACGTGAAAGGGCGATGGTTTTTTTTTCTCGCTGATACCATCGAATTGAATGTCATAGGATAGATTTTTAAAATATAGAAGGGGTTTACTGAGAACGTTTTTCGATTCAGCACTCCGTTTGCGAAATATAAATTTTTAAAGTGAAAATTTTTGTAAAAAACAAGTTTCCGGGGGGGGACACTACCAGCTAAACGGTTGTTTCTAAATGTGAAAAAATTCACGGTTATAGAATATACAACGAAATTAAAAGAAAAGCTATCACACATAAGTTGGCCCTTCAAGTTTGCGAGTAATAGTCGACCAAACGTTTTTGGGATTAATAAGAATATGTTTACAAGGTTCCACGCTAAAAGTGAGGGGAGGTCGAAAGCCAAACTGTAACATATTAACATTTTAGATGTCGTTAAATAGTTTTTTGGGGGTGTTAATTACGAAAATGACATCAAAATTATTTTAACAGCAGGTTGATATTATTTCTAACAGTAATATTGCCGTAAAAAAACAAAAATTCGCTTACATTTTATACTTACATTCGGTTGTATTTTGACCAAAACAAATTTTTTTTCCGAAATTACAAACTCTTTAATAATACATTTGTTTTTAGGGTTCCGTAGTAATCTACGAACCCTTATAGTTTCGCCATGTCCGTCTGTCCGCAGGTTTCCTAAGAAACCCTTGGTAGCACAGAGCTGAAATTTGGCAAGGTCATACATATAAATTACGCCGACAGAACTGTAGATTTTGTGGATCTGTGGGTGATGATTTTTTTTTCTCGCTAATATCATAAAATGAGGTGTCATAGGACAGCTTTTTAAAAGACAGAAGGAGTTTTCTAACAACGTTTTTCGATTCAGCACTCCGTTTGCGAAACATAAATTTTTAAAGTAAAAATTTTTGTCAAACACAAGTGTCTACCTCTCTACCAGCTAAACGGTTGTTTCTCAAAATGTAAAACAATTCACGGTGGTAGTATATACAACGAAATTAAAAGAAAAACTATCACACATAAGATGGCCCTTCAAGTTTGCGAGTAATAGTCGACCAAGTGCCAAACTTAGTTGGGATTAATAAGAATATATTTACTAATATTAGATCCTTAATAGTACAGAGCTAAAATTTGGCATGGTCATATATATCTATTGATTGTGGTGCCAAATCTAAAAAATAAAATGGTGGAAAAAATTTTTTTTCGTGTGTTTCCCATTAACGTGAATGGGCGATGGTTTTTTTTTAGCCGATATCATCGAGTGCGTTATCATAGGATAGCTTTTTAAAAAATAGAAGGGGCTTACTACAAACGTTTTTCGATTCAGCAATCCGTTTAGGAAACATTAATTTTTGTAACGAAAAAAAATGTGGAATAATTCACGAGGGTAGCATTTACGACGAAGTGTACCCTAATCCAAAATGATTGACATACAAGGTTCCACGCTAAAAGTGAGGCGAGCCGAAAGC
Source organism: Aproaerema taeniolella (assembly GCA_949987775.1). Classification (NCBI taxonomy): domain Eukaryota; kingdom Metazoa; phylum Arthropoda; class Insecta; order Lepidoptera; family Gelechiidae; genus Aproaerema; species Aproaerema taeniolella. The sequence goes on along the minus strand of OX465243.1, from coordinate 19,317,427 downwards.
CAAGCTGTTACATATTGACATTTCAGGTGTCGTTTAATAGGTTTTTGTGGGTGCTATTATTTTATTATTCCTTACAATAAAATTGTCGCAAAAAAAAAAAAAAAATTCGCGCTCGCTTCGCTCGCGCATTACCCACTTCCATTCCGTTATATTTAGGCCAAACTTTTTAATAGGTACATTTGTTTATGATACTAAGTACCTATAGTATTTGGGGATTTTAACATCAACTATGACAATATGCTTGTAGAATTAAGAAGCCAGCTGCATATTTGAACCATGCTGCTACGGAACCCTACAATGCGCGTGGCCCGACACGCTCTTGGCCGGTTTTTAAAGTTCATTCCGGTCCTTAGGTGGGAAGTAATTTGTATGAATTTTTCCCTCCCTATGGAGGGAAGCAGCATTTTCCACCCAATAATCAGATCAAAATAACATTACTTTCCGAGTATGAGAACTGAACAATTTTGATATAACCTGAAATTCATAACTTAAAAACGGCTAAACCAAGACATAGCTAAGAACAATCTTCAGCTTCGAACCATCTCGACCACTTTCTAACGAAGAAAACCGCAACAAAATCGGTCCATTTGTTTAAACAAATAAGAGCTACGATGCAACAGCAGACACCCAGATACACAGACACAGACGTCAAACTTATAACACCTCTCTTTTTTGTCAGGAGTTAGTAAACTGAAAAGGAATCAACTGGTTACAGAAACTAGTCTATAATTTATCACTCTAAATTCCCCAATCAAAAGGCTGATGCGGAAAACGTTCAAACATGACGTATAACGAGCCATCTGCACCAAAATACTGCACAAATATCAAAACTCAAAGCAGCTGGGATTATTAAAATCTATGAGCTTTCATTTAAGGGCCATACATAAATTACGTCACATGTTAAGGGGGTGAGAGGGGGTGATTTCGTGACGTCACATTTCAAAATCTAAAATATCACTTTTTATTCTTTATTTATTTTATAATATAAGTGTTAAAACACGAACTTTGAACTGTATTTCTGAGCTCATACAACCAGAATATCTTTAAAGTACGAGTGAATAGGCTTCTTCTGGGTGAGCTCGCTACATCCTCGACCGCATCTTTGCCCTGAGCTATATTGATTAATAAAAAATAAAATAAAAATACGGAAAACTCATAAACATTATTGCAAAATATGAGACGTCACACTAGGGAGTCTCAGAAATATGACAAGCTGTGACAAGGACGGGGGGGAGGGTCAAATAATCATGAAATTCGTGTGGCGTAATATATGGACGGCCCCTTGACTGCAAAAACTGCCAGTTTCAAATTGATTTGATGTGTGAACGGGTCTCGAATGTCGGTAATACCCGGAATGAAATTGATATTTGTTTTGGCCGTTTATTTGATAAGCTTAAGTTCTGAACAATTGATTCGAAATATTGAACGTGCGGTTCAATGGCTCGATGGGATATTCTATGGGATTAACGCGTATTGATACACTTTTTGGGCCTTTTCTATTTTCCATAGCTACCGATGTGATAAGATTTTTTTGTTATTTTTGTCTGAATACCTGTGATATGTGGATTTATTTGATTTGTATTCTATTGTAAATTGTTTATCTTGTCTACACTTCTCTTTTATAGAAATACTAGCTTTACGCCCGGGACTTCGTTCCCGTGGGAATTTCGGAAAATTATGTAGCCTATGTGTTAATCCAGGGTATCAGCTACCTCCACACCAAATTTTATCGAAATCGGTCCAGCCGTTCTCGAGTTATAAGTGTTGTAACAAACACGACTTTCTTTTATACATATAGATCTGTGACTGTCAGTTTACTGCCGTCATTTTGGAATCGTGTAGATAATTTTATTTGTCTCCGTCTCTAGAATTGGTATTTTTTAAATGCTTACCCGTGTGAGGGATATTAAATAAATACTTTTAGGGAAAGAACAATGGTCGGCGCAAATGGAACTTGAACTCATGACCCCAAGATTAGATCTCCTGGTGCTCTTACCAACTAAGCTATCGTGCCAAAAATTTTTCTTTCCCCAAAGTTATTTGTTTCACAATCTTGTTTATTTTGACTATATAAAAAAAATATTTGAGTTTTTTCTTTCTTTGCATTTTCTGAGAACATTTACTATAGTAATGTACATATTTTTCATTTCTCAGATAGTAGTGTTATTTTGATCTGATTATTGGGTGGAAAATGCTGCTTCCCTACATAGGAAGGGAAAAACTCATACAAATTACTTCCCACCTAAGGGCCGGAATGAACTTTAAAAAATAGGTAAAAAAACTTTTTAAGTTAAACGGTTTTATGTTAAACATACATTGCAATGTTTAAGATAAATGTACTAAAAACCAAAAAATAATAAAATATATACAATCGTGGGAATTATAAACATATGCATAGACTAGACTAAAATAAAACCGTGGGGCACATTAAGTCGATAATTTGTAGACAATTGACGTGCCCCACGGTTTTATTTTAGTCTAGTCTATGCATATGTTTATAATTCCCACGATTGTATCTATTTTATTATTTTTTGGTTTTTAGTACATTTATCTTAAACATTGCAATGTATGTTTAACATAAAACCGTTTAACTTAAAAAGTTTTTTTACCTATTTTTATTTTCTAGTTTTTAGTTTTTATTAAAAACATACATTTGGGTAGCGGCGGCCATCTTGTATTTCAATTTTTTATAGTATATTGTATTCTGCTTGTTGAGCCCTTTCATTTGATACCCATATTGATGGGATTGATAAAACCTACGTTATCCGCCATTTGGTAGCGGCCGCCATCTTGGATTTCAATTTTTTATAGTATATTGTATTCTGCTTGTTGAGCCCTTTCATTTGATACCCATATTGATGGGATTAATAAAACATAAATTATCCGCCATTTTGTAGCGGCGGCCATCTTGAATTTATAATGATAATGAATAAACATAATTGTATTGTCACCAAAATCCAAAGTGTATACAAAATTTTAGATTAATCGGTTGACAGGAAGAGGGTGAAATTTGAATTACTAAATTTGACCCAAGAATAATAAATAAAACAAACGGGGTGAGCTAAATAAAACCGTTTAAAAATAAAACTGCTGTCAGCTGTGAAGAGTTTTATGTAAAAACTAATTTTAAAAAATGCTGCGGCCACGTGAGTTTCTAAACAGCCAGTGTGAACTTTGCGCAAACTTCTTTTAGCGGAATAAGCCGCAACAATGAGTTCCATATTTAAAATTTAAAAAGTCGACATAAATTGGCGGGATACTAATAAATATGTTATGTATCTGTGACAGAATTGAAAAAAATAGGTACTACTAATATTATTATATATTATCAATAAGTAGTTTAGATAAACAACTAGTTTTATTTTCTTCATATTCGAAATGAAAAGTAGAGTGTTTAACACGGGTAAAAGAATCAAAGCGCACGATAGTGCGCCGGCCAAGTTCTAAGCACAGGCCGCGCGCACACCGTGCACTATTTACCCACTTTTGACCCCCCTGTATCTTCTTACCTGATTAATAGATCTGGATGAAACTTTACGGACATAATAACACCTTTTAATATACTTTGAATAAAAAGTTTCAAAATTGTAGCTAGTACTCACTGATTGACTCACTGACAGCTCATCAAAATGTTTGACCACTTCTAGAAGACCTACAAAGCTAAAATTTGGTATTTAGCTAGTCGTCAGGGTAAGAGTAATGGAAAAATTCGAATATTGGAAATTGGTCAAGTGCGAGTCAGGTTTTAGTCAAAATTATGTATAAGAATGTTGGTAATACTTCTCTAAGACTAAAAAATCTGAAATTTGGCATGGGGATAGTCGTTAACATTTAAAAAAGTAAAGAAAACATTGAAAATTGGAAATCGGTCAAGTGCGAGTCAGGTTATAGTCATTATTATGTATAAAAATGATATAATATGAACAACGTTGCGATAGTTACTATAAAGCAAACTGAGCAAAAAGAAATGAAACCCCAACAAAAACATAAATGTAGGCCAAGTTCTTGTACATAAAAAAAGACTTGAAATCTAAACTACAGCCAAGTTAATAATAATCAGAACTGATATTAGTCATTCGAACTTGGCGGGTTTTGAAATTTTTTTTATGTACAAGAACTTGGCCTACATTTTTACATTTATGTTTTTGGTGGGATCAATTCCTACTCGGACTATATAAATACCTCGGGAATGGATTCTTTCCACCCTCGATGAACAATCTACTATTTTACACCATCAGAAAGTAGAGATGTCAACCAACAAAAAAACCCACCGACTTTTTTACAAAAGCAGAAAGAAATTTTATTTTGAGGCAAGAATTTTCGATTGAAAATAAGGGTCCTTTTTTGATATTAAGTAAAAAGTAAGTAAAAAGATAAAAATAAAAAACCAAAAACTTGGTTGTTTGAATTTTTCACACAAATTTTGAGGTTAGGCGAAAAAATGTAAATACAAAAGTTGTAGATATTTTTATTAACTACAACTTTGCTATTTCACTTTTTTTCATAAGACTTGTAGTTTTGCCGCAAATCGAGATAAACCGTTTTTTTCCCTTAAGGGGGTGATCCCTTCCACTTGCCGACCTCAGAAGATCGCCCGTAATTAATTTTTCCTTTAATTTTTGTTACGAGTATATTCTCTTCCTTTTCCAATGGGTTTCATACTACTATTTTTCTTGAGTTTAATAAAATATTCATACAGAAGTTCGCTGCGGGACATAGTCTTCTTCCAGTGATCTCTATAAAGAAATGGATTGAAACGGTGGACCTGTCTTTGAACAACTTATCGGTAGTTATTTTCGGTCCGTGGCCTCAATGACTATCATTTAAGTCAATATTTTACTAGACAAACGACAACACATTTATGTATATTTTATTAAATCAGTTAGATACTTACCTACTTAGTTTGTCATATATTATGCATTGTGTTCATATATTTGAGTAATATTGCTCTGAAGAGTCGTTATATGTTGGGAAGGACAATTTGTAAAACGATCCCATTACGTTTGTCTTTATAGCTATGATTTTTTCGCAGGTGGTGTGCAACAGCGCAACACTACGCGGCGTGCCATCAGCCCTAAGCTCTGGAGTGACACAGCTGTCCTTGTCCCGCGCAGACCTTCGGGTGCTGAGATCAGATGCCTTCGCCCATCTTCGCCAGCTGCGTCGACTGGCTCTGGATGCCTGCAACCTTACGAGAATAAGACCCTTCGCCTTTCGTGGCCTCCCACGCCTGCGCGAGCTCTACATCCAACACACCCCTCTCACAACAGTCGACTCCTTCGCATTCTCCGCTCTCCAGAATATCACAACCATAGTCCTAAGCCACAACAGAATAGCCCAAATTGAAGGCTACGCGTTCGCTGGCACCAACTTCATCCAACTCATTTCTCTTCGTAATAACCCGATCAAGAAGATACTGGCACATGCATTCTCTGGACTCAATGACGTTGGACAGATCGAGCTTCCATCAGGGATCAGGTCTATAGAACCCCAAGCATTTGCTGGTCTCGAAGGAGTTGGAGTAATGGAGCTCGCATACATGGATCTACCAGCGCTTCTACCAGATACGTTTCGCGGTATGATCCGAACTGGCAGACTAGCATTGCGGGAGTCAGATCTTGGGATCATTAGAGCTGGAGCATTCGACGGTCTCCAACGCGTGGAAATCTTGGAGATTTGTAATAACAAGATTGACGGAGTCGAGGAGCTGACGTTGGTGCAAAATAATAGTGTGAGTACGTTTAAACTGACTGGGAATCACATGTTGGAGTCGCCCGAGTCGGTAATGTTGGAGGTGGAGAATGTGGTGATACGGGGGAACCACTTGCCATGTGAGTGCGGGCGGGATCCAATGGCGAATCCTCTGGCATTGACAGAGGATTTCGCGGAGGAGAATGTTTGTATAAGTCCTTTGAAGGTGCGAGGTCGTAGTCTAGCTGCTGCGGCGGGGGCAGCATGTAGAGGGGAGGCGGGGGGCAGTGCCCGCGCGCGCGCCGCCGCCGCCGCGTCACGTCCCCCCCGCGCCCTCAACAACCCCACCCCTCACCTCGCCCTTGCCGGCGCTGCCATCGCTTTTCTCGCCAACAGCTAACCGCCCTCGGTGTTCAATTATTAATATGTATGTCTCTGTAAATATTGTAATATAACCTAAGTATTATAATGCGAAATTTTACATTGAAAGGGTCCGTTCATTGAGTATACGTTGGACCATGAATAAAATTTGCCTTTAAAGTGTTGTGTTTTGAACTTTAATTTACAACTCGCCCTTTTAGCATAAGCCCAAATAAAGTTAGAATGTCCGGTCCTTTATTTACTTAATATAATACATGTAGCAGATTTTATTCAACAAGGCAATAAGAAGGTTGTCATGTTATGACAGCTTTATTGAATTTAGAGCTCAACGAAGTATGCTCGAGTTTTTTTTTATTCGCAAGTAAAGCAAGGGTGCTCAGACTAAAATACTTGAAGAGCCGAGTAGAATATTCTACCATATACATCTTTAGTGAGGCAATTTTACTACCCTAATGCGATGGGCCTGCCTGACGAGCCATTCCGAGCAGTTAGATATCTCGGACTTTAGTCACTCTACTTCGATACGTAGATTTGAGCCGAGAAAGAAAGACTATAGCATTGGAACTAAAAATGATCTATTTTTATTCTCTTCCATGTCCGGTCGACTACCAGTCCTTTATTTACTTAATATAATACATGTAGCAGATTTTATTCAACAAGGCAATAAGAAGGTTGTCATGTTATGACAGCTTTATTGAATTTAGAGCTCAACGAAGTATGCTAGAGTTTTTTTACTCTAGCATACTTGCTAGAAAGAAAGACTATAGCATTGGAACTAAAACTTATCTATTTTTATTCTCTTCCACGCTGGACTGGGAGTGAAGGAAAACCTTAGAATGTGCCAGCTCAGCTGCCAGTTTTTCCCAGGCATATTGCAAGAGTTAGTAATAGTAATGTGAGACTATTTTTGTATTATGGACGAAAGGTAGACAACCTATCACCACTATATGCATGTTCCATCCAATAACCTCCAGCATGTATGTCAAACGTGGCGTCAAGTGATTTAAAAACAACATGATGCCTTAGTTATACCGATAGGAATATAAGGCGTCTATGAATGGGTCTTTTTATGATTCGAACGGCATGGCACGGTACGACAAAACTGTATTACTATTGCCTCCTACGTTACCAGCTTCTAGCTTCAGGAACATTGGAACAATGGTATATACAATTTTGCCATGCCGTGCCGTTCGATTTATAAAAAGGCCCTCTGTGTGTAAGAATTTTTAGTTATAGGCAATTCAATCACAAAAGTAGTAAAAAAATCCCCCAAAACAACCTAGCAAGGAAACAAACTCCGCGAAAAATTCCCGTCGAAAACATCCACTCCAGCGCCATTAATCAAGCACAATGACGCTCCCAAATCGATCCCCGAATCAGGAGCATTTCAAGATTTATGGGAGAATAAAAATAGCTTTTATCTGTATTTCTAGTCAATTAGCGGACGGCATCAGATACGGCTGAGTAATGCCGCTCGGTCGGACGGCTGCGGCGTCCGACTTGGAAAAATATAGCCCGGACATAGGTCCGTTCTGTACGACTCAATATCTGTTTTATACTTAAGCAGTCGTCTTTGTCTTTTTGACAGTGAGAGAAAGAGATAATCAAAACTCAAGTATGGATCAAGACTTGAGTCTTCTTCTGTAAACCGGGCCTTATTCTTGGGTCCAGCGGCGGACTACAACATAGTGCTACGTGATGATAAAGTTAATGGTGTGAGTTAGTAAAACATTTCAGGCTTGCTTCTTTTTTTGGTTTATGCAGATGGTGCATTCCGTATGGTAGAAGAGCATTATGAAAAAATAAACCATTGTGGATCAACTGCATGCGGTTGGAAACCTTTATATCTAGTGAAAATGTTCAAAATACAGTTAAATTCAAGTTTAAAAATCATGCCAAGTTAATAATGAGCGTGATAGCCCAGTTTCACTGACATTGTTCTCAAACTATGATTATATTGTTTTAATGGATGATTTTAATGTAAACATGCTTGACCGGACGAATAAAAATACGTTAAAAATTGATCACTTCTTACAGTACATGCAACTATCACAAATTTTCACTGAGCCTACCCATTTTTCAAAAGACACAGAAACACTGATTGGTATGGTTTGCACTAACTCCCAAATACGAGATATTACAGTATCTAACAATACTGGGTCGTTGGGGCATGGTTTGGTAACTTTTACTACTGTGTTTAAGAAAGTTAAAATACCACCCAGGGTAGTTACCTGCAGGTCCCTCAAAAATGTTAACATGGATGCGTTTAACAAGGATTTGGTTTCCTTGGATTGGGAATCAATAACTTTATTGCCTGATATAGATCAGATGCTTGATAGGTTCAACAATTATCTCTTGCTATTATTTGATTTGCACGCCCCTAAAAAAGTGATTAAGATTAAAAGACAAAACGAGCTACCGTGGATAACTGATACAATTCAATTTATGATGGATTTGCGTAATGAGGCTCATGATAAGTATCGTCAGTCCAAATCAGACTCTCATAGAGAATACTATATGAGTCTTAAAGGCTTGGTCTCAACTAATAATAATAATAATAAACATTACACACTCAAAGGCCCACATTAAGGTTTTCCCTTGTGTCGTGGGTCCCTCGGAACACACATAAAGACAAACACAAATACCCATGACCCGAGAACAAACATTTGCTTTTTACACAAATATTGGCCCCAACTGGGAATCGAACCCAGGACCTGTAGATCAAGAGGCTAATTTGTTTTATGAAAAACGCGCTTATTTTGACAGTCCAATTAACAAAAATGTCTCTAAAGATAAGGTTTTTTGGAAAAACGTAAAGGAAAAAATTATTATGTATCCTAGTAAAGACAAATTTCTCCCTGAATGCTTTAATAACCCAAATAATATAAATAATCACTTTCTGCAACTTCCTGGTACTTGTAATGTGCCACAGTCTGCTCATGCTTTTTTTAGACACCAACGGTTTGGACAAGCTGTATTCCAACTACATACTGTTACAGAGAGTGATGTTGCCAAAGATTTAGCTGCAATTAAATCTAATGCGATGGGTCTGGATGACATCAATAGAGACATGGTTTTGCTTACCCTTCCACACACGCTCTCAGTCATTACTGATATTGTTAACTGCTCGATTAGAAGGTCTAGAAGCAGGCCCTTATCATACCACTCCCAAAGGTTCCGCTATTCCACTAATCAATAGCATCACAATGGCGGTGGAATGACAATGCGCCGTGTATCATCATTGAGAATAAGACTACCCCATCTCTTTCCGTGGGTGTCGTAAGAGGCGACTAAGAAAACAAAAATGAGACCAACCTCCTAGTAATCCATCTTAGGCAACGACACCTCAGTTTGTCTTATGGTCTCATGCGGTGTGGTAGGCTTTGTAAAGGGCCGTCTTGTTCGCGACCACCCTCCTATCGAAGTTCGACGCCAAACATCTTGCTGTGTTCCATCGATGCGTGGGAGTACCAGTGCCTTAATTGGCATTTTCTGGGTTAACTCGCTCCATCGTCAACCTCATCTATGACTTTGGTCAAGATTGGGGTCAAAGTTAACCCAAATCATAATAAAAAAAAATTGCTTACCATCACATCCGTTCAGGTGGCGAAATTGATAACGGCTGAAATTGACATCCCTGGCGGAGGCCTATGTCCAGCAGTGGACGTCTTGCGGCTGACATGATGATGATTAATGATGACGGCTGCTTTAAATAGCGCCGCCACCGCCAACTTAATGTTAATTTGCTAGTAGCTTGCAACTTGACGTAGAGTTGCCATTGGCGCTGCTGGGCGGAATAGCTTTCATCAATTAGATGAGGTTTCGATAATTCACAATTTCGCCACCTAATCGGATGAAATGGTCACCATTATCATTTTACCGCCATTGAAACGCCATTCGTTAATAGCCGTCCAGGAAACACAATGTGACATCTCAAAGGATTTCTCTCTGTACAATCGTGTATTTGTATGCAAACACGAACGTTACCTTACAGATGTAATCTGGAATACTTAACAACTTAAGATGCATTAGCAATGATAAATAAACAAAATAAAAACGAAAAGTTCGTTTTATACTGAAAGTCAATTTACACTTTTTTCTATGAAAGTTGTGGTCCTAAATCATGTTTGGAACTACTCAAACGGACGAAATTTTCTCCACTCTTATTTAAAACTTGATAAAAAACCTACAGCACTTTAAGCGAGGCTTTAGATAATTTAAGATAACAACAGAACGGGAAGCTGCGCCGAGAGTCAGCCGGACCAAGCATCACCACTTCGACTTGAGCTTTCCATTTCCTTAAAAAAGTTAAGTAAGTATTTATCGAAAGTAAGTATTGTATTTAATTTAAAAAAACACTTCCATAAAATAAACTCATGCTTAAATTATAAGTAGTCTGTTAGCTCACTTGTCTACTGATCTGTAGCTGGCGGGTTCAATTCCCAACGAAAACAAATTATACAGTGCTTTGATAGAATCCAAATTCCGTTATGGCATTGCTTTCTGGGGTAATAGCTATAAGTACCTATAACATGGAACGGGCCTTTAGAATCCAGAAACGTGCAATACGGACTATTGTAAGAATTCCCCCGTGCGAGTCATGCAGGGACCATTTTAAGAGGCTAGAGATTCTGACTTACCATCTCTTTATATTTTAGTTTTATTAACGTCTCTAGTCAAGTGACGATATTTATTTGAATCGGAAGAGGATATGGTTGGAAGGGAATCGACACGTACAAAAAATTTAAAAGAAATAATTAAACCTAATTTCAATATAATTATACATGGTCCACGATTTCAGTCAGTGAGATTGCCTGTAGAGTTAAATTTGATAAGGGAAGAAAGTGTGTTTAAAGAAAAATTAAAGACTTTATTGTTGGAAAAGTGCTGTTATTCTTTAGATGCATTTTAAATGTGACTTTATTATCATTTATATTTTACAAGAGATTATTATTGTTAGTTTTAAGGTTAATGTTCGAATATAATGTAAAAATTGTTTATGAATAAATAATAATAATATTGAAAATCACATCTTCAAAGTACTTTTTAAGTATTTTTTTTCTAGGTGTTTCTGTACAAGATAATATGCGTGTACGGAGGGCCACACATTAGGTTACCATATGCGTGCACTCTGTACTTTTAAGTAAAGAGCGGTTGCAACGAAAATGGGGTAACCTGATTCGCTGGCCTCTGCACTTACAAAACAAAATATATCCATTTAATTAGGATATCAGTTAACTAATAACCACCTAGGTAGACAGCTTAGTTTGGGGTTGTATGGCCTGGATGACTTGCCTACAATATCCACATAAAAAAACGATGCTAAACCCTCTTATATTATTTATTTATTTTTATTTTATTTATTTATTAGACATACTCCTTAACTTTCCTCGCTTACGTTCGAAAATACTAACATTTATTTTGACGTCGCTGTACTTGTTAAGCAGGTAACAATAGAGTACCGTTATAGAAAGAAGAAAAAGCATATAACTCAGAAAAAATCATTGGTGTCCAGCGACCCTAGTGAAACTATGAAACGCAGAACCTCAGTTGAAAGATGATCCAGTATTAACGTGGTATTTGTTACATAAACTAGGTGAATCCAAGTTCAATCGGAACCTGAGCTCTTAAGGTCACTGGTACGTGTAATCGCCTTAACCTGATCGGGGATTACCGGTCCCTCTCCACTTGTATCTTGCCACTTGAAATACTCTATTGTAACGTATACACTACTCTTCATTGTGCAGACGAGATATACATGGCCGGACTTAGGAGCACAGTGAAAGCCCAGCTGGCTAAAAAACCAGTCTCCAAACCGAAAGGTAGCGTCTTGTGATATTTTGTCTTTTCGGCCCTATGTACAGATTTGTCATTAATTATCACTTGCTGAACGGTGAAGCAAAACATCGTAAAGTACTTCTAATTTCTTATTGTGGCTCGGCAAATTTCGTATTTAGAATAAGTAAATTGATTTTCAAAAGACAAGAAAGAGGTAGACTCTGTTTGCTGAGAGATATTAAGAAAATAGAAACACTTTAATAAAATGTTTAGTTTTCTTAAGGCGCGCAATCCATCAACCCGCATTGGGTCAGCGTTGTGAACTGTATAGCCTAAACTTCCTTCACTTTTCCGAAGTAAAATCTTTCGAAACAGTGATGACGACAATGTTCTTAAACCGAAAAAGTAATTTCTTATTGAAATGAATGACTTTAATGCTAATAACATTAAGTTTGTAAAATTTAATTGTTTTATTGGAGTATTAAATCGTGCGTCAAAACTTAACATGTATATATTTTTCAGTAATATTTATCTGTACCATACAGCAGTGGTGATTTTTTATCAAACTCTCTGACATTTAATTTCCGTCAATAGATTGAAGCATATAGAAGTCAGACACATTCGCAATTTGGCAGTATTATATACGAAATAACAGCATGGCACTCGTCGAATCTAATTGTATGTCAACATCAGTAGTCAACTGTGTAGACTAAGAGCTGGCGTATTTTTAAATAAAAGTTAATTGGGAATTTGTTGTGTGTACAAATTCCCAATTAACTTAGAAGAAAAAAAATTAACTAAAGAAGAAAAAAATTAAAAGTGAATTGAAAAATATTCTGTTTTTTTTTTTTACCAGCCCACCGAGGGACACGGTCCTCCCTTCAAAATACGAAGGGGATTTAGGCCATAGTCCACCACGCTGGCCCAATGTGGTTTGGTGGACCGCTCGTCTTTTGAAAATCAAATTTCTGGACGGACGAGTTTCATCACAATGTTTTCCTTCACCGTTGAGCAAGTGATAATTATAAATCCATACATAAGACCGAAAAGACGAATTTAGTGATATAGGCCCGTACCAGGATTTGAACCCGCAACCTTCCGATTACAAGTCTGGCTTATTACCAACTGGGCTATCATTCTGTATAATAAGGGTTATTATAAAATTTAAGAGTTTTTGGGTGATGTTAAAATTTAAGTAATTAAGTGATATTATAATAAGTATTATTGAAATGTAGCATCCACCTCTTTGCAATGCCCTAGCAGGGTGTGTACAGGAACCTCTAGCTGATTAACTGAGTTATACACTAAGACATCTGTACATTTTTGAGCAAATAAAGTATTACTATTACTTAATTTAATAAAATTAATGTGTTTTAGGTGGAAATGCCCTTCCAATAGTGGGAATTGATTTTAAATTAACAAATTGAAAGATTAGTAATCATTTGATTTTGAAGTCAGTGACCAACCCAAAACAAAACAAGAAAATTCGAAGCAGTCACTTTGTTCTGTCTTGATGTGTACATTTTCTTCAATCAGAGTAATGCAACGCTTTTATTTTTGAAAGTTCGCGCCGAACATTTTTCTTTCCCTAAAAATTATTTGTGAACTATAATGTCATCAATATAACCATTACAGAAATCCATGTTTCATAGTATTTCATCAGTTGTTCTTTGGGAAGTTTGCTCACCGTTTGTAAGGCCAAAGTGCACGTAAAGGAACTTAAACATTCCAAATGGTGATATGATTGCAGTGTCAGGTATGTCTTCGTCACAAACATGAGATTGATTATAAGCTTGTCGCTAGATCGGAGGTGTTAGATATTTTGTTAAGATAGATAAGAATTTTCAAAACAGAACATACTTGAAAGGGACAGTACATAAAGAGACAATCACAAAAGCAACAATAGAGTTAAGCATAAAAGACGATTTTATTTTATAGCATTTAATTGTGTATCCACAGACTTAATCTATAAAAGGAGTTTTTTTAACCATCTGGCGTTCGCTAAATTTTCTCACATAACTTCTGTAATCTAGACAAAAATATTTGGGGCTCAAAAAGTCACAGCCTCTTAGTCTAACTTGAAGCTTGCTGATATAATTGGAACGAGATTAATTTTTGCGAAGCAGCTTATTGGCATTCAAGAAACGCGCAGACTGCGGCTGACGAACGTTGTGATAGGGTTGCTACTATCCTCTTACCATATAAAATTGAAGGTCCTGACTCACTGACTCATCAAAGCCCAGCTGAAACCTTTCGACCAAGACAACTGAAATTTGGCCTAAAGGTTCCTCTATAACGTAGGCAAGGAATAAGGTAAGCTTTTACGAAGTTCCCGCAAGAACAAAGTCCCGAATATCCTTTAGTAACTGATATATACGACGAACATATTATTTGCACAACACTGAGCACTCTAACGAACAAAGGAACCAAAGGAGTGAAAATCTATGACAAATGATTGCTATTTCCAATACAATGTCTATAACTTTGAACTATTTGAGTTAGTACTATTTTTAGATGTAAAAAAACTAAATAATTTTGTTTTCGCGTGGATTTTTATAAGGCAATAAAATAATTAAAAGAATGAGCTACAATAAAATTTCAAAAATTAGAAGTCTCTCAAACGATTACAGGAAAAAAAAAAGTAATAAACAATTTGCCAGAAATAGGCGTGGCCGTCGCTTTTGTGAACTGCAATAATCAAATAATAAAGGAATATCAATAAGGTAGTTTTGTATTTTACACTTTCTTCCAGGAGTTTCAAAAAATCGGTCCAATCCGATGAAGAAAATTTCGAAGAAAAAATATCACTTAGTTTTCACCAGCCCTAACATCGTCTCATTCTTAGTTTCATAGCATCTCCAATATGTCAATATACGTAATTTCCTACTACATGTGTTAGTGTACCATGCTTAAACTTTTAGCCTTACTTTTATTCATTGTTATTTTGAAAGCGGGGGTCAAACCAGTTTCTAATCTGGGATCCGATTACGGTATTTTGAACGTATTTACTATTAACCAACGTCTAAATTCAAGACATTTATTTGACATAAAAATTTACACTAAGAAGAGAGGGATTAATTTTGGTTCTAGGCTGTTTCCTCTATAAGTGTCATGATGAGGGTGACATTTTATAAAACCCTTAATAAATAAAATTTGACTAAAAAAAAATTCACACTCCAACACAACAGAAAATAGAAGAGAAAAAACAGGACAGTAACCAATACATACATTGACAGGAACACAAACAGAAAACAACGACAAAAATAACAATACAACGAATTACATAAATAGTGAATTGTGCTGTAGTGCGATGTCAAACAGGACACAGCTCAGTGTGTGTTGTAGCCGAGGCCTCATCGCTGGTTTTTAAGCTACGCTTCTCAGATAATTCGTTACATTTGACAATTTTTGTACTTAAAATATGCCAGCGGCCAACTCTTCCCAGGCATACTGTAAAAGCCAGTAAAAGGGACGCGAGGGTTTTGCTGTAACCATGGCGAAAGGCTGACAAACTATCAACACTATACTCATGTTTCATCTGATAGCCCTCAGAAATGTCAAACGTGGTGTCATTTGCTTCATATGATGCTCTGCCAACCACGTCAGGGATTATAGACCTGTGTAAGTGTATGTAATTTTTGAGTGGGAACTAATTAGCTTTTTCTCGGAAGGTGTCTTAGCGAACATTTGTTCAGAAGCAGAACAACTGTTCTGTAAAGTCTACGACCTATATTTTGGATTATCGGATGTCAGTACATCTCTCTCTTGCACTACACAGATGACAGTGACAGGTAGTGAAAAGTAACTATCGGTCGTATGTCGATCGTAGACTTGCATAATAAATGCCCACTTCACTAAGCAGTGGCGGTTGAATGATAATGGTGACCATTTTATCCGTTCAGATGGCAAAATCAGAACTAACGAAACCGCCTTGATAAACCGTCTCAAAACTGCCTCAATAATACACTCTATAACAACTGCCTCGATCAGCAGCGCCGCCGCCAACTCTACTTGAAGTTACTAACTATCTAGCAACTTTACATTCAGTTAGCAATGGTTAGTCAGCTTTCATGAAATCTTTCCAATGTCATTGAGACACCATTGGTTAGTGAAATAGCCGCCCTGCTCTCTTTTAAGGCATCTGATGAGCTTGATTTTATCATAATTTGTAAATTAATAAATAAAATAAACACAACACACTTAAAGGCAGACACCAAGGTTTGTCCTTGTGTCGAGGGTCCCTAGGAAAATACATAAAGACAAACAAAAACACTAATGACCTGAGAACAAACATCTGCTTTTTACACAAATACAGGGTGACTTTTTAATCAGTACGCAAATTTTTCTTACGGTGTCAGTAAATTAGACAGAATTTTCCAAAATTTTCAGATTTTGATACCCCTTTTTAACGTCTTAGAGGATGAATTTTTTAAAACGCAGAGATACGGGCGTCACAAATTTTGTTGAAGAGTACTATTACCAGGTTTCAAATCAATTGGACGATGTAATTTTCAGACGATCTAGCTTGAAATTTTTATATGAAACGATATAAAACAATAAAATACGGGTCTGTTAAATTTTCATAAAGTTTGCGTAATTAAAAAATAACGTGGTATATCTATTTCGTACACCTGTAACGACTACACCATGTATTCTGTATATTTCACTAATTAGGCTTACTTCTCGATTACTAAATAACAAACAATGTTGAGATTGAAGTATAGACAAGACACAACATAATTCAAGATATTATGTTTTAGAAATAAAATGAGAGGGATTAAATTTCAGAAACCGACGACATCCCTACGGCTTCTCGTAACTAAGTAGATATTAAAAATCATTTTGAGGACCGTGAAAAACTATGAATGAAGTGATTGAAATATAGATAGCTACGAAGTAGTGCAATTAGTTACAACAATTTTCTAGTAGCCCCGTAAGTAAGTAGGAATTGCAATCAAATCAAAATGAATGAACATCTTTGAGAGTAGTACCTACTTTTAATGCCTTTGTAGCTCAAGCACAACGCGAAAACAACGCGGTGTCAAATGTGACAAAAATTGTCGAAATGACAATGCCTGAGAGCGAGCCAGCCTTTGCGCGGTGTCCTCGTGCAATCAAAGTGGAAGATTTACCGTCATCGGAGTTAGTGACGCGCGAGTTAGTCGCAAGCCGTGCTAGCTATGCCGGTTTTGAATTGAATATGTACATAAATATGTTCATCTTAGATTGAGCATTCCATAGTGCCTATAAGGAGTCCCAAGATTGTTTTCGAATTTCATAAGGAAAGGAACTCCTATTTTTGATATGATTGAAATTATTAAACAAAAAATAAATACATCTGTAAAGATTTTTAGGGAAAGAAAAATGTGTGGCCCGAAAATTCTTTGTAAATATCCCTAGACGGAGTAAAGCGTTTAAAATATATGCAAAACATATATGTATACTTAGGTTACAGACTTACAGACGCACAAACGAAAATGAAAGGTCAAGAGACATAACGAAAACATTATTAGTAAAACAATTCCGGGATGGGTTTGCCAAAAGATGTGGGTTCTAAATGTTTTCGTTCCATGTTATTTCAATATTTAATAAAAAATATCATTATAAATCTGCTGAATTAATAACTCCATGGTTTAGCCGAATGGTCATTAAAAATCAAGCTCAAATGTCTTGTGTCATTTGAATGTACCATTCTAGAACAAAATCCATGAATTTATTTTTATTTATTTTTTTTTCTGATACAAGCTCAATGCTCTCTGACTCGCCACGCATTAACCGACAGAGAGTTGCTAAAACTTGTGAGTTTTGTCTCATTTCTAAAGAGTTAAAATCCAAAGTACCCAACAAAAACAATGTAGGATATAAGAAGAGGTAGTACCCGTACGTCTTTTCATATAAAAAGCGAAGAAAAGCCTTTTGGACTTTTTCAAGTAAAAGTATATAAAATTTCTCATTTCAATGTCCCGTATATGTGAACTCGTACATTTGCAAACTACCCTCGATTTCTGTTCACAGGTTACGGCTAATCTAGATGGCTTTTAGTGCTTCCACTGATCTCAACGGAGCTGTAAACCTAGATCTAAAATTCAGAGCTCTATTTGTTAAATTGCCCTAGGGTTTTGAATTTTGATGTTTGCAGATATCTTTTCTCGGAGGAAAGGCAAAGTTCTTTATATTTTATTTTGGAATACACACACAAATACAGGTGGCCAAGAAATCGTGGACCAAACTGCTATGCGAGGTTGCTTGACTAATGCCTGTAAAAAAAAAGAATATCCGAAAAACGGGAAAATTATCAAATTTTATTAAGTTTCCAGAGCTCTAATTATTGATTTTTGTGTTTATTTGTAAAAAATGTACAAAGAGACCCAAAACACAATAATTAGAGATGGAAACTTAATAAAATTTGAGAATTTTTTAGTTTTTCGGATATTCTTTTTTTATGGTAATGTGCGTTTTATTTTATTTTTTCATATTTTTTATGTAAAGAACATTAGTCAAGCTACCTCCCATAACAGTTTGATCCACGATTTCTGGGACACCCTGTATAACCTTATGTTTATGTACGGACGGCTGCAACTCAGGTTACCACACGCGTGCATTCTGTGCTGTTGTGATGAGAGCGGTTTTGCAATGAAAATGGAGTAACCTACAATACAATACAATACAGTAACCTGAAGCTCTGGCCTCTATACCATTGTGGTAAGGATATAGATTTTATTTGATTTTAGGGTTTTTTTAAAAATCCTTTCTCATATTCCTTGCCTATGTTATAAAAGGGTCCTTTCTGCCAAATTCTGGCAGCTTGATATTAGCTCTTAGTTATTTAATTAAGTTTCTGTGTTGTAAACGTTGCTGTAAGCTCCCCAAATATAATAATTAAAAAAAAAATTGCTTTCTTGGTGTAAGGGTGTGTGGGCTTGGCTTTGAAGAGTCAATGAGATAAGAAGAATAAAACAAAAAAAAAAACTTATGTTCTATTAATAAAGATTGGTCTAAACTCTCTTCACTGTTTCGAAGGGAGGCCCGTGCCCCTTGGTGGGGACGTATGTGGGCTGATGATTAATAAAGACTGAAGAAATAAATATACAGTGCGAATGTAGTTTTAAGGGTCGAAAGAGGGTGTCCTAGATGAAAGTACTGTGGCGTAGCTCTGAGAGAGCTGGTGATCGGGTCGAGGACAAGGGAAACACACTTCAATAAAAAAAAAATTCAAAAAGTTTATTAATTTCTCCCACAAAGTATGTTAATATAATTTTGGTACAAAAACGGTTTTTACAAATAATAATTATTTGAAGTGGGAGACTGGTGCCCTAACTAGGTTTCCCTGTAGTAAGGGAACTTAATTAGTTCCACACTTAATTAGTTTATATTATTTATTGGAGTCAAACCTCACCTTCACGGCCAAAGCCGCGGAAGGTAATGTGTCAATTCATATATAAAAGGCGCCAAATGATCCGAATTACTTGAAGTTGGAACCATTGGCTAAAGGCTTTACAAGAAAATGGTAAACGTAGAGGTAATAGAACCTCTACAGTACATAGACCAAAATTGATGACGTACTGAAAAAAGGTCGTGTTAAGTATCTGAATCTGAAGAGCTTGTATGAAGCGAATTATGTATGAAGAAGAAGCAAAAGAGGTGTGTTTGGATCTGTGGTCTCTGCCTACCCCAATGGGAGAAAGGCGTGAGCTTATTTATGAATGTATGCAATTATGGGTACTAATTATTTATCGGTACTATAATAATATACAATACCATACAATATACTTTATTGCACAAATTGAAAAGAAATACAATGATGAGACAATTACAAGTAACTTTACAAAAGGTACAATATAGGCGACCTTATCGCTTCAAGCGATTTCTTCAAGGTTAATATTATGAATTATGTATAGGAAAGATATGATTGTTCGTTTGTTTGCATTGAATAGGCTCTGAAACTACGAATTTTTTCTTTATAGATATGCTACGTTATTCCTGAGTAAATAGGCTCCATAATTTTCCTGAATACCCACGGGAACGAATTCCTGGGTGGAATGCTATGTTAAATAATATAACTAGTTGATAAAAACTCACCTGTATATTCTAGAAACTCTAAAGCAGGCACAATTAACATCGCAAAGTTTCTCCATCTAAAAGTCAACAAGTACGTCTGTATGTTCAATGTACGAACCGTATGAATGCGCGAGTGACGTCACAGCTCATTAGCCTGTATCGATTGCACGCAGCCAATACTGCGGGACTCACTCCCGCACTGGATCTGTTAACTACCTACTTATTACGCGTTTAATTGTCGTAGCCCAGTGGCACTCGCTGATCTCAACCGATCAGTGAGGTTAAGCAACGTAAACAGAGGCTGGAAACCTGATGGATGACCAAAGTGGCAATTTATCACAAGCGTTTCCGTGTTTCGGAGGGCACGTTACTGTCGGTCCCGGCTGTTGTCGATTGACTACAGTCGTTGAAACCAAGTCAGAGGCCATTGTGCAGTTTGAAAACTCTGACACCAGGGTTAGCCAAGTGCGCCACACACATGTCTACGCCTACACGATAAGAAGAAGATGAAGATTGTCCACTGGTGGACAAATGCTACCTTCATTGATACGACGGATGGTTTCCATACTTTTTGACTTAAAAATCAGTAGTAAGTTTTTAAGTATTTCGTATTAGTTACTTGGGGGAAGGTGATCAGTTTCTTGGGGAGAATCACAACCTAAAGTTTTGCTAACTTATTTAAAGTCCCCCATATGTATTTGATAGATAGATAGATAGATAGATAGATAGATAAAAAGATAGATAGATAGATAGATAGATAGACGTCACTCGCGCATTCACACGGTTCGTACGAGTACATTGAACATACAGACGTACTTGTTGACTTTTAGATGGAGAAACTTTGCGATTAATTATGCCTGCTTTAGAGTTTCTAGAATATACAGGTGATTTTTTATCAACCAGTCATATTATTTTACATAGCATTTCACCCAGGATTTCGATCCCGTGGGTATTCAGGAAAATTATGGAGCCTATTTACTCAGGAATAACGTAGCATTTCTATAAAGAAAAAAATCGTAGTTTCAGAGCCTATTCAATTGACATAAAACAGCACAACACAGTAATAGACAAACAACAAACATACAAGTAAACATGAATCAGCAAGCAAACAATGAAGTAAACAGAGTAAGAAACAGAAACAAATAATTTCATAAAACTATTTGTTTAGTTTATAATCCTTACTATCCTTACTTTATAAATCAATATTATAAATACAAAAGTAACTCTATCTGTCTGTCTGTCCGTCTTCCACGCCTATACTACTGAACCAATTTTGATGAAATTGGGTACAGAGATAGAATAGAGCCTAGGAAAGGACATTGGCTACATTTTATCCCACAGTTGGGCACGATATAACCTGTAGTCCACGCGGGCGGAGCCGCGGGCGGAATACTAGTTATTTAATAACTTCGATGATTTGATTTGTTGAGACACACATACCCCTGACAGTCTATCTACCCTGACAAAGATTAAAGGCATAATGGTAGCTCTAAAACGTTATGTCTACTTTACATAAATTCAACTCCATCGCAAAAAGAGTTGAAGTCTTTTAAATGAATTAAAAGACTCTTATACAACCTCTTTATGATATAAAGACCGTATGTGGGCTGTAAAGAGGTTCTATACCGAACACCGAGGGTAAGGTCCTTTCAGTGTTCGTTTTAATAGAATTACTCGAAGGATTTAGCGAAATGGGACAGAAAATCAGACTGATAGGTAAACAATTGGAAATATACCATGAAATCGAAAGGCCGATCGCTGGGTTATCTGGTACAAAAATTCGATTCTACTGTGTTGTATGTATTTAAGACTTATTAGGGATTATTTTTACAAGTATTTTATAATATATTGTTAAATAATCTATATTCATATTATAAAGAGGAAAGATTTGATTGTTTGTTTATTTTTTTGTTTGCATTGAATAGGCTCCGAAACTACTGGACCGATTTGAAAAATTCTTTCACCATTAACAAACAAATAAAATAACAAATAAACGCTTCACACTCAAAGGCCCACATTAAGGTTTTCCCTTGTGTCGTGGGTCCCTTGGAACAGACAAAGACAGACAGAAACACCCATGACCCGAGAACAAACATCTGCTTTTTACACAAATATTTGCCCCGACTGGGAATCGAAGACTGGGAATCAGGACCCGCCGATCAAGAGGCAGCGTCACTACCACTTGACCAAACCGGCCGTCAATTAGAAAGCTACATTATCCCCAATGGACATAGGCTACATAATTTTCCTGAGTTTCCACGGGAACGAAGTACCGAGCGGAATGCTAGTAATAAATAAAGTTTTTATTATTTATTACACTTTTGAACAAACATTTGCTTTAGAATACAAAAAATTGAACGATTCCAAATAATTACACTCATTTACGCTAGTTACATATTATTCACGTCAAACAAACAGCAAACGATGAAATTGCTGCGTGAAATGTAATTTATCGAAAATAAATTAGACCAATCGAAGCGGAGTAGCTGATTGAAAGAATTTCAAGCTTATTATGTAGCTACGGCCTACGGCGTAGCGGGTGCTACGAGCTCCCCTAATGACCTACGAGCCCACCTGCAACTGACGGCTACGAATCGTAAAAAGGGAGTAAATAAAAGAAAATATGACCATGATGACTCCGGTTTTTTAAGTTGTCTTGGATAACAGAAAAGCTGATATTTCTTTCGTTGAAATAAAGATATTAGACGAAATTCGAGATCGGTTCTCAGAAGTCAATATGTTTTGAGAAATGTTTATGAGATATGAGAGAATTTGAGTCATGGTTTGTTTACTTACTGAAGATATTTTTGTCACCTTTTTCTTTACTTTAGGTTTTCTAGACGATTAGTAAATAATATATAGCAATCAAAATATGAGCAAACATTTGTTATTATAATGAAAATGTAAACATAGACATAGACATAGATAACGTTTATTTTTGCATCTTCAGCACACACAAATTTAGTAAGACATTAACAATACACTAAACATTGACAACGCCAGAGGGCGAGCAAGCCTTTGCGCGGGGCCCTCGCGCAATCAAAGTGAAGTTTCAGCGTCAGCTGAGTGGCGTGCTGCGTGAGTTTGTCACCATCATACTCGAGCTGTAGGGATAATATAGCATTCTAATGAATAAATAATTTTTCAAATCAATCCAGTAGTAAAATTCAAATCTGAAGTGAAGTCAGGAGTCTATTACATCTCCAGTCTATTCAACCGTTTAAAATTACATTTGAAACAATTTCATTTATAATATAAAAGCTCATATTGAAGAGAAAATGAAATTCAGCGTTCACATTTCCTCCGCCATTTTTCATGCTGAAGCGCTGACAGAAATTAATATCTGGAAGACAACTCAACAGGCTCTATTCTATACGTATCACTTTCAATGTGACTTTGACTTTGGGTCACACCACAGATCGATAAACTAATGGGAGATGGAGTTCCACTGCAAAATCTTCGCTTTTAAGATTTTTCCAATAAACGATAGTGATTAATGTCGCCAATCAAAGGTTCAAGCAATTTTGGTGCACATAAAATGCCGCAAACGCTTCAAAATAGATTAAGTTATTTAAGTTTGATAAAAATACTATAAAACGTACACAAAATAACTTAAATAGGTCGCGTTGTCAACAACTATACAAATAAAAGTTTGTCCTGTGTTACCTACCTGTTTTAGTAAATAAAGGCTATGGTTTAACTCAGTTAAATTATTTCAGCTCTAAAAATTTCATGCAAAAAATTTATGTTTATTCGAATCAACCAAATGAGACCTGCCTCCTAGTAATCCATCCCAGGCGACGCCACTTATATCCGAATCTGAGGTGGCGTCCTACGGTCTCATGCGGTGTGGTAGGCTCTGTCAAGGGCCGTTTGGTTCGTGACCACCCTCCTACCGAAGTCCGACGCCAAACAACTTGCTGTGTTCCGTCGGTGCGTGGGAGTACCAGTGCCTTTATAGTCATTTTCTGGGTTAACTCGCTCCATCGTCGACCTCATCTTTGACCTTTATAGTCAAGATTGAAGTTAAGAGTTAACCCATCTTATAATTTAAAAAAAATCACAGAAATAGTAACAAAATTAGCATTAAATGGTTCTTTTCGTAGGATAATTAAACCTCTGTCTGTTTTTTTGCGAAGCGAAAAAAATGAAACTGAAAAGTAAGCGGGAAACCCATATTTCTGCTTAAAAAAAACAAATAGCTTATTAAGATTAGACCTAACGTAGAATTCACAATCACCAAGCTTTACCATCTCTCCTTTTAGTTTAGATCTCACAAGTCAAACCGATTTCACCTTGTCTAGATTGCCTAGTGTCACTTTCGCAAAAAATATTTAATCATCATGTCTAGGAGAATAAACTTATTTCAGGTATGCAGACGGGTTTGGTTACGAAGGCTGAGTGTGATTGTTATAAGAGCCTTAATTGGTTTTAGATGAAGTTAATTACCTCTGTATTTCTTGGAATTGACTTTAATTAACTCGGGATTGAGTTTTTCGGGTTGAGTTTATTCTTTTCTTCTAGCTAGATACATTTTCGAATCAAAGTGACTCAAGTTCGAATGGGTAAGGTGACATAATTTTTTAAAATATGTTTATCCTTGCTAATATTATAAATGTGAAAGTAACTCTGTATGTCTGTCCATCTGTCTGTCTGTCTGTCTTTCACGCTTAAACATTGAACCGATTTTGATGAAATTTGGTACAGAGATAGGTTAGAGCCTGGAAAAGGACATAAGCTACATTTTATCCCACAGTTGGGCACAATATAACCTGTAGTCCAGGCGGGCAGAGCCGCGGGCGTAAAGCTAGTACTTAATAAAATAAGGTTTAAGATCATTGAATACCAGTCAGTTTTTTATTATGGAGTAATTTTTTTTTAAAGTTTAGTGTCACGCTTGATCGCACTTTAACGGCAATTTGTGAAATTATCCTGTGCCTGAAAAATTTACAATAAATAAAATTGACTTTACCTTGTTAACATTACTCAGCTGTCCATACAGCATTAATTATAAATTAACTGCCGTTTAACGTTTTGTTTAATTTATTACAACAAAACGTCAAACGGCAGTTAATTTATAATTAATTGTTGAGGCAAAAGAAAATTTCACAAAAAGCCGTTAAAATGCTTTTAGACATGGCACTGAACTTAAAAATGATTTAAATTAAAAAAGAAAACTGACTGCTGGTTGTTAATCCTAAGACCTTAAATTTTTTGATAAAATATCAAAAAAAGAAAAAAATGGTTACCTTCCCCATAGTTTCATTCATTTTGTAAGGTAAAATCTTTTCTATAACTTTGTTGTTTCTGACCTGTTACTTTACAACTTCACAGCAAGCGATGTAACTAGGCGACATGCTTCAGTATTCAGACCGAGGAGAGTTAGACAGAGATATAATATAATTTAGCCGTCTCTTGCAAATTGTATTACAGTCGCGATGTCCTGGAACGAGAGCTAAATGAAATGCTGGAGTACTACAGCGGTGTTTCACTGTAAGTGTGAGAGAGAGGGGTGATAATTGTACTATTTAAGGACAGGTTGGGAAGCTGATTTGTTCCTGTGTTTGTGCTTTAAGTTTGACCTTGGAATTCAGATGTAAACATCCTTTAGTTAAAGTCAAAAATAGCTTTGTTTCAAAGAACATTGAGAATGTTAATTAAAATAAGTCAAAGTAGGGAATTGTGTTAGCATTTAACTTTGCGCCTATTCGCAAAGTTGTAGTCTTCCCCAGAAAAGAATTGCCAAGAAAAGCCGAGGGTTGCTCTCTTTAACTCAATCATACAAATTTCCGTATACTATTTAGTAAACTGGACTCTAATTGGCGGATTTTTGTGAAACTTTGCCGATGCATAGCTTAAATATTAAAATAACACACGCTTAACTTATAATAATATAAGTTGATGTTTATATAATAGCTACTGTCACATTTATAATACTAGTAGGTTTGATTAGAAAATAATGTCTTGATCTAAGTATATTGCTCATTGGCCAGTTTGGTGCGCTATTCACTTCCTTAATTTCTACAGGGCTTTAGGTATCTCTCTTTCAACCTCTCGGGTGTTTAATCAGTCCATGAAACTGAACAACTTTCCCAAGGAACATAGGTCAAAATACGAAAAAAAAAATTTAGAGTTCCCATACAAACTTCATCAGCATATATCGCATTTTGTATGGGAGATCAAAATTTTGTTTTCGTATTTTGACCTATGTTCCTTGGGGAAGTTGTTCAGTTTCATGGACTGATTAACCACCCGAGAAGTTGAAAGAGAGATACCAAGTGAATAGCGCACCAAACGGCCAACGAACAATATACTTAGATC
The DNA here is from genome assembly GCA_949987775.1 of Aproaerema taeniolella. Classification (NCBI taxonomy): domain Eukaryota; kingdom Metazoa; phylum Arthropoda; class Insecta; order Lepidoptera; family Gelechiidae; genus Aproaerema; species Aproaerema taeniolella. Next base: position 19,291,198 of record OX465243.1, on the reverse strand, counting down.
TAGACATGATTGCCAGTTCAAAAAGTTTTTTGAGAATTATATAAATGGGTTTAGTTACACTAACTGATATAGTCTTAATATTATTTTTAATACACCAGTAAATATTTAAAGACTTAATGATGGATTTCTATCAGTCAACCTTGTTTCCTCCACGGCCTCCACGATACAGGCTCGGCTTAGTGCCGGGGCTACTGTGTAAACATTGTACAATCGCAACTGATATATAAAAGCAATTTCATTTTTGTTTCATGATAAAGCAGGTCATGAAAGAAAAATATTAAGAATGGGTTATAAAGGGCGAATGATAACGAGCTTCATCATCATCACTCTCTGCCCTCTAAGTGGCATACCGCGCATCATTTTAAGGGTGGTGGCTCTTACAATTGAATATTTGAGGAGTGTGGTATAGAATAAGTTTATCAGTGAGAAGGCTTTTGTTCCAGGAGTAACGTGTTGAAAACTGAGTAGGGAATTATTTTATTCGCAATAATAATAAAAAAATGTACAAATGTATTCTTTCGGACCACGCAAAATATCTCTAGCTAAATTACATTAAAATTACAGGAAAACGATTACGAAAAAAATTAAATCAAATAAAGACAAGTTCAATAAGGATAGTTGGTCGTAGCCAAGTTGCTCTCGCTGTTCTCAACCGATCAGTGAGGTTAAGCAACGTACACAGAAGCAGGGAACCTGATAAGTGACCAAAGTGGCAATTTATCACGAGCGTTTCCGTGCTGCGGAGGGCACGTTAAGCTGTCGGTTCCAGCTGTTGTCGATTGACTACGTCGTTAAAACCAAGTCAGAGGTCATTGTGCGGTTTGAAAACTCTGACACCAGGGTTAGCCAAGTTCGCCACACACTTGACTATACCTACACGATAAGAAGAAGAAGAAAAAGAATAAGGGTAGTTCTTCAATCAGGCAAAACATGCATGACACGAAAACATGCACGACTGACGGCTTATAAGTCAAATATTTACACAAATATATGCCATAAAATAGAGATAAGCACATATTTTAAAGTCTAAAATGAAAGAAATAAAACAATATGTTTATCCCTGCGACTTATAACACACTAGCATTCCGCCCGGGACTTCGTTCCCATAAGAATTCGAGAAAATTATGTAGCCCCGTCAGTTTATATGTTGGACCTGTATCTACTGCTTACACTAAGAAGAAGACTTCACATATTATTAAGGAAGACTTCACATATTATAAAGGACAGTAAGACAGACAATCTGATAAAACAGGCATCAGAAACGGCTATTCCCAAATGGTTTGCAAATTCATATAATAACGTGAGATTGTATGTCCGTGCAGGAAGCTGCAATAATGCATTGTTTATACACTGCCTGGCGACTCACTACTTTACGAAATGAAAAATAAATATACAAATAGATTTCCTGATTCAGTTGCACTTTCCTCTTATAACTGTTTGTTTAAAGGTCAGTCATTTAAATATAATTTACAAGCTTTCCGCCCAGGACTTCGTTCCTGTGGGAATTCGGGAAAATTATGTACCCTATGTTCATCACGGATAATGTAGTATTCTGATGGTGAAAGAATTTTTCAAATCGGTCCAGTAGTTTTGGAGCCTATTCAATGCAAACAAACAAACAATTTAATCTTTCCTCTTTATAATATTACGAGCTTTCCACCCGGGACTACGTTCCCGTGAGAATTCGGGAAAATCATGTAGATCACGAATAATGTGGGATTCTAATGGTGAAAGAATTTTTCAAATTCGTCCAGTAATTTAGGAGCCTATTCAATGCAACAAACAAACAAACCAATGTTATAAAGAGGAAAGATTTGTGTTTTACTGGACTGATTTTAAAATTTCTGTCACCAATCGGAAGCTCTCTTTTAGTGGGTGACATAGAATAGACTACATAATTTTTTCGGATTCCTATTCGTTAGTCTCGCTAAAACTCTAAACGACTCTACTGATTTGATTGATACTTTTTTTGTTGTGTTCGCAATTGACACGACCAGGTTTATATTTAAAAAAGTTAAAAAAACATCAGGAAAATTTCCACGGAAATGAAGTCACAGACGGATAGCTAGTTTTGTTATAAATGTCAAGTTATTGTGGGCACGTAAGCTTCAAAACCACTATTTCTGTGTCATAAGCTGAAATTGATCGGCGACATATAGGCAGCATATCTTTCGCTTCCGAAATAATAAGAAATATTGGCAAAAAATAAATTATATTGTAGAAACAATGAACGAGGGAGAGGGAATAAATGTATTTGAAATGGATATTGGTCCATTCTCTTACATTAAAGTTGACATTAACTGTCAGGAGCTGAGAGAACCTAATTTTGTGATTTTGCTAAGAAAGTACCGTGTTTAATTTTATTTAGGGCTCTGTTCTATTAACAAAATTGAAAAGTTGCAAAAGACTGATATTTTATCCAAAGTTTGTAAAAGTAATGCAAAATAACACAACTTCAATGCACGTGGTAGTGACGCTGCCTTTTGATTGCCTGGTCTAGGGTTTGGTTCCCACCGGAACAAATATTTGTGTAAAAAGCATGTACTCATTTGTTCTCGGGTCATGGGTGTTCGTGTCTGTGTTTGTGTATGTTCAAAGGGCCTCACAACAAAAGGGAAAGTCTTAGTGTGAGCTTTTGAGTGCGTAGCGTTTATTTATCTATTATTACGTCAAAGCAAATAAAATGTGCTATTAGAAATTTTTAGGAACAATAACCTGACGCGAAAAGTAATTCATTATTTTGAGTGAAATCGTGTAAAATGACTTACATACTATAATGACATCCATAGAAAATGACCCACCTCGCCTAATTGGTGTTTAAAATATATAAAAGGGAACCCAGAAAAAATACGTCAATGTCTGTCAATCAAAACCCATCACGTATTTAGACTAGGTTTCAATCGAGTAAGGGTGTGGGTGGATATCTCAGTTAGAAGCGTCTAATGTCAAGTGACGAGATGTAAAGTAATCTCTTTGTCATGAATATGACAAAGACATTTTTAAGGTCACTGATTCTCTTCTTCTTGTTTCTTGTAGGTATCTTGTAGCTTTCATCAAGTAAGAGGCAAACTTCATTAACTCTTATGTCACTACTCAGACCAACAATGGCCCCTGAGTTGGTTTAACGACTGTAGTTAATAAACAACAGCTGGGACCACCGGCTTAACGTGCTCTTCGAAGCACGGAAAAGCTCGTGATAAATTGCCACTATGATCACCCATCATATTCCCAGCCTCTGTGTACGATTCTTAACCTCACTGATCGGTTCAGATGGGCTACGAGCGCTTCCCTGAATCACCTAATTACATACATATATTTACATACATACAAACAAGATATATATTTTTAAATATTTTGAACCTTGAACGACTCAGTGAGCGAATCGATTTATACGTAGTTTTGAAATTATTTATTTGAGATCGTTGCAATGTATTTTTTTTTATGTATGTTCACCGATTTATCCGCCAATTATGGACCGATTTTTAAAATTATTTAATTGTTCGAAAGAGTATGCCCTAGAGGTGGTCCGATATAAATTTTATCGAAAGCGCTATTAAAAAATCAACAAAAACAAAAAAATACTACAAACCAGAACATCATCTAAATAAATGAGTGATATTTGCGAACTGTTGTTGGGATTGAAGTCGGTGACTCATACGTTTTTATAACGTGGAAAATGATTGCCATGAATTTACAAACCATAGAAGCTTTTATATGTCATTAGAACATATAAGAACTTTAAAAAAATATTTGTACTTTTAACTGTGTCTGTTCACAAAGATGCAATCTTCACTAGAGAAGAACAGACAACAAAATTTGAGGATTGCCTTTTAACTTTTCTTAATATTTAACCTTCATTGTGTTGGGTTGTCAGCCTTTCAGAAATATCGCTTATAATACTACCAATACTATATGTATCCTATTTCTTTATAAACATAGTAAATAAAAATAGCGTCATATCTTTACATAAATATGTATTGGTTTTATTTTCAGTTGCACCAACTTGTCACAGATACTAATACACTATGAATATTTACGAGATAGTTTTGTTTGGGAGAACCTGTCACTGTTCTGTTCGATAGACAGGGTTGATAAAATATTTTGCTGTTATCCGGCGGGTAGAGGGGCAAATCATTTATAGACAATGATAATGGGTCAGTTTATAGTGAAATGTGTAGAATATCTATAATGTTAGGAAAGTCTTGGAAATGAGAAATGCTCCTTGATTTCCCGGACTTTTTTCATTTTTATTTTTGAAGTCTCCTATGAAGATGTCATGAGCGTAATTAGACTCCTCAAGCATCGCCAAAATTGAGATTAAAAGAAAACATTAATATAATCCATTTGGCTTCATTACATTTTCTGTATCCTTACTTTGCAGAAACCAAATAAAGATTTTTTTCAAGCAGCATTTCGACGGCTTTTCCTGCAAATGTTTTTTTTGTTCCCGAAAGGATTCCCTGGAATCTCCCCAGGCTGCTCTTTTACTTGCAATTCGTTAGGAAAAGGGAAAAACGATTAAAATGTTCCCGACGCTCCTGGCTCGATATCTTTTCATCGTTTAACGTTCGATGCACTTTACATTTATGAGTTACTAGCTTTGGGTTTACGTTATATCGTGCCCAGATGTGGGATAAAATGTATCCTTTGTCCTTTCTTAAGGTCTAATCTATCTTTATGCTAAATTTCATCAAAATCGGTTCAGTAGTTTTGGCGTGAAAGCGTAACAAACAAACTTACATTCCCATTTATAATATTAATTAGGGATACAAGTGGGAGAGCTCTGTATGTTTACTTAAGCAGAGAGTCTTAGGCATAATTATATGAACTGTCCTTTTCGAAATGACATCGTTAAATATTTTTTGGAGGTGATTTTATTTATATCTTTTTATACACTCATGCCTATAATCATTATCTTTCGGGGGACATAACAATTTTATACAATAAAGTGATAACGGTGAGTGAGTTTATTTGTAGTCAGTTTATAGTAACTGTTAGTATGAATATATTAACCAAATAATTAATTCTAATAAAAAACGCCATTCACTCAAAGGCCCACACTAAGTTTATCCCTTGTGTCATGGGTTCCTCGGAACACACATAAAGACAGACATAAACACCCATGACCCGAAAACAAACATTTGGAATTAAGTCCAGGGTAACCTAATTTTCCTACCCTACAAACATTCGCCCCGCCTGGGATTCGAACTATTTCGAACCCAGGACCCGTCGATCAAGAGGCAGCGCCACTACCACTCGACCAAACCGGCCGTCGTAATTAAGACTGTATGACTGTATATTAAAGTCCTGACTCACTCTCTCATCAACGCTCAGCCCAAGTTCTTGCACCTAGAAAGCTGAAATTTTGCTTAAAGGTCTCATAATAGTGTTTACAAAGAAAAAAAGTGGATACAAACAAACCCACGATACACACTTACACACACACATATACACATACACCAACACACACACACACACGCACACACACACACACACACACACACACACACACACACACGATACTCATAGGTATTCTCAGTCACACTCTAACACTCTAATTATGCTTTTTTTCTTTTTATTTAAATTATCATTAAGTACTTTACTGTCTGAACTCATGAACATTCTTAAATTAAGTAAAAGCTGTTTATAAAAAAAAATATCATTAATCTAAGTAGTTGTACACTTCCTAGTTTAGTTTACTCACCTGATGTATGTGACACCTAAAGGAAGAGCGGTGCCTCCTAACACAAGTTTTAAAAAAACTTAAAAGGAGACACCAGCCCCCGTATCAATAATGTAAACTGTTTTTTGGTGAAAATAAAGATTTATTTATTTATTTTATTTATTTATTTATTTACGAAATTCGCACGGTTATGCGGACATTCTCTACTATACATATAAAATTGAAGGTCCTATTGATTCATCAACGCCTAGATCAAACCCTCGGAAATAGAAATTTGAAATGAAAATATAATGAAACAAAATAAAATAAAACTAACTAACACTATTTCCCGGGTGTTTTTCCGGAAATTTGGTACAAAGTTTCCTTTTATTTCATAGGTAAGAAACAAGAAAACGGGCACAAAGTCTATGGCATCCTTTTAGTAAGGAAATCGTGAAAATCAGTAATATAGTGCACAGATTATTATTAAGCAAATATTTTCAAAAATATATTTAACATGAGTTTTTTAAAACGCTTACCGCGTGAGAGATATTCACAAAAAAATTTTAGGTAAAGAAAAATGTTCGGCGCGAGTGGTACTTGAACCTACGACCCTAGGATTGGATCTCCTGCTAACCAACTGAGTTACCGTGCTATGGTGCTATGGTAAGAGAACCAGGAGATATAATCCTGGTATCGTGGGTTCCATTCGCGACGAACATTTTTCTATCCCAAAAAAATATTTCTGAATACATGTATTTATATTAAGTGTGATACATCCAGCGCCGGATTTAGACTTTGGCGGCCCATAGGCAGAGCATGTGGTGGAGGCCCTTAAATCGTTTGTGGTTAACTGTTGAAAATGTCTATTAAGGTCAAGGTAAAGAAGAGAACAACTAAATAAGTTGGTTAACAAAACATTTATTCAAAATAAAAGTTAAATTAATAAACGTGTCAACTAAGGAGAGCCAAAATATTAAATCTCGGTCATGGAACTTCGGAGTTTGTTTTTTATAAGCTTCAGTTCTGAAAAGGATCTTTCAGTCTTACAATTTGTCACTGTTAGTGTGAGACAAATTCTTATAATTACCTCAACGTTGGAAAGGCACTCTTTAACATTGTTTTTTACACAACAATTCATACATCCATCTCTCATAGCTAATCTCTTCTCTTCTGTTCAAATTCTTCATACTGAATCATAAATAATTTGAAATGTATCAATTCGTAGCGAAGAGTATCATCTACGTCATTGCAGTAGGTTCTCACCAAGTTTTGACTGGTAGACGAAATTTCTTGATCAGAAATAGTTGTTAAACTTTTCAAAAATCCAAATCGTGCAGAAGTCAATCACGCGTCAATTCTCTTCTGAAGAGCGGTCATGAGATGGTCGACAACTGGGATGTAGCTTTGAGTCCTAAACTTGTCCGAGGGTGACAACAGAACTTCCGAAGCTTGCGGGCAATCTAAAGTTGACAACCGGACGCGCCAATTGTGTTCATATTTCGTGCTGCTAGATCTCGCAGATTTTTAAATGTTAACTTTTCCCGCTCAAAGAAACAAAAAAGTATTTCGTCTTAACTATTTGTAACAAAACTCAGTACCTATTTTTTTGTTTTTACTGAGCCTTATCGATTTAATTTTTTTTGCGGTGTGGTGGCGGCCCCCTTGTGGTGACGGCCTATAGACCTATGTTGCCTATGCTTAAATCCGGCACTGGATACATCGACCTATATAGAAAAGGAGAAACTGACTGACTGACTGACTGACTGATATATCAACGCACAGCCTAAACGGCTAAACGTAGGCACTTAAAATTTGGAAAGGACGTAGCTTAGGTACCGTAGAGGTGCACTAAGAAAGGAATTCCCGAAATTCCCACGGGAACGGGAATTAGCGGGAAAATCCTTTTGTATGAAAAATCTAAACCGCTTAAGTTAGACGCTGGAAATTTGGCATGCAGGTACCTTAGTAAACTTAAAGCTTAGTTGCAACAGGATATTGCAAAATTCCTACGGGAACGGTAGTTAGTGGGAAAAAACTTTTGTATGTAAAAATCTAAATTAACACGCAAACGAAGTTGCGGGCATCAGCTAGTCTACCTATATAGAAGGACGACATTGAAAATACTTTGAACGATGTAAAAGCTAAGACCCATGCCTACCTACTTAATATGTAAAGGCATTAGGGATCAAAGACGGGGACTTTCATTCGGTAAAAGACACGTGTATTTGGGGTTTTAAAATAGAACCTTAAGGTTTGTAATGTTGTGGTTTGGGGCTACGTAAATTAATATTGACGTTGGTATATTAAATATTTTATATGCTATGTAGCTACGTATTTGAATTTAATTTATTATGTAAGAGCAGAATCAGGAGCGAGTTTACACCATAGAGTACATACATATATATATACGCTCACGCCTTTAATCCCTAACGCGGTAGGCAGAGCATTAGTGGTTTTAAAACTACAAGATGCCACGTTTGACACACATTGTGAGGGTACACCACACATTGTTACACCATAGAGTAACTTATACATATATGGTATTCAGGGCGTCCCACGGCTATGCCACAGGAAGGAAAGTACCTTAATTATTGTAGATGGGACATTCTACTCAAAGAAGACTTTATTTTATTTTAAAAGCAAATTAAACTGCATTCATACATTTTTAAATAATTGCCTGGTTGAACCGGGAATCGAACCTGGTACATGAGAAAAAAAACATTAAATGTTAAAATTCATGGTCTTCCTTTTATTTCTGATCCTTTATATAGCGCATCTTGTATGGGAGATCAAGTTTTTTTTTTCGTATTTTGACCTATGTTCCTTGGGAAAGTTGTTCAGTTTCATGGACTGATTTAGCACCCGAGAGGTTGAAAGAGATTTACCTAAAGCCCTGTATATATTATTGTACGACTAAAATATGCTGGCCTCTGAATATTTGTTAATTTTATTATACATCAAATTACTTGACTAGCGCACAATTAGTGTTTTCGAGGATTTTCTTGCGGTCTCGCTGCTGCCCCAGTAGGTTTATGCGAAATGGAGAAAAAAAGATGTGATAGCATCCTCTCAGCGAGTGACTAACTACGATGAATGCAATAGCGACGAACTGTCAATTGTTATCACACAATATATTGTCATAAAAAATCGTAAATGAAGCGAAAAATGGAAAATGTGAATTTCGACGGCTACAGGGACTGACAATTTAACCTGCTCTCCAAAGCATGGACACGCTTTTGTCAAATTGACGCAACGGTGACTCTTTGAAAAATTCCGGGGTATGTGGATTCATAAAACCTTAGGATAGGTAGGGACTCCCCCTTTTAAAAGGGTGGATATGGAGCTCCACTGTACCTAATTTTATTTCTCGCCCAAGAATATTTTATTTTATTTTAGTAAGCTTTAAATTACTTTTTTTACCCGACTGCCAAAGAAGGAGGGTAATGTTTTTCGAGTGTATGTAAGTATGTATGTATGTCTGTTCCTTTGTGACCTCCTGTAGCCTAAACGGCTTGATGGATTTTGATGTATGAGGTATCGTTAGATTTGTCTTGATTACGGGAGTGTCATAGGATACATTTTATTTTAGTGTGCAGTCGGGTATTTTGTTTTTTTAATAATTAGAGTTATTTAAGCTCTAAGTTATTTTATTTACTAAGGCCCGTATTACAAAACGCGACCCAGACTGTGATCTTTACTTGAGTTGAAGTCATCTTTGTTATTTTTATAGTGAGAGAAAGAAACAATCAATTCTTAAGTATAAATGATCAACAGACGAGGCTATGACATATTACAACCTTAAAACAGTTTTTTTACTTGATATTGGAGACTTCGCCTTTCCCTTTTAAATTTTATACTAAAATATTTTGGCATTGGAAAAATCGCGATTGTGGATGCCATTTCTACAAAAAATTAATTGAATTAAGGATATTCCGGCTCATGTACTTACGTTAGGTTACACTTTTCCAATACGAAAGCCGCTGCTATTACAAACAAGATAAGCGCGACGTCAAGGTTAATATGTATAGCCTGATGTGCTGCCGTGTGTACATTGCTTAACTTTACTGATAGATCCAAAACAGTGGGCGCCAGTGAGCTACGAGCGATTGAGAAAAACAAGATAATCTGATAAGTTCCATCACAGAGATTGGAGGACGGAATTGAATCTTTGATTTCCGCATAGAAAAATAGAGTAGTGGGAGATGGTGTTCGAAATGCAGCAGACAGGGAATGCATTTGTTCCGGATTGCATTGTTCGGGACACCTGCATCTGGGAACGAGGTTTGTATACAAGGCGCTTAAAAAAAAGAACTCAAAAGTGAAATAGTCGCAACTTTAGTAATATACTGAGATCCCACCTTTATTCGCAACTGGTCACCCTGAATCCTGTCACCCTGTGACTGGTTGCGAAAAAATTTTCCCAGGGCCACCAAACCTTACTTATTTTTTCATTAACCAAATGTGTGGGAAATAGTAGTGCTGTACGTACTAGTAACATATGAATACCAGTTAACCTGGGCCGACGGCCAATTTTCAGCTACCAGGTTCTGAAGGTACTTACAAAAATTACTCACTTGTCTTGAACTTAGGAGCAGTTAATGAAGGAACATTAAATATGTTCCTTGGGAAATGTTGTTCAGTTTCGTGGGTTGATCCACACGTCCTTTATTTTTGCTATTTTAAAGTCACGTAACATAACTTATCAAAAACTGCAGCCCGTATTGAAGAATCGAACTACAACTGAAGTCCATTTGTTACAGATTGTTCTGTCGAAACACCTGCATACTTCTAACCGTTTTGCGTGTCTCAATCGTTCGTATGTACGTCATAGAATAATGTATATTACAGAAAAGTATAGTATTGTATTTTCCTTTGTTAAGAAGTTTATGGTAGGTTTTTCATATCGCATAAAAAAGAGCGCGTCTCGCCATCAAACTGTTTAGTTTGGCGAGTAATATAACTAAGACAAACTGTAACTTACTCGTACCGTTGTACAAATAGATTAAAAAAAAACCGGCCAAGAGCGTGTCGGGCCACGCGTATTGTAGGGTTCCGTAGCAGCATGGTTCAAATATGCAGCTGGCTTCTTAATTCTACAAGCATACTGTCATAGTTGATGTTAAAATCCCCAAATACTATACTTAGTATCATAAACAAATGTACCTATTAAAAAGTTTGGCTTAAATATAACAGAATGGAAGTGGGTAATGCGCGAGCGAAGCGAGCGCGAATTTTTTTTTTTTTTGCGACAATTTTATTGTAAGGAATAATAAAATAATAGCACCCACAAAAACCTATTAAACGACACCTGAAATGTCAATAGGTATGTTACAGCTTGGCTTTCGGCTCGCCTCACTTTTAGCGTGGAACCTTGTATGTCAATCATTTTGGATTAGGGTACACTTCGTCGTAAATGCTACTACCCTCGTGAATTATTCCACATTTTTTTTCGTTACAAAAATTAATGTTTCCTAAACGGATTGCTGAATCGAAAAACGTTTGTAGTAAGCCCCTTCTATCTTTTAAAAAGCTATCCTATGATAACGCACTCGATGATATCGGCTAAAAAAAAACCATCGCCCATTCACGTTAATGGGAAACACACGAAAAAAAATTTTTTCCACCATTTTATTTTTTAGATTTGTCACCACAATCAATAGATATATATGACCATGCCAAATTTTAGCTCTGTACTATTAAGGATCTAATATTAGTAAATATATTCTTATTAATCCCAACTAAGTTTGGCACTTGGTCGACTATTACTCGCAAACTTGAAGGGCCATCTTATGTGTGATAGTTTTTCTTTTAATTTCGTTGTATATACTACCACCGTGAATTGTTATACATTTTGAGAAACAACCGTTTAGCTGGTAGAGAGGTAGACACTTGTGTTTGACAAAAAATTTTACTTTAAAAATTTATGTTTCGCAAACGGAGTGCTGAATCGAAAAACGTTGTTAGAAAACTCCTTCTGTCTTTTAAAAAGCTGTCCTAAGACACCTCATTTTATGATATTGGCGAGAAAAAAAAAAATTATCACCCACAGATGTGAAAGGTCACATCTATGGGAGACACCCGAAAAAAAATCTACAGTTCTGTCGGCGTAATTTATATGTATGACCTTGCCAAATTTCAGCTCTGTGCTACCAAGGGTTTCTTAGGAAACCTGCGGACAGACGGTCATGGCGAAACTATAAGGGTTCGTAGATTACTACGGAACCCTAAAAACAAATGTATTATTAAAGAGTTTGTAATTTCGGAAATAATTTTTGTTTTGGTCAAAATACCACCGAATGTAAGTATGAAATTCGCGAGCGAAGCGAGCGCGAATTTTTTTTGTGTTTTTACGGCAATATTACTGTTAGAAATAATATCAACCTGCTGTTCAAAAAAATTTTGATGTCATTTTCGTAATTAACACCCCCAAAAAAACTATTTAACGACATCTAAAATGTTAATATGTTACAGTTTGGCTTTCGACCTCCCCTCACTTTTAGCGTGGAACCTTGTAAACATATTCTTATTAATCCCAAAACCGTTTGGTCGACTATTACTCGCAAACTTGAAGGGCCAACTTATGTGTGATAGCTTTTCTTTTAATTTCGTTGTATATTCTATAACCGTGAATTTTTTCACATTTAGAAACAACCGTTTAGCTGGTAGTGTCCCCCCCGGAAACTTGTTTTTAACAAAAATTTTCACTTTAAAAATTTATATTTCGCAAACGGAGTGCTGAATCGAAAAACGTTCTTAGTAAACCCCTTCTATATTTTAAAAATCTATCCTATGACATTCAATTCGATGGTATCGGCGAGAAAAAAAATCCATCGCCCTTTCACGTGTATGGGAAACACCCGAAAAAATGATTTTTCCAAAATTTTATATTTTAGATCTGTCGTCGTAATCAATATCTATGACCATGCCAAATTTCAGCTCTGTAGTACCAAGGATCTTATATTAGTAAATATATTCTTATTAATCTCAACAGTGTTTGGCACTTGGTCGATTATTACTCGCAAACTTGAAGGACCAACTTATGTGTGATAGTTTTCCTTTTAATTTCGTTATATATTCTACCAACGTGAATTTTTCCACATTTTTAGAAACAACCGTTTAGCAGGTAGAGGGGGGGGACACTTGAGTTTGACAAAAATTTTCACTTTAAAAATTTATATTTCGCAAACGGAGTGCTGAATCGAAAAACGTTCTTAGTAAACCCCTTCTATCTTTTAATATGCTATCCTATGACACCCCACTCAAAAATATTGGCGAGAAAAAAAAAATTCATCGCCCTTTCACGTCTATGGGAGACACCCGAAAAAAATTTTTTTTCTAAGATTTTACTCTACAGTTCTGTCGGCGTGATTCATATGTATAATCATGCCAAGTTTCAGCTCTGTAGTACTAAGGGTTTCTTAGGAAACCCGCGGACAGACGGACAGACGGACAGACGGACATGGCGAAACTATAAGGGTTCGTAGATTACTACGGAACCCTAAAAACAAATGTATTATTAAAGAGTTTGTAATTTCGGAAATAATTTTTGTTTTGGTCAAAATACCACCGAATGTAAGTATGAAATTCGCGAGCGAAGCGAGCGCGAATTTTTTTTGTGTTTTTACGGCAATATTACTGTTAGAAATAATATCAACCTGCTGTTCAAAAAAATTTTGATGTCATTTTCGTAATTAACACCCCCAAAAAAACTATTTAACGACATCTAAAATGTTAATATGTTACAGTTTGGCTTTCGACCTCCCCTCACTTTTAGCGTGGAACCTTGTAAACATATTCTTATTAATCCCAAAACCGTTTGGTCGACTATTACTCGCAAACTTGAAGGGCCAACTTATGTGTGATAGCTTTTCTTTTAATTTCGTTGTATATTCTATAACCGTGAATTTTTTCACATTTAGAAACAACCGTTTAGCTGGTAGTGTCCCCCCCGGAAACTTGTTTTTAACAAAAATTTTCACTTTAAAAATTTATATTTCGCAAACGGAGTGCTGAATCGAAAAACGTTCTTAGTAAACCCCTTCTATATTTTAAAAATCTATCCTATGACATTCAATTCGATGGTATCGGCGAGAAAAAAAATCCATCGCCCTTTCACGTGTATGGGAAACACCCGAAAAAATGATTTTTCCAAAATTTTATATTTTAGATCTGTCGTCGTAATCAATATCTATGACCATGCCAAATTTCAGCTCTGTAGTACCAAGGATCTTATATTAGTAAATATATTCTTATTAATCTCAACAGTGTTTGGCACTTGGTCGATTATTACTCGCAAACTTGAAGGACCAACTTATGTGTGATAGTTTTCCTTTTAATTTCGTTATATATTCTACCAACGTGAATTTTTCCACATTTTTAGAAACAACCGTTTAGCAGGTAGAGGGGGGGGACACTTGAGTTTGACAAAAATTTTCACTTTAAAAATTTATATTTCGCAAACGGAGTGCTGAATCGAAAAACGTTCTTAGTAAACCCCTTCTATCTTTTAATATGCTATCCTATGACACCCCACTCAAAAATATTGGTGAGAAAAAAAAAATTCATCGCCCTTTCACGTCTATGGGAGACACCCGAAAAAAATTTTTTTTCTAAGATTTTACTCTACAGTTCTGTCGGCGTGATTCATATGTATAATCATGCCAAGTTTCAGCTCTGTAGTACTAAGGGTTTCTTAGGAAACCCGCGGACAGACGGACAGACGGACAGACGGACATGGCGAAACTATAAGGGTTCGTAGATTACTACGGAACCCTAAAAAGCGCACGTCCAGCTTCATACTTTGTACCGTTCTTATTTCGTGACATAAATAACTGTCTTTTTTGGTGAATTTAGGTGACATTCAATTATCAGCTCACTAAACTGAATAATATTTACGGAGCAACATGAGTCGAATATGAAAAGAACTTTTCGCCTCGCCGTACAACTTGTGCGATCAACTGAATCTTTTTGTGAGTTTCATATGGGTCCCAGGGGAAAAGTTGTTCAGTAGTATGGGTAGAATCATAAAATTTCGCTAACTAATTTAAAAATACTTAAGCACACTATTTAGTGAATCAACATGTATATGTCACAGTTAAAACCCATTTTTCGTTAGAACTCGGTTTCCCTAGTTAAAATTAGTTATTACTTAATGCCTTTGTTAAAACTAGAAATAATCAGTTAAAACTAGAATTTACCACTGACATATTTGATTTTCAGACAAAACTAGTTGTCACATCGAGCTATAGTTAAAACTAGCACTCCTCCCCCGCGGAGATTATATCGGGGCAGAAACTGTAGGTTAGGTTTGTTAGTAGCCTAGCCTAACCAACTCGTTAAGGGTTGGTTAGGTTAGGTTAGGTTAGAACTGCGACCCCTAACGCACGAGCCGAGCGAGCGAAGCGAGCGTGCCGCGGCAGCGGCCGGCGAAGTGCCAGAAAAGACTTTGGTTGCGTTAAACGGTAAGCACAACAACAACATAACCCACAACATAACCTCAAGCCAATCGGAATAAGGTATGATGAACTCTAACCTCGATCGGAACAGTTTTAACTGACTCGCTTCGGAACAGCGCGTTTTGTCTTGCAGAAACTAGTTTTAACTGATATTTGATTCAGACATTAGTCAATTCTAGTATTAACAAAGGCATTAAGTAAAAACTAGTTCTAACTAGGAAAAACGCGTTCTATCTACTAACTAGTTTTAACTGTAACATATATAAATACAATTACATCACTTATGATTGTGCCTATTTAAAAACGCCCCATATAAGATCCTAATATTAGGACAAATGCCTTTTTTAAAATTTTTCGACATTTTAATACCTACACTCATACTGGAACTAGTTGAGTGAAGGTATTTCTGATCAAAACTACATGTACAACAAAGTCATAATCAAATATCACACAGTTTGAATCTACAAACTCTTTAACGGAAAATTTGCAAGCCTATCTACAAATCCGATGATGGTTTACTAACCCTAATTCCAATATAATCGCTAGTAATAAACCTCTATAACTGACGCATTATTATCAGTGACATGCTTCATCGTGTTTGAAAATTCAACGTCCAATTCATAATCCTGTAATCAGAGATGAAAATCCATCGTTTTCATTGGCAGCAAAGCACTAAACAATCAATAGGTCCCTATTTCACGACACCACGATTTCAATCTTTGTGAAATCAACAAAAATTTGCATACAAAACGCGCGATCTGTTTTGCATAAATCGATTTACCTATCCCTCTTTCAAAAGCTTTTTCCTTCCCAATTTCAACTGAAACTTTATTTGTAAACAAAGTAGGAATTGCTCTAGGGTATTACCAAATAAAACTTTGGAATGAGGCCTGAATATATTCATGTTTTAAGTTTTTTATGGTCTGTGGAAAATATGCTTTTGAGTCATTATGAAAGGCAGATGCAAATTTGATCATTGCCATCTTAATTTCAGTGTTAAGATGCTGCATTTTACTTACATATATATTTTTTTAATTTACAATGATGGCATAATTATTTGTGTGACATTAAATTGGAAAGTAACATTTATGGTGACTTAATTTTGGATGGAAATGTAGTCTTTATCAACATCCGGATGTCCAATTATATCTGTGAAAAACTCTGTCTAATTCGTTGCTTCCTTTGGATTTTTACATTAAAAGAAACGCTTTTAATTTTCTGTAATTTGAAAATAATACCTTTTCATGAATTGTCTGACGGTATTATTCTGTTACTTACATGCTATACTGGGAGCGAAAGAAAAACTTAGAATGTACCAACTGCAAACTCTTAACAGGCATACTGTGCGAGTGAGACGCAAGGGTTTTACTGTATCGCGAGCGAAAGGCTGATATAACCTGTCACCGCTATACTCATGTTTTACCTAATAACCCTGAGAATGAATGTCAAAAGTGATGTCAAGTGGTTCTAGAACAACGTGACGTTCTGCCTACCCTAAAAGGGATTATAGGCGTGAGTGTATGTATGTATGTATGTATTATTAATTGTCTCTTTTACTGCTTCGCCTGTTTGTTTTGGTATGCAATAAAGTCTAAAGGTTCTACATACATACAAGTTCTGTCACTCAAACCAGGGTTGGTCAAGTTCGCCACACTCTTGACTTATACAGGGCTTTAGGTATCTCTCTTTCAACCTCTCGGGTGGTTAATCAATCCATGAAACTGAACAACTTCCCCAAGTATATGCTGATGAAGTATGTATGGGAACTCTATTTTGACCTATGTTCCTTGGGAAAGTTGTTCAGTTTCATGGACTGATTAACCACCGAGAGGTTGAAAGAGAGATACCTAAAGCCTTGTATAAGAAAAAGAAGATTCAAATGTTGTCTCCCCATTTCCAGATTAAACAAATACGAAACCCTCAAGCTGTAGATCAAACCCTCCAGGTGTTACCCACACTACTTCGTAAAGCAAGTGACAAATATACAAGCTGTAAAGGTCAGGTTAGCAAAAACTGAAACCCTGAACTCAGACCACATCATTAAAGTCGAATTTTCGTCAAGAAAATTTTCAAATTGTTTTTCATGGTTTTTTATATTTTTTGCTCTTTAATTAAGTACATTATTTATTCTAATACACTCAATTTTCCAATAAAAATCAATGGCAAGCGTAAAACACGAAAACCAGAAATATACATCGCATTCTGACTGCGGCGCAGCGCGGGGCGACCGCGCGCGGGGACCGGTTTCGCGGTACATTGCGTAGCGCCAAAGAAGGTAAATAACAAAAACTCCTTAAATTGACGTTTCCGGAAAAAAAATTACTTGTAGTCGATCATAGTTATAGGTAGATTCCACTGTTTAAGTTTTTGCTAAGCTGTTCTTTACACCCTGTATGAAATTCAAAATTATGCCACAGCCATACACCATATACTACGCAATTTATGTAGAGGCTGGTAAAATACGCCGGCATTCTCGGGCTCCCTTAACAACTCCAGCAAAATATTTTCCTCCTGACTTGGAAAGTGTTTTTATCGCTTTGATCGGCTGTTTATAGGTATCCCCTTCTATATTCATAACGAAATGTTTTTATAACTTTGGAATTGTAAACTTTTAGAATAATTTTCCGTGTCGCGTATTCTTTCGGCCGTTTTTGGAGTTTTTCTTATGGAAATTGTTTAGATCGACATTAATTAATGTTTTTATTTGAAAAAAAAGTCTTTTTGAGTTGATACTTTTCCTGTTTATTCCAACATTGGAGATTTTTTCAAGGAGTAAAACGGAGACATATATCGTTCTTAAATTTTTTATTTCTCTTATCTGCACTAAGCAATTCAAATTTTCACAGCTACTTGGGCAGAAAGCGTACAATTATTAGTCATTTGGAATTTAGAAGCCTATTGTGAACTAACTTGGCTATAGACTAAATAACTTTACTATACACCAAAATTGTCTTTAGCGCTCAATTCAAACTCGGCAGGCTATTTAGGTGTTCACAATGATTTTATCTCAGAACTTTGAGACTTGTCGATTATATGGATCTAAACCACGGATTACTTGGGTACTAGCTTTCAGCCCGCATGGACTACAGGTTATATCGTGCCCAACTGTGGGATAAAATGTGGCCTATATCCTTTCCCAGGCTCTAATCTATCTCTGTACCAAATTTCATTAAAATCGGTTCAGTAGTTTAGGCGTGAAAGACGGACAGACATACAGACAGACAGACAGACAGACAGAGTTACTTTATATAAGTAACTCTGCAGACAGAGTTGCATTGATAATATTAGTAAGGAAATAAGAATTAGAGAGTTTGAGTCCCTTTTCTGAGTTATGTACAGTATTCATATGTATCTTGGCTGCTGCTGGTAAAGTTCAAAGTGGAAAAAACTTTGTATTTAACGGGTATTGAGTGTATTTCTTCTAACCGAAAATGATGAGTACCGTTGTTGATACTTAATGGTCAAGGAAAATATGATTGTGTTACCAGGATCCAACCCATCAAGCTACAGTGGAGGGTCACGGAGATAACTATTACCTAATTGGACAAATTCTGCATCATGATTAAGCGTAGCTCCATACTCTGGACATATTAAGTGACTGTAAATTAGTAAGCGAAAATTAAAGATGTGAATCAGCACAAGAAACTAAACAATTTATTTTTATTTTATTAATAATGGGTTTGCTCTTGACCACAATCTAGCTCAAGGGCAAAGATGTGGTCGAGGATGTAGCAAGCTCACCCAGAAGATGTCTATTCACTTGAACTTTAAAGAGATTCGGGTTATATGAACTCGGAAATACAGACGCAGGCAGGGAATTCCATTCCCTAGCAGTGCGCAATATAAAAGATGATGAAAAGCGCTCAGTGCCGCAATCCGCGGGATTTTAACAAGATAGGGATGGTACCCAGCGGTGCGTCTGGACGTCCGATAGAAGAAAGGGGCAGGCGGAATGAGCTCATGCAGCTCCTGAGCACACTCCCCGAAGTACATCTTGTAAAAAACACATAGGCAAGCTACTTTGCGTCTATGAGCTAGGCTTTGGAGCTTATTCTTTTACTAGCTTCCTATCACCGATGAGTATCCTGGCTCTGCGGAGCAACGAGTCCAGTGTGGCTAGCTGGTATTTGGCTGAACCATCCCAAAGGTGGCTGCAACACTCCAAATTCCAGATTTCTAGAAGAAACATAAAGGTTGACATTTAAAAAATATTCAACCCTCCGTACAACTTATTGTGCGATTAGCTGTTGGGCTGTTTCTCAGGAAAAAGTTTCTCCCCATAATTCTCCCCATAAACTGAACAAGTTTCCCCTAAAAACCTCAAACTTGTTCAGTTTTATGAGAAGAATCACCCCCTAAAGGTTCGCTAACTAATTTAAAGTCACCAACATAGCGCTGCAGTAAGAATCTGTACAGTAAGATTATCGCGAAGGTGATAAATCTCTGCCGAATACATCGAAGTTTTATTTGCCAACTCTTCCGGAATCCACAACAAAGTTACATACAACAGAATTGTCGGTTTCTTTTGCAGACGCTACGCGGGGCAAATGTCGGGAAGTCAACACTTCCGATGTATAAAAGAATATTTTCATAAAGGTTGACGGAGAAAAGTGTTCGTATTTCCTCAGCTGTTTCGCGGGGATTTTCTTTAGTAACTCTTTAATAGAGTGAAGATGTGGTTTGGTTGTATGTTTTTAGTTCTTTGACTTTGTTCGAAAAGTAAATATTTAAAGCTAAGACCTTCAAAAACTTGCAGGACCTTAAAAAACTTGGCGTTAAGACTACATCCATTTTGTTGGTAGATGAATATACGACATAAAATGACGGCCGGTTTGGTCAAGTAGTAGTGACACTGCCTCTTGATCGACGGCTTCGGGTTTATTCCTAGTCGGGGTAAATATTTTTGTTAAAAGCAGATGTTTGTTCTCGGGTCATGGGTGTTCGTGTCTGTCTTTATGTATGTTCCATGGGACCCATGACACAAGAGAAAAACTTAGTGTGGGCCTTTGAGTGTGTAGCGTTTATTTATTTAAGGGAAGCTAGGCTTAAGACAGTCATAATTAATATTTATTGTTTTTATTTTCATATTATTATAAAAAGCTGCTAGATAGTTAACCTTCTTTTTAATTTCATTATTTACATCCTGTCATTAATTTTGTTTCTGACCTATCTTTCCGATATTTTTTTTTTATCCTAATAGTTCATTTTGCTGGTGCAGCGAACTAAAGTGAGTCTGGCCTCCTGTTCCTATCTTTGAGAATAATATGATTATATCTTAATTCAGACAAAAAAAGACACATAATACTACATGCAGTGCACACTTTTAGGCACCATCATTCAACCCCAATCAAAAAAGTGAATTCTAAAAAAAGTAACACAATAACAACCTTCCGAAACACAATCGTCCCAATCAGCTGTCACATGATAACATAGACCATCTTATCAATTGAGGTTTAATAATTCAAGTATTCCAACTCCGTCCGATTGGAACGGAGCCTCAACGAAATTTATTTAGCGGGTCAGGCGAGAATGTGCCTTTTTGTGAAAAGATACCTCAAAATATAACGGATTTGCGTAAAATATGGGAACCCTTTTGTATGCTAATACGATCCCATTGTTCGCAGATTGAATTTTCGGGTTATCATGCTTAAGAATTATTCATAACAGATAGGTTACGATTGTTATGATTTTTCTTCCGGGATGAGTTAGGGAACAGAATGGGTCTTTTTATAATTCGAACGGCATGGCACGGCACTTCAAAATTTGAATTACCATGGCCCCTTATGTTCTCAACTTCTAGTTTTACTATTACATAGGAAGCAATGGTAATATTATTTTGCCGTGCAGTTTTCGAATTATAAAAAGGCCCATTGTTTTATCTCTCTAAGCTTACTTGTTAAGCCTAAAAGAAACCTAAGAATTTATGATTGTTGTTAGTGTTTCGCCTAGCTAGTAAGTTATGTCTTCTGAAGATTTTACCTAGTTCTAATATAATCATACCAGTGTAACGCGATGCGTGCGGGTTCGAATACTTTCTCGCTCGCACACCGACTATCTATCTCTGTCAGCCAGCGATGACGTCGAGGTTGCACACGGCACCACCCCACCGCCGCGCCGACGAGTATATAAGACGGACCGCGGCCACGAATCATCCAAATCGGTCCAGCCGTTCACGCGTGATGCCGTGACAACGAAAATCGGGTTCCATTTTTATTTATATAGGAGAAGATATATATTTAATTTTATGCCTCCGCCCCGATTCGCGGTACCGGTACGTACCCGGCCGCTTCTCTCCACAAACGTATGTCCGACGGTTCCCTCGCAGTAACGCCCTAAGCCGAGGTTCGAGCCCCACAGGGGGCACCCTTAGGCCTGTTACTTAAAATTTTGGGTTGAGAGCCATCTGCGCTCACCACTTGCTCGGTGAAGCTGTCAAGGCCATCAGCGGCCAACAGCGTAGTCATTCAAAAAAAAAAAAAAAAAAAACTACGTTCTTCACTCTTATCTTAGCTAGGCAGCGAGCTTGACCGATAGCCACATATGCAGTCGTCAAGTAAGCTTGGCCGAGGAATACGATAACCACATATGTAGTCTGTTCCGAAGCCTGTGCTAGGGATGCAGCGAGTTCGATAGCCACATATGCAGTCAACTCATTGCTAAGTATTGTTCTCACAGTACCTAGGTCATCTAAGTTACCTATTATAGTTAAGTAAAGTACATACATAAGAAGCCATTTCTATGTTATCCATATTGTTCCAATAAAGGATTCAATCGTCAAACGATCTTTCAATCAGACGCCCTTCACCAGGAGATTGGCTGCCCACGTAAACCGAGTGCCTTGCCAGGTGGGTCATCCCAGCTATACAACGGGTGCCCCAAGACAGGCTATGTCGTAGAACCAGAATCTAACAATATGGCAGGATGATTTAGTTGCCTATAACAAGGATTGGGATCGCACACGGGATTGGGAGAAGTGGAGTGCTGCAAGCGAGACTTTTGCCTAGCAGTGGGATTTGAATAGCTGAAAAACGTGGTTTTATGAGTCAGATATAGAGTCTGATCGCAGAACTGTCTAGAAATTAACAGCCTACCTTGCTCAGGAAAATAGGCGGAACTCACGACGTTCCAAGAAATTGTGTGTGTATATATCTAGGTTATGCATTTATAGAATTGACTTTGTATAACGTCTGTAATCAGTTAGTGATTCAATTAAAACCGCAAGTAATTCTGCGGTTGCTGCACAGAGGCTGCAATGGGGGTCATTACTGCGCTGTAATTACACCGAGAAACGCAGCCTGGTATCTCTTGAAAGCGGATAATTTTCGCTCTATTTACTCTATTTATTTCAGGTAAACTACCTCCGCTTTGAATAAGAGTAAAATGTAAAAAAAAAAGATATTTTTAACAGATAAATAGCGCTCATAACCTAAGTGGTGCTCGTTGATTTAAACCAATTAATTAGGTTAAACAACGTACACAGGGGCAGGGAACTTGATGGATTTTCACTGACAAAGAGCAATTTAGTGCTTCGAAGGGCACGTTAAGCCACCGGTTCCGGCTGAAATAAAGTACTTTCTATTCTATTCTAAGAATGTAAAAAAATTAAAAACAATTGTAAACAGGCAAGCATATACAACACACATACAAAAAACAGTACACTTCAGAGCCTCCTCTTTCGTTCGAAGTTGGTTAAAACGCGATAAAGGGACAGATGAAAGGGGGCCCTCATTTCGGCAGGCATAGCACGTCTCCTGCGGAGGAAATTGAAACTTTATATTTGAGCGCACTCTACTGACCAAGACCGGATAACCAGAGCGGGGCGAATTCTTATCTAACGATAGTTTTGCGTTTTGATGATAGATAATAATTATTATATATTCTATTCTATTTATCACATTAGGCCAGCGGTCTACCAACCCGCATTGGGCCAGCGTGGTGGACTATGGCCTAATTCCCTTCGTGTTTCGAAGGGAGGCCCGTGCCCCTCGGTGGAAACGTATATGGGCTGGTAAAAAAAAGATATAATTATTTATTGCACAGGACATCACAACATAAACATTTAAGGACAGTTCAATACGAAACACATAACGAAAAAAGAACAAAAAGAAGAACTTAATTGTTGCACAGAATAGGCTCCGAAACTACAAGACATCATTAGATGCTTCATTAACTCTGAGTAACATAGGCTACCTAATTTTTCTGAATTTCCACGGGAACAAATGCTACTAATTTATAATTTTGTAAGCCTACAACGGCTTTAGATATCAATTCAATTGAATCCTAGGAAAAATGACAATCGTTATTTTTCCAATGACAGAGTATTTTGTGGCGTTATACGTTTGTGAATACCCCAGAAAGTATAACGTCATGTACGTTCACATGTTTATTAAAAATACATACATACATATGCTTACGCCTGTAATCCCTAACGGGGTAGGCAGAGCATCAGTGGTTCCAGAAATCCACTTAATGCCACGTTTGACGCAAATGGTGAAGGAATAAAAAAAATAATAATGAAATGAATAATCAAACTAAACAAATGAATATTTCATTATCTAAGTAGAGATAACTCAACATCGAAGTGAGCAATGCAAAAAGACAACTGTACAGTAAATTACCTGTAAAATCTCATTTGAGATGTACCAGAATATGTCCTTGGAACTTGGAAGTTCTCGCCCGGAAAATCCTTAGTCGAAATAAAATAAAAAACGAACGAATTTCCTCAGTGCACTGTACTTTTCAGCTCGAACACGGTTTCTGTGCGATTTGCGAATGTCTTTATTTTGTGTTTTATTCCGCATGGCTGTACCAGTATTGAATTTAGGTATTGAACTTGGTTTTAGCACTTCCTTTGTGTTTTATCTCGTATATCCAATGCATCGCTTCTACTGGAAAGATTCAATTGAATACACCTCACCACATG